>JACCIC010000107.1:195000-795000 GCA_018907035.1 Sycobia sp. Sy_11
GAGAACCAGTAAGCAGATAAAAAATGCTTGGAGGATTGAAAAAGACACTGAAATTTATATCACTTTTGAGATAGCATATATTGAATGACAAATTCAATAAATATTGATGAATATTAAAAATTGTTTCAGTTACTTCTTTGTAAGAAAAATCTTAATTTTTTACTTTTAAGCAGTCATGAACTAGCCATCTTTTGACGATGATCTATAGATTCATAGGTAAACAAGAATATACAAGTTTGAAACTTCAGTAAATCAGAACCATAAAATATAATCGTAAAATAATGAAGTTTGTATCTATAATCGATGTGCATTCCTAGATGTAGTGTTCAAGATGTGGAATATCGAGTACTCAAATCTAATTTTATTAATCCTTTCACTCCCTTAGATTTCTGAATGTCGCAACAATGAAATAAAAATTTATAAATCGCATATGTACAATATTAATCGATCCAGATACTCTTAAGCTGGCTGTTCTCTCGATTTTTCAATTCTGCTGGTTTTGATCAACATATATCAGGCTTTTTAGCATTGAAGATTCATAACTGTATATCGTGACGCCGAATTCCTCGACCGAGGTTTCCCTCTTCCATATATACTTTAATCGTTGAATCGGAGAGTCAAGCGCGACACAGCGTCGAGGCGTTCGAGCGCCGGACCGTTGGCGCGACTCTTCGCGAACTCGCTCGAACGGGACCAGCATTAACCGAGGAACGTCTATAAGAAAAAAGGGGAAAAAAGTCGAATTGAGGAAACGCGGCTGCGCGCGCACCGAGAGTTGGAATTCGACGCGCGTAACCGCTCGATTGCCAGGCCTCGGCGACCTATAATACCTATAATTACCCTCCCCCCCCCTATGCCAGATCACCATCCCTTCTAGACGGCCGCGCTCCGCGCTCCGCGGTGAACCGTAACTGTATATACATCGATCTCGGCCCTGCCGAGCTCGGCGAGCGTCTCAAGGCTTCTGGCGATGGGCTGCCAGAGCCCCAGTTCGCCGGAAATCGCGCTTCGTCGACAAACCGCGCCGGGAATCGTCCGCGCGGCTTACACATAAGATTCGATGCCACGGTCGCCCCAGCCAAGTCTCGCATATTTCGAGGTACGCTGAGAATACCAGAGGAAGAGGGAGTTGATTCCTTATATATATATATATATATATATATATATATATATATATGTATATATATATTTATATATAAAAGGTTATACGGTTAAATGATGTGGAAAGCCGGCCGAAAGCGATATATATATATATATATATATATATATATATGCGACGGGAGTACGTCGAACGATTCGCCCGGCTAATGGGCCTAACCGACCTCCCATCCACCCACCCGCCCGCCTCGTATTATAATCTGATAAGTCGAGCGTGACTTATGCCCCCGCGTGGCTTTAACGGCGGGAGCGGCACGGCGCGGTGGCCACGAGTCGTAAAATTCAATTTAAGGACGCTCGCTGAGGGAGGGAAATTGATTTTCCATATATATATATATATATATATATATATATATATATATATATATATATATATCGGTGTCTGTATATAAACTTCTTTAAAATTCATACAATGTATTTTATTTTCGAGTGTATTTTATGTGCGGTACAAATTTCGGTGTCGTTTTATGGCGATGATAATTTTGAAATAAGTCTTTTTACAAGGGAGCTTTGATACGTGAAATGGTCTTCGAGAAAGGTGCAGTTTGTATTAAACGCCAAAATATTTTGACTACTTAGTTGAAAAAAGAGAGCCAGAGAATATATAGAGTGGATTATGATTCTGTAAAACTTTGGCTAGAACGATCTTTTAATAAGCATAAATAAATGCCTTTATAAAACGTGGATATTAAAATTATTATTATGTACAACGTTGATGAAAATTGTTTATGATTTTAATCATGATTTACTATAAAGTGACATTTTGTCAATCTCAGTCTTTTTTAGTTTGTGAAGTTTCGGCGACTGAGACATTCTATTAATTAACTAATTTTACTAATACAATAATGTTAACACTAATATTAATTCTTGACCATCATCTTTTTTATTATAACCTACGGTTCAAGAACATAAATGTTCTCCAGTGTCCAAATACATAAACGAGCCCAAGCAAGTCTAGACAAGTAATCTAATTTTAAATATAAATTATACTAATTGTAGACAACACTAATAATAGATTTGCTTCGGCTAGTTTATATATTTTGATACCGAAGAAGCAACTTCATATGCTAAAAACGTTTGTTATAAATACAAAAAATTTTTTTGCAGAATTACTATGAGCGTCAACATTATTATATTATTTTATTAATTGTCTGCCACTAGAGTCAATTACCATTATCATGATGTAACTAATGTTTCATAATCACTATGATTCTATGAGATGAACTTCTAGCGACTATTCGAAATTAAGGCGACTAGTATAATTATTGTGCTGCGCATCCGCGTGTTCTAATCGCGAGGCAGATGCTCATCCTATTTGTTTCACGCATTTATCGTTTCAATACGGCACTCATCTGCGAGTTGAAGCACGACTCCGCGACCGGTTAAGGTGCTTAACAAGCTTAATGGCCGTACTCGTGCGGGGATCCCCGTGCGGCTGACCGCAGATTGATTCGCCTCCTCCAAGTGTGGAAGAGGGAGCAGGAGAAGCAGGAGGTAATGAAATCGAGAATCGGCCGGTAATGAGAGAGATGCTGGGGAGCAGACTTTATATATATATATATATATATTCTAATTTCTGGGACGGGAACAGGATTATACGGTAGGCTTGGTCGGAAGTATATAATCGATTGATTTTGGTATTTTGACGTGGACGAAGATACGAGGGATGAGTTACCCTTTGAAATATAGGATGAAAGGGGTGAACGTTTGTTATTTATTCTATTCTGCGCTGTATGATAAATATTTATCGTGTTATCGTGAGAAATAATATTTGAACGGCTTAAAAGGACACAGCACCTATAAATTACAAAATTATGAAAAAGCATGTTAGTATGTTATAAATATCATATTTAAAATTTTATGATTTCTACAATAAGTAGAAATTTCTACCTCGATATCAATAAAATATTGAAATTTGAGCTTAGTTGATCCATTGATTTTAAGGGAATCCTGTCGTCTGTGAATTCGGATTTTATACGTAATATTTTACAAATATCAAAATTTTTATTTTTTTTTATTTTCTTATTTAAAAGTGACATGCCCCCTTAATTAAGTTTTCAATTGTTCTTGATGTCACTGAATACATAAATACAAGCTGACATATCTTTAAATATGAAAAAAAAATTTCAAGCAAATGTCAAAGTGCACTTTCAATGATTTGTTTCAATGAAACAATTACTTTGTATACATAGAAACATAATTTTAGAAAAGAAAATTTTAGGTCTGATCGATTTACGATAAATTTGAAAACTCTGATAAAATTAAAAGTAATATATCAGCAGAACTTTTTTTTTCATTACATAATTATGCAAGAAAAGTATATTTTAAGATCAGTCTCCCGATTGAACACGGACGTAGTATTTCAATTTTAGTGGACAAGTAAAAGATTACATTTATCCATTCGAATTGCTAGAAAATCAATAACAAAATATAGTTTGAAATTTAAAGATGCTGCAGTCTAAGTTTGAAACGTTGTTCCTTTAAATATTTTAAAAATATTAACTGAATCGATAAGTTAAATATAATTTCGATCAAACGAAAATCACATGTTCAATTATTTGTAAATATTTTCAGTTTAATAATAAATTCTTAGCTTCAGTGTATAAAATATATGTGCAAAAAAATAGAACCAAACATTTTTTAGTTTCATTTCTCAAGTGAAATTTATATATACAAAAATTCTTTACGTATCCTTTACCAAAACCTGTAGAAATTTCGCCTATGTTCTTCAATAATTCAAAACTACATTCGTCTGTCCATTTCTCTCCCGGAGCATCTCCCCCATACCGTGTACATACAGAGAATATATACGTGTAATTTTGAAATACCGACATCGCCTAGGCCAGTGTTATTAAATTTGCTCTTCACTCGAAACCTTTTACCCGTCCATACCCGTTTTCGTAATAGGATCTGTAACCAATATATCTGCCTATACATACGCGAGCAACCCAAGAATATGTCCGAGATATTTTTCGTCTATATATATATATATATACAGTGAATTCGAAGTTCTCCTCTGTCAGATATAGGAAAGCGCTACAACGAATTTAAATATCATATTTCCATTCGGAACTTATTAAAACTTAGTTATGGAACGCAAGAGAGATTTTGTTAAATAATATAAACTGATATTTTTCAGTCTGGATATTGATTTTAGTATCTGGGTAATCATTTCAATGACAAAATCAACATTTTTACGATGGGGAATTTTGCGTTAAAATTATCTTTTCTGAACGTTATTTCTATATACTATACAAGAAGTGACCACATTGAATAGCTGACAATGTTGGTTATAAAATAGTTGGATACAAAATAGCAATGGCCATTAAAAATGGGTAAGCCATGATTCATTCGCCCTTATTAGCGTGAACCAGGTTATTAGCCTAGCATGAATTTTCGAACATTAGTCAATTTCGGAATGTTGATTTCACAATCATATAAGTATTATAGATTAATATATCGAAATGTTTTTGGGATTTTATTTTCTTTTTTATTTTTATTACAGGTTAATTCCCAGCTTAATTCAAGGTATATATACTTTATAGAATGGCGACAACATTTATCTTATATTAAACTCAAAGATAAATAGGATAACAATAAATCAATATGACAAAATATAATTCTTATGTTTTACTTATATATGAAGAATTAAAACTAGAACTGAAGTTTTGAATATATTGATTGAAAATATAAAACTCGTCTTCTGAATTTTGCATTAAAGAAAGTATAAAGATTTTTATATCAAAAAATCCAATTAACCCTTAAATATAATAAAACTTCTTCAACAGTTTTAAAAAACTAATATGATTCTCAGTCTTTCCGCAGTCTTTACCAAATATACAAGTAAATGCACGTGCCAACGGAGACCTCGTTTATTATTATTATTATTGTTATTATTATTTTTTATTCAGAATTGGCAATATAATTTTATAGCATGCTGAATACAATGCCGCACTACTTCCTATTACCGAGAATATTTAGGTATACACATAAAATTGCCGACGGTCTACGAGCTGCATTAAAGCCGCATGCATCTCCCGTCTGCGTCGTTCCGTTTTCGCATAATGCACAGTTTTAAATATAAACTAGAATTTTTTTATTATATCTACTCGATATTATAGGTGTTTTCTCAATTCAATTCATTCGGGATCGTGCATCGTACACATAGCTCACATGTACTTTCATGGCGATATCATTGTTTAAATAAATAATTTTGTAAGAGTACGGAATACATCTATATATGTCAAAAATATTACATTCACACCGTAAAAACTGAATTGTGTATTAATTTTCAATGTATTGCAGCTGAAGTTTTTACTGGATAAATGTTTTACCTTCCAATTCCTAACGAATCTATCCTTTTAATTTACACACACTAATCGACTCAAGAAAACAATCAAAGCCACTTCTCCGATCTTTTGATCCATTCTCATTTAAGGACTGATAATGTACTCGAGAACATTAATTAGACTTTAAAAATAGGCATTCAAAGGGATAAGAAATAAAAGAAATATCTTTCAGGAGATGAAGAAGGCTATGTGAATTGACTGAAAAGAGAGTGAAAAAGAAAATCTGGCTTCATATCTAAGAAAGTATAGACCGAATCCTACTCCTACGGGATTCAGTCAATTAGTCTCATGGCTCATCTTTACGATATCACGACTTAATTTTCATATAGTAATACAAATGCGAAAGAAAAAAATTACCGAGAAATATCGATGGCAATTCTAAAATTTCATGAGCGATGATTTGAAAAAAATTTCGTCATAGAGTTGTTTTTGGAAAATTCCAAAAGGGCAGCGGCTCATAAGCCATCGAAATAGCTCTCCCCATGCCTCGTAGAGCCATTTATCGATTATCCCGGTGTTTTGCGCTGGCTCGCCCTTCGTAAAACAACGCTTCGTCCATCTCCCTCCCACTCATCATCGTCGCTAAACACCAAAGACAACTTATCCGCGACGGTAATCCGCGACGAAAAAGAGAATGGAAAAAGACGAGACCTGCATCTCTAGTGTGCCGGACTAGTCTGCCGCGTCGTTATATATATATATATATATATATATATATATATATATATATATATATATATAAACACCTTTCTCCGCGGCATTGTTCCCCATTGCGCGCGCCGGGAATATAATTAATAGCCTTCGCCGCCGCAAGTCGCGCGGGCTTAGGCGCGGGCGCGCTAATTGTTCGAAGATATTAATGTCACTTTTAATTAAAATCCCGCGGCGAGGGTGAGTTGGGTGCGCGGCCGCATTCAGCTGCCCGTCAACGGCGCGAGCGCGCGACTGCACGTCGCGGAGCGATACACACGCACGCACCCGTGCGCTGGCGCGCGAGCGCGTCGCGAGCAAGAACCCGACGTCGTCACTCGCTCGGCGAAAATCTGGGCGCAATTGTTTCGCGCGTATTATACGTACGCGAGCGGGGTCGTGGAAGACCAGCTTTATTTCTTCCTCGCTCCCTTGCCATCGCCCATCCTCCCCCCCTCTCTCTCTCTCTCTCTCTCTTACGCTGCAAGCACACGAGCATGAACACCGCGTGCGCGCGCCATGGGGCCGGCAGGTCCATAACTAGCCGTGCCCCTTTGTACTTAATAGGGACGATATGTTTATGCGCCTACCGGGTGAAATGCGCGTTCCTCGACTATACGTTGCACGCACACTTGCGGATTATGGCGTGGCGCGATGCTGGCTGGCTCTCCCGGCGCATCCAATATCGTTGCGCAGCCGTGCGAGAAAATTCTACGCCACCTACGTTCTGCCTTGCATACAAGTAGCTTTATTGTTAAAATGGCAGAAACTACTTTTTAAATACGAAACTCTATGTATTGCCTGAGACCCTTGAGCACGTTCAAGAACATAATGTACAGCATCGACCTGTCTTTTGGGGCGGTCGGGTAAAAATTTTAAGACTATTAGTTTATAAGGGGTAGTGAGAAAATTTTGTCAGGAGAAAGATACAAATAAGTTTAAATGAATTGAACAAAATGAATGTTTTTTACTTTAATCGAACTCCTAGGTTAAGCCTTAAACGTGCGATACTGAATCAAGAATTGAATTAATAACATGAAGCTGCGGAAAGTGATTGTGGGAGTTGAATTTTGTATTCAAATAAATGATTTAAAATGATTCTTTACTGACACTGATCGTATTTCTGCAAATTTTCAAATATCAGAAATATATTATCTTCAAACTTAAATTTAGTTTCACCGAGTAGTGTTTAATGCTTTTTTCAGTTACCTAACGTCGATGCTTTGATTTTTCCCTAGACCCTATTATAGTTTTTTTATAAGAATTATTGCGGGTATAATAGAGAATGACAGGGTTCCGGATTTTACGAGGTTGGACCGAAAAATAACCGAAATAGGATGGCGAAGCGGGAGATCGAGATGCTTCACGAGAGGTTCTAAAAAATCACTCTCTATGAGTGCAAAGTCAGGCCGCTATGAGTGCATCCATTCGTCCACGGGATATTTTTCCGTAAAACAATTTTTAGCGTTTTAGCGAATGCGCGGCTTTGACATTTCGTTGGCCGTTGGCAAAAAAAAAAAAAAAAAAAAATTCTGCGGATAAAGCTGGTTTTCAAGTTTCTAGAATGTCGAGCTTACGGTTGAAGATAAGCACCTAGTTCGAGAGTAGGTGCGGCAATTATAAAATCAATATCGTCCGGCCGACGTCGAGCACTCGTCAACTTTTCGAGATATCTGAAATTTGATCGAGTCAGGGACTTTTATCGGAAGATTTACACTTGCAAGGAATTTCAGTCAATGTTGTCCCGTTAAAATTGCTAATTTCAGATCACTCTTTAGTACTAAAATCAATTGAAAAAACACCAAATTATTGTCTAAAGTTGACATTAATGATGAATCGCGATGCCCTAAATACGACCCTAAAACAAAGCAACAATAAAGACAATGAAAGATTTCTCTCGATCTACCTCGATCAAAAAAGTATACCAAATAAAGACGAATACGAAGGCAATGGTAATTACAGCGGAGTTAAATAAAAAAAATTTATTTATCGTGGCTAAATGTTTAACGAGTTCTCAATGATGTTCAGAGAGAACATGCGAATGAGATGGGTAGATCTTTGGTAATGACTTTTCCACTCGAAAAACGCAGCTGCCTGCTATTCACTGTTTATAAAGCACTATTTTGACAAAAAATCTTGCTTAACCGACCTTATTCTATGGGAACTTTTTTATATCCTAAACTCAAGAAAGATTAGAAAGAAAAATGCTATGGGAGTGAAGAGCGGATAAAACAAATATTTTTGGACAGTTGACAAAGAAATAGTTTAACAGTCAGTGGATTGAAAAACGGTTGAAGGCAAACACTTATGTAAGTGACAAACTATCAATGGCAATCACTCCGATGTTGCTTAAAATTTGATATGAAAATATTTTTTCAAAATAAATATAACGAAATTCCGATTATTGCCCTCGAACGTTTAAATGAAATATTATGGGAAATAACAAAATTTACCGAAGATTTTTTTGTATGCAAAACTTCTTTTATTCAAAACCTAAAGTTTTTCTTCGTATTTATTTATTTTTCAGTTAATTCTTTTGTAAAGCAAAACATTAAAACTTTTTCCGCATGGATATTAAAGAAATGCGTGGCGTGACGAGCGTATCGAGATAATATGATTTTAGGGGCATTTCAATAAATTGAAGTGACGCACATTTGACAATATATTACAGTATCATGACAATATACATATAATAAATTAACAGACCATAAATTTAACAATACATTGTGGAATGGAATTAGTAATAGTCAGCTGTTTCTGAACGAACTTTGCAACCCCAAAACTAACTGTCAAGCCGCTCTGCTATGCTTCTGTTACAGCTGACTATACATACCACTTCAGTTCCCGCAATGTTTTGTTAAATTATGGAGTATTAATTTGTTAGATGCACATAATTACGCGATTGTATTTTATTGTTAATGCTTGTTAATGCAGGTAGTATACGTATAATGAAATACATCTAGAATTTTATACTCTTGGTATGGTGTTCACTTGCCACTCATTTGAAGTTACATGTTTCGATAAATTCGATATTTTATACAAAGTGAGAGGGGCGTGTCGATTCATACGGGTTACTCTGAATTTATCAGAAGATTTATATCCAATTGCAAAATTTCCCGATCTTACAAAATTTGAACTAAGAAATACGGGCTTGAATTTCTCGAAAAAGCTGACTGTCAACTGATTTGGACGATTGGGCTCAACGTCAAAGTCACCGCTATTCAGCCTTCTCCGTACCTTACAAATTCTATATTGCAAGCATTTCCTCCAATTGTACTTTAACATATTTTTATCCGTTACGTAAATAGAATGATCTTTATGTACCCAATAACGTTAATGGAGGTGAACTAATAAAAACGGAACAAAAACTCAATGCGCAATGAAGTGCTTGATATGCGAACGTGTATATACTGTCTGCCTCTTACAACGGGTACTTCTAATTTACTCTCGTGTAGCAAACGTCGAGGCGATTCGTTCTCGGTCTGCAAAATCATTCCCGCGTGCAGAAAAATTGAAAAGGGGCGCAACAAGCTGTACATCTGTATATACGTTACTGTATAACGCGCCTCTTATACCTTACACGCCTCGGCGCCTGCTTACTTGAGTGCATATAATATTCCGATCGGAAAGTTTAATACGAAGTAACGGATGTATAGCTGTATGATCGTGTTCCGCGAAAAAAACTCCATTCAACGAATTCGATGCAATAAATTAAATAAAAAGGATTATATACTTTAGCTCTTGAAAAAATATATGTACTAATATATGAACAATATCAATATATAAACAATATCAATATATGAACTATAATTCCATCGAGTGTTGAGAAAGAATAAGTAATGGATATAACTAATAGTAATAAAGGAGCTTTCTTAAATAAATAGGAATTCGGGAATAATTCATTTGTATTTATAACTGTCGGAGGTACAGCAGCTTTTCAGGGTCAATATTTTTCTCGCTGTATAAGCAAATGTTCGTGCTGTATGCGCGTGTATCCGAGGTTCGATAAATCTTCATTGAGTAAAATTTCACTGGAATCTAAACATTCGCTGAATAAATATAGTACAGATTCTATCTTGATTTTACGCAAGGCTTGTCGTGGCTATTCATTTTCAGAAGTCCAATGACGTTTTCATTAATGCAATTGATTGGTAATCTTTGTTCAATTGAGATGGGCCAGAACTCTTAAATACTATTACATGGATGTATAGATTTGTCTAAAAATTCTTTATCGAATTAGGTTCGTATACGAATAAAAAACAAATTAAAGAACAACATTATTTTCAACGTAAGCCTCCCTCACTATATGTAGATATCCAATTTGCAAAATTGCAGATATCCTTGATCTCATTTCCGACACCCCTGGTGCCGAACCAAACAATTCCGCACAGCAAAAAGTGCACGCCAACACTTCCGTACACTCCTTCGCACTCGTACCCCCTTTTATATGCATCACGACCCCGTGGATATATGGGAGAGGCTCAATTCCTCGCATATATATATATATATATATATACGTACATAAAGCACAAACACTGTTAAAGTACAGCTGCAGCATGCTTCCCGATACATTTACGGTCCTCCACCTATATATGAACGTTAATAAATGTAAATGTGTGTATGTGTATGTGTGTGTGTGCGCGCGCGCGTGTGGGTGGTTGGATGTATATGCTGCTCATATACCCTCGGATTCGTTTACGATGCGCACGCCTCGAGTATTCCGCGCACACGCGCACCTCGCAGCCCCTCGTCTAATTAGTACAGGCCGACGCGCCCCAGCTGGTTGAATAGAGAAACGAATCGCAAGGTAGGCGAGGGTAGGAGGACAGGGGAGGGGGAGTAAGCCCGCGCGCCCCGTGTATATATGTACTCTTGCTAGCCCGTCTCTGCGTGCCTGCGGGAAGGGGGGGGATTTTGCAATTGTCGGCGGCTGAGAGAGAGCGAGAGAGAGAGAGAGAGAGAAACGGAGAAAGATAGAGAGAGACAGAGCACTTCTTGACTGTATACACTGCAGTGTTTTGTTATTTATGTAGCTTTTGTGTCTTCGCGATGCTTTTGGACGCTCGTCATTCCGGGCACGCCGGTCGCTCGTGAAGGTTGAAGAAGGATCGCGCGCCATATATATATATATATATATATATATATATATATATATATATATATATATATATATATATATAGTTGCTTCTACGCCAGGGAAAAGTGAGAAGCGTGGGTCACATCGTTTTCTCCTGGCTCTCGCAAATTTAATTATCCGTCGTCATTCTCGCTGTAATCATGTGCCCGTTGTCGAAATTACGCAAGGGGACCGTATACCATTACTCGGGCGCCCTTTATACCACCTTGTACGTTCTGCACTTTGGAATATTTTGATATAGAAAATAGGGATTAGTATTAAATAAAATCGATGATTTCAATCTCGTTAATTTGTAAATAAATAATAGTACGATGATTACATTTAAATAAAGCTTCCAAATAGAGGTTTATATATTGAGTTTCAATAATAGATTCGTCGAAATACCACATATTGTGAAAGAAAATTACTCCTGACCATTTCTCTCTCCATCGAATGTTATTCTCGATCCATTTCTCAAGTATACTTATGTATATGTGTGTGTGTGTGTATATATATATATATATATATATATATATATATATATATATATATATATATATTACAAATATCGTACGAAAATTATCACAGAAAGAAATATCACACAGATAAATGATAAATCTCTATTATAAATTATTTTTGTTATTTTGTTTTTATTATTTTGTTAGTTTACTTATTTCTGAAAAATATATATATAAAGGAATATTATTTTGTACTTTACATTTCTCAATTAAGACATTAACAGCAGCTTGATGAATTTGAATTTGTAATGTTGAAATTAAATACTATTTTATTGTTTCTAATGGTCCTATTGTCCAGAATTAATCTGTTCATATTGTCCTCAATTTGATTTAAAATCAATAAAAACTTAATTACATTTTATATATTTCTCGCAATACAACCATACTAACTGTTAAATTAAATTAAAAGAAAACAAGTTCAAATAATAAATTACATTGTAAAGGAAACTCGAGGAGTTTTAAAAAGCAATGTTTTTCGTACTGACGGTTGTCTTCCAGGAGATGAAGCTAAATGTGAAGACCCAATGAAAAAACAACTATACTTGTACGATTAGGTGTAGACCACCTGCTGGACTAGTCATTAGGATGGCGGGACAACAATATAAATACAACAAACTACCAACGTTTACAGATGTAGTTTAAACCAAAGAGAGAACAATTTATCGTTACGAATTATAATTTATAACAAATCTAGGAAATATAACAGAATACATACCAATAACATTGAAAAGTAAAAAAAAAGATTACACAATAAAAACTGCGCAAGTAGTCCCAGAAGTATCGACACAGACACTTTATGGGGATATAAAACGGCTTTGTAAAAATAAAACGGTGGCATATATAAGGAGTATCAATTTCTAATTCGATTTCAACAGTATTTTTAATAGAATTGAATATCAGAACTGAAATTTTTATATTTTGCTTTTAAATTTTTCGTTTCTTATGAAGCAACCGTTGATCTTCTATGCCTTATAACACTCGTTTGTTCATTTAATTTTGTTTATTGATGCTTTATAAAAGAAAGTATAAAAATTATGCATAATGTATTGACTTTATTTCATTTAATTTTTTTTAGTCTAACATTACAGTAAACGATTCATTATTTTTTCTCTCCTTTTAAATATTTTTAATTAAGATTTGCCTCGTGCATTCATTGATAAAAGAAAAAGTATAATTTTATTTTTCATTTTTTCATTATTTAATATTCTGCTTTTGAGAGAATTACTTTAGTAAGTTGTACTTCGACTTTATTATATCAATAATGGCAATATTTATTTTTATATGCTTTGAGCAGTGTGACGCTGTAAACTTTAAGATTATCCTCAGGTTTTTTTTTTTTTTTTGCTAACGATCACATTTAATTTCAATCAGAACGTGCGAAGAAAAATCATTGGAATTTCGCTGAGCTATCGTTCACACAAAGGAGCATAGCAGGTTTATCACGTTTCCAGCACGCTCAAAGTCGTTTTCGAAAGGTACGATGGCTCAGCGCAGAGTCTCTCCGACCCTTAAATCACGTAGAGCTGCCCCCCTCCGTCCTCCCTCGCAATTTCTTTTCCAAGGCTGTCGTGCAGAAACGTAAGATCCCAAATCGTCTAACCTCTCCTGCCAACACCCCCCCCCCGCTTCTTCGCGCAGCCCTCATGATTTTATGGTCGTAATTGCCACGTCCTAACCCCAACCCCGGGTGTACATACAGCCGGCTAATTCATTGAAGTGCCTGGCGCCATTGTTTCCAAATAGCCAAGTATCACCCCGGTTATGCTGGCCCGAGGGCAGCGAGCGAACTCTCTCTCTCTCTCTCTCTCTCTCTCTCTCTCTCTCTCTCTCTCTCTCTCTTTCTCTCTCTTTCGTACAAACCAAGGCCCCACCTACCACCCATCGACCGTGCACGACCTACCCCAGTCTTTCATGCAACAATAGTCCGACCGACCCCCCGCCCGCTGGCCCGCTTAAGTTTCATTTAAACAGTCTGTGCTGCGCGCGTCGGCAGAGACGGCGGCTCGCAGCGATGCTCTAAGCAAGAGTTGGCAATTTTCTTTAGCTGGTACGGGGGGAGGGGGTTGGTGATGCCGTTTGTGTGTGGGTCGGGGTGAATGCTGGGAGAGAGGGGGCGGGAGCTATTTTAAGCAGGGGCCCATCGTGGAATTCGTACTGCGAGGAGCTGGGCGCCGTTTTAGTAAGGAATTAAAGTCGCGTGCGAACTCCCCGTAACCCTTTCATCGGGCCACGCAGTGCAACTTTATATATATATATATATATATATATATATATATATTGCGACGAGGTGCGCGAGAAGAGAAACCGAGCGCGCGAATGGATGTTTTGCATTTTCCGGACTAATGACCGGTCTGCCGGCGAATTAATACTTATCCCGTCAAATGAAACTGGATGTTTTGCCTTTGCGCGACTAAATGTCTGTCTGTCTCTCTCTCTCTCTTTCACTCTCGTCCGCTTCATCGTATATCAACAAAGACGAATGATTGGGCCAGGATTTGGTTTCCCCCTGGTTATGGCACGACTTGATTAAATTTTCAACTACTGTCTGTTTGCTGTTGATGATTTTCTATTGCGCCGAATTCTTTGTAGATTTATTCTTTACTCGACGCGATCATTTCATTTAGGATATAATTAAACGTAATGTGTATTTGCTATTGTATAAAATTATATTATAAATGCTTGAGTTTAATTGTTGTGGAACAAATGTTTATCCAGCCATAGAACGTGAAAACATTGATAAAAGAAATGTTTCTCCTGTCGTTCAGCGACCTTTTCTTGAAAAATATCAGTTTTAGCCCGATCGAACATGTCCTTGTTGTTGTATATTATAAGATTGGATTGTATATATAATAAATTGGATTGTTTATTTTATATTATTGTATACTAAGAAAATTTATATGAATTTCTCATTAAGATATCTCTATAAAACTTTCTGTGTAACATTGTTTGTATACGTTTGAATTACATTGTTTGAATAAAGAAAGAGGAATTTTCATTATAAATAATTGTCACACTATATATTGAATATCGAATTCAATTAAAGAAAAATATATGAATTTGTAACTAAGAAAGTACACGGTATTTTGGGAATAGGAGAGCTTCAGATCCTGTAACTTTAAAAACTCAAGAATAATTCATCGCCCATACTTGATTACCTCTCGTTCTATGCAATGATTTATTAAACATCCACTTCGGCTGTACGTGACAATGTAAAAATAGACACTGAAAACCACAAAGCGCGCAATAGTTCGAAAATCTTTAATGCCCTGGCATACAAATATTATCGTTTTAATTTAAATCCTGATAATGCCCCGCCCCCATTCCCCGCGAAACCCTCCCGTCACGCTTTCAAAAGTCCCCCGTGCGAATCCTCGTCAACGCGCTCAACTTTTTTAATATCCGCCGAAAGCCCCGTGTATTTTCTCGACTTTACGCGACCCCCCCCCCCGCCCTCTCGCGCCTCAAAAAAAAAAAAAAAAAAAGTAAAAAGAAAACTGTCAAAAGAAGAAAAAAAAAGTGGAAGGGCAAAAGTTAAATCCTATAAAGAGCCGGGAGGTGGGTTAAAATAAAAAAGTCGCCCCACGTGACTCGGCTCTCGGCCGTGCAATTTACCGGGCAGGCCGAGCAGCTCTCGGCGCCCGGCTCGTTCGCGCGCGTCGCCGGCGCGACCTCGGCGTTCCGGTAACCGGCGCGCCGACCGGGCACCGGTTACCGGAACGCATCGCCCTTAAGCGTAAAATCGACGCTCGGCGTGACTCTCGCGGAGGTCGTTGGAATGAACGAAAAAGAAAAGCGAGACAGCCGGAGAATTTGGCGAATGAACGAGAAAGCGACGGAATGCCATGGGGGGGGGAGGGTATGCATATTCATCTGGCCGCGTGACAGCTGTTCATACTGGAACTGGTGGGAGGAGGCGGGGGGTAGTAGCTCCTGCGCCCAACCGAATCGGTCGCATGCAGACGAGCCGGACGAACTTGGCGACTCGTCCCCTCCCCCCGCGTAGACTATCCTCCTTCTTCGACGGGAATAATTAGATTTTCTCGCGGTGCGCCAGATTTCGGGCAGTGGGGGTGAAGGGGAAAAGCTACGACGTTGAGCTTCGGCTCGACGACCGAGATAGCTTTTCCCGCCATTTGCGCGGCTGTATAGTGCGGTAATGAGGGCGCTTGTCTCGGCATTCTGTAACGTTAAGCATTAACAGAATATATCGAAGATTACATGTGAATTTCTATGAAAAGTATTTACATGGTCTGCTCCTCGTGAATATTAAATTTTTCTCTCGTAAAATTAGAAGACAATTGTACATTGTTGTACATTGGAAGAATAGATTTCTGACTAACGCATAATTTATAATGCATGCACATTGATTAGATAGTAAATATAGCTCAACAAAAAAAAGATAATTGAACTAATAGTTTTTCAGAGACTTGAACAGATTGATTAATATCTGCGGCTACTGAAATAACTCTGTTTACTGATAATATTCGTTATCTCGAGCGTGAATTTAAAATTAATGACTTCTATTGTCTTGTCAAATTTACAAATTTATTTTGTACTCGAGTCATCGTCGAGTCAGTCATCGAGATGTCACTATATGCTAGCCGATATGTCGCGAAGTATGCTCACTGTAGGCAGCAGAAATCTTCCAGGGCAGATTCGTGCACGTAAAGAATTGTTCCACCAACCTATAGGTGGCGAGGCTTGCAGGTTAGCTCTCGTCTTCCCACAGATTAGTCGTCTTTAACTATGAAGTGCAGGCAATCTGATCGGGCTGACAAACTTGCTCGTTTCAAGATGGGTGCGCGAGCTTACGAGTTTATAAAAATTGCACCTATTATCGAAACAGTACGGGCAATTTTACACATTATCTCGTGTGTGGTCTTACTAGTCCCACAGCCTTGTAAAGATTAATTTTCAAATACGACGACGAGATGTAAATAAAAATGACATAATGTATATAGATGTAAGAACATATGTACCTACCTTTAAGAAAGTCGATAATACCTACATGGGAATACGACTGTAAATAAATAAATAAACAAAAAAAGAAAAAAAAATGTGTTGCTATCAATATTACTTCCTCTACATTATATGGGAACTCGTGCTTTCAAAATCTGCATCGGTTCTTTAAACCATTGATTCTTGTGTAAGAATGCATCGCATTTACAGTTAACGTTTTTTCAAATTAAATAAATTTCGCAAAGTATCAAAGTATATTGCCGTACGAAGCAATTTCTTACTTGATATTATTCCAATTTCACGTTAAGTTCGGCTGGATATAATTTCAAGCGGACAACCTCTTGTGGACTATTATATCTTTTATTTTTTTTATGATTGATTGAAACACTATTTTCGGTATCTATTAAATTTATATAAAATAAACGTTTACCTGAAATATGTAAATAATGTAAAGCTCTTCCATGGTGCTATTTTTTATATCTTCAAATACAGTTAATAACCTATCGAATATACCTTGAAATATAGTTAATAATAAATATAATATTCAATAAAGATTTCCTACCTATGTAACCTTACCAGAGAGCCTGATCGAGAAAGGTTTGGGAAATTTGGGGCAATCAGCTTTGTTCAAGAGAACAAATATATCAACATTATTGTTAAAACCAATTGGTAATGAACGATTATCTACTATTGTTACTTATTATCTAATTATTCATTTCCACGGAGCCCTTTTGCAGGATGTTTGTACCAAGAGGAATCTAAAGAAATGGACAAATGCCTCTACACTCGTCCGGAATGACGAGTCAAAACAACAGATCGCCCGAGCTTCTTTCTGCCGGCAATCGATATGTACGTGTGCATGAAAATTTTGCGCTAATCAAGAATTACACAGCTGCCGAAATCGTTCAATACTATGCAGGACGAGGGTCTAGTATCCTATATAATGCATATATACAGTCCAGTCGCCTCTGTCAAAGGCTTTTCGTGTATAAACGCGGCCCCGGGCGCAGCAGTCGGCTCTCGAGTGGAAACTGTACCTTTTTCAAAGTCCGATGAATCTCGGAGAGAGCGCTGGAACGATGATATATATATATATATATATATATATATATATATATATATATATATATATAAACAGATATATACGTATCGTAGCATCGGTGAAAATCTTCTATACCTACGCGGTATATGAAACCAAATGGATGAATGTGAGGGAATGAGCTCGGCAGATATACGCGCATTTGAAGGATGAGAGAGGGAAAAGCTTTAACTGCAACTGATATCTCGATACCTATGCGTCTCTTGATATTCGTGGACGTATGCATGTGTATGCGCGTATGTATAATTGCCTTCGTATGAGTCTGTATGAACATGTCTGCATAACATGTGTATTGGCGAGTCAGCAGAAATCAGACGGACGTCTAGATTTTACTTTAAAAAGATTTTCTTCACTATAAATATACTAAACATTGCACTAATGTAATACAAGAAGAGCTAACACGTATTTTTATAAATTTGCTTTATTTAATAGCTATTTCGTCTTATACAAAGAGTACGCCGCTTGAAGTAAAAACTTCTTCCCGCACATACATAACTGAAAATTCTTTGGCCAAAAATAAATTAAAATTTAGTAAATGTCCTCAATAGAAATTCACCAATTATGCATCAATCGTTTTCGTTACAATACGAATAAACGAGCCGTTGCAGAAATAAATGTTTAAAGACAAAGTATTTTATTTAATAATTCTATTTATTGTATAATAAATAGTCTTTATAAAATAGTTTTCATAAAATATTTATAAACATAATGATGTATTTACAGGATTATCGAATAACATTTCGAAATCAATGGAATAGTTGCTATCAATATACTTTACAATATATATATATATATATATATATATATATATATATATATATATATGGTGTGTGTGTGTGTGTGTGTGTGTGAATAAAAAATAAAATTTTCGAAAATGGCTTGGCCGTTAAACAATTGTTCTCAGGAAGCAATGAAAACAGCCTTGTATAAATATCCGGATGTATTCATTAATATCAATGTTATCTTTTATTTATTTTCACCCAATTCGGGCTATTCTGTTTTCGTATACGGAATGCTATTTACTTGATTATCATCCATGCACACATGTGCTTCTAAAATGGCCTGAAAACGTAAATAAATGCACACGTGAAATAATTTATACTAATAATAAAGAATGGGAATATTTTAAATTTACAAACCTTGCATAACTGAATAGCCATAATATTGACGCTCGAATTTTTGGGATTCCTGTCGCTGTGAAATTGTTCGTTGCTCTTCTCGCAGTATTCGTCGAAATTGTCACAAGTTATGTTCTCCTTTAAAAATTTTCTATAATCAGTATTCAAGAATTCCATGTAATATTGCATAAATTGGCAATTTATTGTTTTACCTGGTTAATTGTGTTCTGAAACCTCTCATAAAAATATTTGACCATATCGAAAGCCTGAAATCAAAGTCATAAAGCTTGCGTAAATATTTACAAGAAAATGATTTCTTTCAATTTCCGATAAAAGAACAATGAGCGGGCGAACAATGGGATCTATACGTCAGTACTCGCGAAATTCATCGTTATTTATACAGTTAGAAGAAAAAAAGTGGGTCGACCGCCGATATAACGCGCTGTTTGCATTTTTCACGTTGCGCTCGTGATTTAAATATCGCGCGCTACACAGAGCGAAATCATTTTGTATTTACAGCTTCTGCTCGAAAGCGGGGCTATATATTGTTCAAGAAACTCAGAGAAAACTGCTCAGCTCGGGCAACGTGCTTATGTCCACGTTCGAAGATAGAGAGAGAATGAGAGAGACTTACGGCGCTGCCGTCAACAAGGCACAATAAAGCGAGAACAGCAATCGAGATCAGTGCGGTAATAACGTTGCGAGCCATTGTCAGAGCTGCTGAATTTTAGAGAGCCGATCGTCCTTTTATAAGCTGAAACAGTCAAAAGATTTTACATTTAATCAACGCTTTATAAATGTGTATCGATATAGGTGTGTGTTTACGTGTGTGTGTGTATTTAGGACAAGGATCGTGAAATGTACATTTTCAAATTTTTTCTCTCCATTTTACTCGATAAATCGTTTTTTTACAAACATTTTTGCCATGAAATGAATGAGTCGGGTATTTTTTATATTTAAACGTTTAACCTATAAGTTAATCTAAATTTTTCTTAAAGAAGCGAATTGTTTTCATTGGAAAGTTTTGATTATTACAAGCACTCGTTC
Organism: Sycobia sp. Sy_11; assembly: GCA_018907035.1. Classification (NCBI taxonomy): domain Eukaryota; kingdom Metazoa; phylum Arthropoda; class Insecta; order Hymenoptera; family Epichrysomallidae; genus Sycobia; species Sycobia sp. Sy_11. The sequence continues at coordinate 215,055 of JACCIC010000107.1, forward strand.
CCCACTGGTTCAGACTTATAGACTAACGTACTTACACATGATCGATCCAAATTTAAAATTAATATGTTCTTATTGTTGATATGAATTCTTTTTCTTTATTTGAAAATATTTATAATAGGTTGCATAACTGTCAATTAGCCCGAACAAATGAACCAATTTAGCTAACTAAAAATGTTTATACCCCATACGAATTTAATAACATTTGCTCAAAAATTCCTACATTTGTAGCAAACGTTTATCGCAAAATCCATTCGCTCCAATACCAAATACTAATTATTCTAATATTAATTCGTCAACGTTACTAATCAAACCCGATTCGCCCCAAATCTGACTAGGAAAAAAACCACTGGACTCTTACGTTCCGTACATTAACAGGCGCACCCGCGCCCGACATAATTACTTCGATGCCTCGTGTCGACGCGAAATAGCACCGCGCATAGCCCCGTCGCTTACGATTTTATCCCAATAATTCGCCTTTTGTTCGGGGGGTGAAGAACCCTTCTTCTTTCCTCATTACCTTCGTTTAATTATCAAGGATTTAACCGAGAATGACAGGGACGCGATACGCTTCCCCTACTCCCGAGATTGGCGAAAAGGCTTCTGAGAATATGCTGGTTTTTCTCGCGGATCGCGAACGGAACTTGGTTCCATTTCCATCTTATTTCACTTTTTATCCCAGGAATTTGTTGAATAGTTTTGTTTTTATATTTGGCAAAAACCTTTTTAAATAATAAAAAAAAGATTTGTTTAACCATGGAATTCCGGTTAAAATTTTGTTTTCTTGTTAATCTTGATTTAGTAATAAAGATTGATGCTAAACAGAGAGAAGATAAAAATTGATGAGAAACGGAACTTAATGAACGAAAAAGCTTTCGATTAATAGACATTGATTTAATTGACCGAGACGTTGGCAAATGTACACGCATTTTCATTTCTTATTTTTACTCTCTTATTGGTATACGTTCGACTTTTCATCGGTCCGCCGTTCATTGCCAAGCGGACAACATTAATTAAACGTTGTAATAAGGAATGATTGGCCTTTGTGCATTTTTCATTAAATTATACGATAATACCGGGGAAAGGTATCAAAGCCTCTCTGTGCGTACAAATGAAGTTTTATGGATGATCTGTAAGTGCATTATGCAAGGCACTTTTACTCTATGAAAGATCAAACAACTTTGGTTTCGAGTGTATATGAAAAGAGTCTTAGTATCGGGACGAATCATATTTACTCAATCCTTAATCCACTTTTGTTATCACGTTTAGTAATAAAATCAAATGTAATACGCATTCAATTTTAATTCGATCAAACTAAAAATCATCTTTAATTGTAAGTATATGAAGAACTTTGTGTGTTAATCTTAATCAAAAAAAAAATTACAACTGTACAAAGACATATAATATAAAAACGAGTTGCATCGTCCTTTGCATCTTCATTGTCACCTTCAGATGACAATTGTCAATCACTGTTATTGCCGCTGTGAAAATAGACAATTTCAATTTAATTTACTAAGATTATATGTATACAACTAGAACGTAATAGCTGTAAAAAATTAAAGAATTAGTTATATTTAAGTAAATGTACCGAATCGTACAATAATCTGGCCAGAATTATTATATTCGCGAATTCTACGCTCGAATTCTCAGAGCACAAAATAAATCTCAATCTTGTACAGCAACGGTGATCGTTCGTGTATAAGTACGCTAAAGAACAAATCATAAAATCGCCCGGTGAGAGTATAGCAATGATTTTAACAAGTACAACATGGGGAAACTCGATTTCAGTTTAATGTCGAGCATATAGTCGAATGAGGTCGATCTAAAATAAATACACCTATATTAAATTGAACGACTGTCTCGCCTGTGCGCCAATGTATACGTTGACTTTTTATTCCGCAAAAGTTTGAAGAAAATAACCTTTGCATGTCGATCGAGTAATTGACAATAATTAGATTGAGTTAAAAATCGATACATTCGTGTTCTTTTTTCTTTTCACGGCTAGTTGATTAAATATTTGGAGTTATTGGCCGAGCATTCATTTTAGCTTAATCACAATCTGACCGAAGTTAATTTTAGTTAATTTTGTTACTGACAGACAGCTTGCGCATGCAGTATTTTTCATGAATTAGTTACGTTGGGATCGAAACTTGTGCTACTGAAGCCAAATGAATGATTAGTTAGTTACGTGCGTTTATATATGTACACACACACACATATATATATATATATATATATATATATATATATATATATATATACCAATCCGATTTAGAAATAATTGCGTTAACTTGAAAACAGCCAAAGCCCACAGGCATTGCCTTCATTACCTGCTTCAGACTGCCTTAATTACCTTTGCCTCAAAAATCCCATCAGCCATTGTTCCTGCCGAAGAATAGACTTTTTTTTGTTGTTGTTAACATCGCGTATATATCGCGGAAGAAAAAAATTTATGCAACGCCGTGTCACCGCAACGGAATCGCGGAGCGAAACTCCTCGAAATTAACTCGTCGACGCAGCCGAGCTAGTCGTCGCTCGTCATTAGGGATGGATTACCGCATCATTCGCCACCTGCCGATCGATTCTTCGAAAGAGCCGAAAAACAAGGAAGAAAAAAGTGAGCGAGTCAAGTCGACGCCAAGTTCAGACAACAAAAAAAAAAAAAAAAAAAAAAAAAAAAACACCGAACAAAACAGCCCCTGCAATTTCAATGGAGCAACAAACGAGTCGGATGTGCCCATTGTCGAGAAACTGGCACGCGCGCGGGCAGAAAAAAAGGACGGAGAAAAAAACAAGCAGCAGCGTTTAAAAAGCCTCGTTGCGCTCGCATCGCCCGTGCTACTTTTCCGAAATAGGAAGAGAAAATGAGTGAAAATAGAGAGGGTGGAGCAACACTCCTTAGTCCCTCGTGAGTCCGTATGGGCGGGTAAAAAGAATTTTCCAGACACGTAACGTTTTTTACCCTTTCGAATTTTGATACGAAGTCCCCTGGGAAAGGACCCGGGACAAAAACCGAACGACGGTGCGAGAAAGGTGACGGAAATCAAAACTGAGGAGCACCTATCGATCGTTAATAATTTATGAATGCCGTGCACGTGCGATATCATCGCTCGACAGGTGTATACCAAAAGGGGAAGGGAAGGAGAGAGACAGATTGATATTGACATAGCTTGATTTCTATGCTAAGATACAACAATAGAATATAATATACTCAAAACAATAGATAAATATTAATTAAAGAAAATTCTCTGAGGATATTTCAGTAAAGCATAAAACTTCTTTAATTATTACAAATACTATAATCATCGGTCAGTCTTATGAAGATCACTAGAATTTGTAAAATGTACCAAAAGCATTCTTATACAAAATTTTACATAAAAAACGTAAAACAATTTTTAATAAGGATAAAAAAAGTCGATGATTCATCTACCAGAAACAGATAGAGAGTAGCGCCTTTGAGTAGTTGTTGTCTGCTGGTAAAAACTACATAACTACCCTGTATGTGTGCGAACACCTATATATATATATATATATATATATATATATATATATATATATATATATTTATATTCACAATGTCAGCAGCGCTTATAGAGGGGAACCTTCATGAGGCTGGCTAAAGTGTGTCAGTGCGTGCGCAAGGATATATATGGAATGGCACATATATCTATACGGAAATTGCGATGAAGGGGTCAGACCCTGGGGGTACCTGCGGGAGGAAGCTTTTAATGCCATGCCTATACATGTATCCCGGTGCGCTTTCGATTTCGATTCGGATTCGCGGCTGACGATCGGTATTCCGACGGCTTTTTCTCACGCATTAACTCCGTATCCATTCCTTCCACCTCTCGTTATCGCTTCGCATACCGTGCCTATAACCTTTTTTATTTCGTCACTGTAACTGAGATTACACGCTGCACCGTATCGCGCGGTCGGTATACAGTTCAGATCAAACAAAACGAACGTTAATACGGTAGCGCACTCGTTTGAATTTTATTGTACTTAAAGCGAATTTCGCGGAACGATGAATTTCAGGACAGTCGAGCGTGTTGCGCTCTTTGGCGGTGCACGAGAAAATGGGACAGATTTCGAATCACTTGTATAGACTTTTGGATATTTATTCATTTTGACGTAGTTCGTACATCTTTGAACTTCGTACATCCCAGCAACAATCTAACGATTCTTATTCCAAATTAACAACGAATAAAAAAAATTATATGTGTGAAAAATAGCGAAGCCATCAAATTAATTGAAATTAAACTTTGATCTAATTACCTTATTTTTAAAATATCATTCCATTAGTTATAATTAAAGCTATTGGATTCTACTGATTATAAATCTTATATTGATTTCTATAAAGATCATTAATGATTGAGATGTTCTAATTCTTCCGTACTGCATAAATTAGAATATCTATACGATATAAATTTAACGAGAACGAAGAAAAATGATAAAAAAATTCATATAGATAGTATGTAATATTAGTGTTCAGAAATGTATAATTATAATGATGCTGGCAACTTAACTAATAATTATTGATCAACAGTAGTATCGTAGAATAAAATAAAACTATTAACTTTTAACTTTATTTTCATATTGTTAAAATAAAATAAAATTGATACTCAAATTTATTTTATAATACAATATATATTGATCGTATTTGTGAATAATAAAAAGTATTAAACGTGGTTGTCATCATTTATAGTAAATCTGATGCAACTGCTGGAAATTTCAATCTGCGTTGCATATAAAACAGGTTAATTGCTTTTTTGAATAATAAGAAAACATTTCAAATATTATTGTGAATCAATATTGTAAAGTATTCTTATATGAGTATAACGCCATAATACAATCTGTTCATTTATAAATAAAGCATAATGATAAGTCGAGTAAAAAGAATGATTTATTTATTATTTAGATTTTATTCGGCTTGCCATTATAAATAGCACTATTCCATCCGAATATGCATTCACGCAGTTTTATTCGATGGTTTTGGAGATAAAATGCACCCGATGCCGTTTGCTTTATATTTATCAACCAGGCTGGACAATTGGAACATTCAATACTGAATCTGATATCAATTCAGCCTTTTCCCATTGGAGGTCTGACTACGATTCCAATTAACTTTCGTACTATTTGTTATTTCTCCCGCGGCTTCGCCTTTGACTCGCATTGATAGTCGAAGGTAGTAACGACCGAATCAAATTTAATTTTCATATTCTCTGGATTAAATACCGGCAGGAAAGCTCCTCGACGTTCCTTTCGCTGATTTCAATAGATACAATACGCTGTTAAAGAATGAAACGCGCTCTTAAATTCAATTTGGAAACACGTGTTGTTTTTTGTTTTTTTTTTTTTTTATATTTTACAAGCCAATGAAGATATCTGAATTACACAGACCTCAACGTTTTAAGATAATAAACCCAAAATTTAAAAAAAATCAAATATTTTTGTATATGCGTTTTTTAAAAATCCAGTATATGTTATAATATTGTTCTAGTTCAGGATTTACCATTGTTAAGATTTCCGGAACTGATGCAATATCATTAAAACTGAGGATATTTCGAATATTTTCCTTGTAAGTTTCACGTTTTCTCAATCCACGTTTCATTATATATTATATCTTATAACATCGTAGATGAGAATGCCCGTCTTATTTGCAGATACTAATATTGAAATTTGTTGGATTCTTAACGCAAAAACGAATTTACTATATGGAGGCGCCTGCCGTAGTCAGAATTTCAATAACAAGTTTTTTACTAAAACTTTAACTTCGTTTCATGTCGACGGATAAGAAAACATTATTTTCTTACAGCTAGAACTAAATGTTATTCGCTTCTCTATTCAACAGAAACTTTTCAGATGTCCATGTAACGTATATTGTTTACATTCAATGTTTAAAAAATTTGTATCGTTGTACATAAAAATTTCTATAATTATTATTGTTGAATTTTTAACGATGGGATTGCAAATGAAGATGCTCATATCGCTTAAAAAGTTATTAGCAACATTTATGTATTCATACAGTTCAAATCGAGGTTCAATCGAGCCAGGTTGATTTATGAAGCAATACGTCTTTTTACCTCGTATAAGGTAAACCGAGGATACGTGTGTTCATTATACACTACCTGTCGACTGTTCGTTTTTTTTTTCACTCGTAACGTTTTATTATTCGATTTGAATTTCAATTAATGGCAACCATTCAATATCTTTCCTCGAAGTCAATAGTGATGCTAAACGCGACGTAATACACGTAAGTCGCCGTAAACGCCGATCTTACTTTTGAAAAAATGCGCAGTGTCTTCATTTTAACAAAGAATGCGCAACGCAGAGAATAAAAACAGATAATGCTCGTTGTCGAGCGACAAAAAAAAAACGTTTGCTCAATATACCACGCCGCGAACTCATATGGTTATTGTATATGTTATGTTTAATTGTCGACTTCGGCACTGTATACCGGCTATATATATATATATATATATATATATATATATATATATATATATATACAATACGAGGAATTGAATCGATCTTTAATTTCATGCGTCTCGTGCCGATCTTAAAATTTGCGACGCACAAAAAATCATAAATTCTAGTTAACAGATAGTCGCGTAACAGATGTCGAATAATTAGATTCGAATTTCAATGTTCTCTCGCCCATGCGAAATTAACATTGTCGTTATGTATTTATTATAATATTCTATATGAAGTATGTATTTATTATAATATTATATATATTTATCATTTTTTCCATAATTATTGGCGATTGTTTGAATTGATTATTATTGATGTGAATATACAAAAATTAAACATAACTTTTTTCCCTTTGCTATTTCTGATTATTTATATAGAAACTACTTCATTATCATTAGTTTATTCGGTATATTATAGTTTTGCAATTAATATAAAAATATATATGATACAATAAAAAAGGTCGAAAGAAGAAAGTAATATCGATTGAAGGACTACTTAATTAGTTCCTCAAATATATCTATTAATATACGTAAAATACATCTAAATTTACTTCTGCATCTAACTTATTTCCATAACTCGTATAAATAATCAATTTTTTTCATGCTGTAATTTCAAAATTATCTTTGATTATTCCAATAAATACCGTAAAATTGAATTTAATACTACAATAACAAGTTTACAACGATATGCAATGATCAACAGGAAATTTTCAATTTATTTTAAGATCTTTCGATTCATGGTTTTCAATTTCCACCAAAATTTAATACAAAATAACATAATTTATATTCACATTAGTCTTTTTAAACAAAGATGACAATAACGATTATAACAATCTTTGTTACCTTTTTAAGACATGATTTTTTTCATTCTCTGTTGTTTATCCCATAAAATTCAATATATAATTAACATCTTCTTATAGGCTAACTTTAGTATGTATAATAGAAAATATGTCAAACATTTTTACTTTTAAAACATCAGAGAAGAATGTCTGATATTCTATACATAAATTTCATCAGCTTCTAAGAATATCTAATATTAGGTATGTATACATAATACTGGAAATAAAATCAACATACACTTTCGCGCATAAAAATATTTACGAGGGATCTTAACGGCATTCAAGTTTGACGAAACTATAACGTATATGTTTTTTTATATGCCGTTGACACAAATATTTTGATACATTATCATTACAACATCCAAGATAATGATTTTTTTTGCATTGTTTTTTTGCTTACCAACACCTAATTTAATAAAGTACAAACGATTGGCTCCCTTGAACGTCAATCGTTGCAGCATCAGTATTAAAATTACTTATTAAAGCTATTATCAAAACACTCGAGTCGCAAATACCAATTATAATGTTCATGAAGTACAAATATCGTCATAGATATTTGAAAATTTAATAGCCGTTACTTTGAAATAAAAAGAATTTTATACGATCTATATAATTTATACGAAATGCTCGTGCATCTAAATGAACGCTGGCATTTCCCGTCATTATCGTCCAGATATTAAAAAACAATAAAAACGCGAATTTCTTAGTATCCGGACGCGTTAAGAGCGATAGCTTATCTTAAAATTAAATCCAGTCAAATTTGTGACCGATCCTCCATAAATAGAAGTAACTCGATCGCTTGCTCGCTTCGTTTCGTTTTTTATTATTTCGAAGTGACTTTAGAGGCCTGATTGATGTGACCTCGCGTAATACGTCTGCCGAGCGTCCACTTCCGAGCTCGTTCGAGGTTTTCGGAAAATTTTTACGACTCGTTAAGTTTTAACGAGTTTAAATTTTTACAATCCCGTAAGCCGAGATTTATTTACGGGCCGAATGAATATAACAATTGCCGAGTAGCGATAAAATGTGGTCTCAACTCGGCTTTTAACTTTTCTACCGTTATGAAAATATAGAATATTGAATAAGAAGTAGATGCGTAGAGGATTGAGTAAGTAATAAATTTCATCGCGCCTAATCGACGAGAATATTGTACGAAATTTCACAGTGTTACAGAAGAGAATCGTTTTTTTGTGCTCTCCGTGCATAGGACGATTTGAAAATGCGTAAAAGCTGTATAATATCGGTGGGTAACACCGCATAAAATCGTGTCTGTTGATTTTTATAATATTAAAGTTCTCCCAGGTGAAACATCCATACTGATTAATGAAATTCCTATACCTCCATCAAATAGTACATGTTGATCATATAGTACTTTGATATTACAAATTATCTTTCAATTGTCAAATTAACAAAGTGTCAAGCAGATGTCGAAGAACTCTCGATAGAATTAAGTTTTTACAAGGTACGTGGTGGGGAACTGAGCCTAGTTCACTTCTGGTTTTTTATCAAAGCTATATACGCTCAATTATTGATTATGGAAGCTATGTCTATTTTCCAACGCAAAAAGATGTGCAACTCGAACAAAATCAATATGCAGCTATAAGGACTGCCTTAGGATATCAAAAAAATACACCGTCAAACGCACTTTCTAACGGAATCAAACCTACCCTATATTCGGAATATCTCACAATTTCTATGCCGAAAATATTTATCTATCAAATAAAAACTTACCAATTTGTAAAACAAATGATAAAATCTTCTCGAAACAAGAAAAATAATAAAACCGAAACGCAAACGCTTTTTTGAAAAATGCATAGAATTCTTCAATAATTTCGAGCCACAGTTACATGAATCGGCTCACTACGACATTTACAATTTTAACAAGGATACATTTGTAGCTTCGATCCCCCGCCAAACGAAGCTGTAGGCCAAGAAATTAAAAAAGACAGGACTCCAAGCAATAAATTACACGCATTAATAGAAACAGAAAATTCACTGCTGATATATACAGATGGAAGAAAAAATATCCGTACGAATATCGTGATGTCGTCATGTGTATGTCCGAAACTAAATATTATAATAACAAGAGCTCTCAATTAAAATACATTGACTTTTACAGCCGAATGTATTGCTAGAGCAGATGCGTCAGTTATATAGCTCTTAATAATACCGAGTCCGACATCTGTATTCTCTCGAATTCTATCAGTGTGCTTTATAGCTTAAAGAACGTTTTAGAAATAAAAAATAAATATTTACCATTTCTACGGGAAAAAATTGAAACGGGAAATATCACTGTTTACTGAATTCCTGTTCACTGTGGAATACGAGGGAATGTAGTTGTCGACGTGGCAGCTAAAACAGCCAGCACTCCGACAAATTCAATCATTGATCCAAACTTTGTAATATTCACTGATCTCTTCGAATTTTTTAAAAATTATATGATTGAAAATACAGATGAGGTAATTACGAAAATAGGAAAATCAAAAATTAATAAATAATTTAAGAAATTTTATGTAGATAAATTAAAACCGTGATTTAACAATAAGAAATTGACCCGAGAACTTATCCTCACAGTCAACCGATGTCGAGCCCACCATTATAACCTGGCTGCCTTCTTTGCTCGAACTTCAATTATTAATGGTCCCTCGTATCCCTGCTCATGTAAATATCGGGACATTAATCACATATTATGGCAATGTGAATCATATAATAAAGAACGACAAAAGCTAATACGAAATCTCGCAAAAATTGATTTATATTTTCCGTTAAATACAGATATTTTAATATATGAACCAATATTACTGCATGCAAACACGTACTACCTTTTCTCAGAAGTTGTCACATTTTTGTATAATATTATTACTGTACTAGGCAACTATGCCGTAAGCGAATAAGTCTGTATAAGATTTGAAGCTTAATAATAAAAGAAAAATATCGGCGAGTATAGAAAATTAAAAGTCAAATATTTGAGATATTATTGTTTTTTCAAACATTTCATCATATAGCTATCGAAGAAGTTTTCAGAAAATTACACTTTTACGCGACCACGTGTACGTCCACTGACCTCTATGACCCCTTTCACCGGTCTTATCGAGCGCATACGTAAGTATAGATTCTTTGCAATTACGCTGAAAACACACCTCTGTTTAACACGGATTGTAATTACCAATCGCGTTATATATATATATATATATATATATATATATATATATATATATATATAGTTCCACAGTCAATGGTACAGTTCAAGCATTTGAGTAAAAGTAGAGCTATATAGTATCTTGTATATATATATATATATATATATATATATATATATATATATACCAATGAAATCCATTACTCCACCCGCGTGCAATCTCGCGCACCGCCTATATAATCAAGCGAAAAGAAACTTTTGCCCCGACGGCGACGCTTGATTGATCGACCGGCAAAGGTGGATAACGAGGAACTCTCTCTCTCTCTCTCTCTCTCTCTCTCTCTCTCTCTCTCTCTCTCATCCACTCACTCGCACACTCACTTTATACGTATATGTGTGTGTATGAATGTATGTGTAAAAGCGAATTTACGTTCAGCTTTATGGGCCCATTACCTCGCAGCGGCATGAAGGGAGATGAGAAGAGTTTCAGCTGGTTTCAGCTGACCCAGTCGGGGAGCGTTCTGATCTTAATTTATATATGGACCGTTGGAAGCGGATGATCGCGCTCGTACATCGATCTATCGACAATAAACTTATGCTGATGAATTTCAACGAGGATGGACGATGCGCGGACTCCGCGGGCAATGGAGGGGGCGCGGGGAGGCGATTTCATCAGAGAATGGGAAATCCGAGCGAGTACGGTGTGGTTAGCCTGCTGACCGCGACGGGGCTCGTTTATAACGGGGATCTTTAAAAATCGCGCCCGTGCATTTTTGTCGCCAATGTATCGAAGGGACACTAGACCTGGTCGATTACGCTTGCTTTGCTTTTGGCAGTCGCTCGGTTAATCCGGATAATATTCCATTTCCGCTCGTTTGGCAAGTTATTGCATTAAGATCGCTTGTTATGGAGACTGTACTTTATTAGAGACTCGCATCTGCTAATATTCTCATAGCGAGACACCACACCTCGTCATACGGACAAGTATTAGATAGGATCGAAGTGTTTTTGTGCAACTGAAGGGGAAATGTCGAATGGAAATCGAAGCTTGGATAATAAATGATGGATACTGAACAATACACATCTTACATTGTATTAAAATTGAAGTATTTACTAATCGGTAACTTGCTGTCCACAGTTTTATAAAAAGAGCTATTCAATTTTGTTCGCGAACATTCTACTATAAGTTGAGCATACGTTTGTATATTATATCGATGAAAGAATATTAGTCCCTGACACTGGGCAACGACAGAATACTTAGAAAGTGTAAGAAATAATTTTTCTTTAATTTCGATTATCAAAAATAACTTAAAAAATTACAGAAAATTCGGCAAAGATACAAGTAATAAATTTACAGGTACAGTCTAAAAACTTATATACAAAGTAACTTTTCATCATTACTTATATTGTTGAAGCGAAAAGAATGTTAAAATCGGTTAAAAGACCTTATTAATGAAACTAGAAAGCGAGTAAGAATTTCTGATGTGTTAAATTACATATAACGAAAAATAATGTCGAAAGTGAATGATTGAAAAAATAATTCGTATATGGTACAAACTTTCGTTTATGTTTAATGTACTGATGAAATCGTTGATAGCACTGCTTTGCTGACGTCTTAGATTCATTAACTTAGTGTGATTTCGAATTTACTTTTATTACATTACAAAAGTCCTCTTACTTTCAATTTCGACGTACGATAGAAAACAAATATTTTCATTCCTAAGAACTATCCATAATGTAAAATGGGTCAATTTTATGAAACTTATAAATAACGAATTCAATTTTATTTATGTTCAACACAGCGATTCATTTTTATACCAGTGTCACTTTTAATTAATACATTTTTTTATTAATTTAAGAAAATTCCATCAGTACGTGATAACGCAAGATTTAATTGAATTTACTAAAAAAATTTTCAATATACGTAACATAAATATCACACATGGCATATATATATATATATATATATATATATATATATATATATATACACTAATAATGATAATTGGGGTACTTTGCATATGCCAACGAAGGCCTTAAAAATTACTTCGCTTTTTCCATCGGGCATTTTGTATACTGTCCGATTCGCATGTACTACATCCAAATTCTGGGTAATATATATACTGTAGAAATCGTTATTAGAGAACGTTTTTATGATTATTATGTACTGACGTAGACACTATATATTTAAAAAAGAATAAGTTTGTTTTACAGTAAAGTGATTATGGCGGCATCGAAATATATAAACTGTAAAATATTTCATTGTGTAATAAGATTTCCTTTGTATTTTTGTTTTTTTTTTTTTTTTTTAATTTAAAAAGAGTAAATTTAATTTTAATAATCGCGTAGGTAATTCTTTTTTATAAATTGGTTCGGATTGTTGAAACTACTAAAAGAGCCTTACTTACATTTCTCAGCGGTTACAAACATCAGATACATTTAATCATCAATTAAATAATAGAGGATATGAAATGGAGTTCTTCATGCAATTACATGATGACTACAGTAAATTTTTTAGAATTTATTAACTAAAATTTAAAGAAAATAATAAAGAAAACGCATTGATAACAAAATTTTAAGATAAACTCTAATTTTGTAATAAAAATAAATAAATAACAAAGATAAAAATCATTTATTAATATTACTACAACTGCTCTTTTACAAACAATATTTATTATTACAATTGATTGTACTTTTATAATCATTATACACGATCTAATTCCAATTATTACCATTCAATGGAAATATAGTAACAATTAGTGTTTCCCAATTTATTATTTTATGCTCATATTTATATATAACAGTTGACACATAAACACACACACACACACACACACAGACACTCTCTCTCTCTCTCCCCCTCTCTCTCTCTCTCTCGCGCACACACACACACACACGCACACACTCGCACACACTATATGTATCAAAAGCAAATATCCGTATCTTCACGTTTATCTTCAGAATTAATAGCTTTTCGACTCTAGTGATAAATATACTGTTTCAAATCACAGACATTCGTGTAATGCAAACGACGGAATTTTCGAGGCTCGAATGTTGTCGCAGCGCACATGCGCAACTCTCCACCCACTGCACGACCATCCATCACGCGCGCGTAAATAAACAAACGAATTATATTAACGATGTTTTTTCCGCAATCGCGCATGTCTCGTGAATGTTGTAAAACTGACGTGCGTATTAGTATTAGCAGTTTCGCGAATGCATTAGAAGGCGAAATTACAGACGGAACTGTCGATAATGACAAGAAAAAAATATTTTTAAACGCATTGCTGATTTTTACAAATTTCTCGTTGCAAAAGGGCCGCGGGAGCACCGCGAGCGACCGGAACTGCCATTATAAATTATTCGGATCATTAAGATACGGCAATCTGGAACGTAAGAGTACACAACTGCCAGAGACCGTCTGTAAATGACGTAATCACTTCTTTACTCCAATCTAATTCGTCGCCCCCTTCGCCAACTCCGTCTAACCAACCGTAATTTTGTCATCAAACCGCCCACCCAACCGATTACTAAGTAATTTTTTCGCATAATCTACATTTGGTTTTGGTAATTTATTTTGTCATTAAAATAGTATATAAAATTCTCGTTAAATTTAATTGAATACAGAATAATGTAACTCGGTGTGAAATAAAACGCTGATTGACTGCCTACGATATTATAAATTACTATATAAATTACTATACAAACACTTTCATAAATCGTTAAATGTACACCGGAATTCAGTACTTTTTACTGATTCGGCTTTCGAGAATATGAAAAGTCGCCAAAGTTTTAATTCTCATTGAATGTATCTACATCAGATATTGGAATATTTTATTACATCGGAATGGAATAACGTCCCTAAAAACCGTAATTTTCACACTTTGTTCAATGTAAAATCAAAAAAACATATATAATTGTCAGAGATTTTTCCGAAGACCGGAAAGAAGACACGCTTTTACGTTTACCCATAATTTTATTATACACTGGTGAATATATCCAAAGAACGCGTATGTTTTCGATCAAAACAAAAACATCTATACGCATACTTAAGCCTAGCAAAAGCACGCAAACCCCTTGATAAAATATCATCAACACGAAAGGCACACTGAATTACGCGGTGATGCTGCTGAGTTCGAATAATATTTTTACTAACCGAATATAATTAAAGTTAAAAATTCAAAATAATTTAACGGATTCAAAAATGATTTTAACACATTTTGTTGTTACGACATTTCGATAATGTAGGTTTAAAGTAAAATTTATCATTGCTCGACTGACTATAATTATATGCTTAATTATCCAAAATCGAGAAGCATATGTGTCACGGGACTAGGATGAACTCTTACCTCTCCTCGGAAAAACAGCCCGATCAAATTATAAGCGCGCGGACCAGCCGCTAACCTATATGTATGTATATAAACTATGTGTATATATATATATATATATATATATATATATATATATATGAATATGTATGTATAAACACTAATACGCGCACTGAGCCACACTGAACAATATATCGTTCCCGCTCATTCGGACGGCTACATTGCCTTTCTCCCTCCTCCGTCCTCCTCCCTCTCCGCGGCGTCTATCGCGAATTTGGAAAATTCAGGCCGGGCCAGCTGAGCCAAAAGCACCGTCGAACCTCTGATCCGGTACTACGTCAATCCGGTGCCGAAAAAGAAAAAAAAAACGCGACCACTTGGACTATACGGATTGCAGGTGCTGTTCTCCATCTGCCACGCGCGAGAGACTTGCGTTATAAGCTGCGCGTCGGTTTATCGAGTATAAGGAGGTTTGAGAGAGACAGATAACGAGAGGGAGAGAGAGAGAGAGAGAGAGAGAGAGAGAGAGAAAGAGAGAAGGAAAGCGAACATGCGCGCGAATCGACAGTCGGCCGGGCCGCGACTGCGAGCCGCGCGCACTTTACTCGCTGACTTTTCCTTTCGTTTCTCGTGTGTAATACGCACGCGGCATATATATATATATATATATATATATATATATATATATATAGCCGCATATCGTGAAACCGAGCACCATCCGCCCGTCGCTCGATAAATCTCCCCTTCTCTCTCAGCACCGCGGTCACTCTCCCGTACACAGTCCTTGCCTTTCTCACTTTCTCGCGTTTGCTCCGTTCCCGCGCGGGTTTTCGTCTATACGCTTTATCTTTGTCAAATTACACATTAACGATACTATATTTGTCGACAATCTGATTTTTGTATGGGCAAGTGAGAATAATGTCGAGTTTCTCCTTAAAACAAAAAGTGCATTAAAAATGAAACGAATAAAGATAAACTAGAATTCATACTTTTAAATCCAATTAATACAGAAAATATATCGTTTCAGTCAAATATGTAACTGCAATATTTTTATGGAGGCAATTGAAAATTCAGTTACATCACGTAACTAACAATGCACGATTGTTGAGTTTATTGTTTTATGCATAACTTTTGCATTCGATAATTAGCGCCGAAACTGTCAGTTTTAGCATTCTAGGTGGGTTTGCTCCCCATTTATCCATGTGGTATTTATCCAAGTGGTATTCTTTGTTCTATTTGAAGACTTTAATTATTGAAAGTAGGTAACTAATAATTAATGTTTTTTTTTCAGTCACAGAGCAAATTAAATTGCAATTACATCATGTAACTGAAAACCTACTGCAATTTCAAGCAGTCAATAATATATGTCTATTCACGTTCTTATACTTATTTCGTTTATTCAACAAATATTTCTTCTATTCAGTTCTAAGTCATTCTTGAAACCCTGTTCAAATATACGATATTAATCTAAATCAAGTAAATACACCTTTGTACGATTATTCTGCCAATTACGTATAGAGCCAATAAAAATGATAAAGCAAAAATTATCTTTGAACTACTTTCATTCGCTATAAAACGAAGCTACAATAATGTATGATGTCATTGTAGTTCCTCACGACGTGTGGCTCAATATTACACGATCTGCTCATTGAAGATTCGATTGCTATATTATGGATCATGCGGGTTTCTCCTAACTTCTCAATTATTCCAATTAAATTAAGTAAATTTATTTTTGAATGCCTCCAGAAAATGAATTTCACGTTAAATTTTATTGTTATTTTTTTTACAAAAATATTTGATCCACTACTTCAGATAGCCATAAATGAAAAACGTACCACATCCAGTTGACGTTAAAAAAACAGTGGATCTTTCTCAATAGTAATATTTTTATTCACTCTCGATAAACAGTAAAACATTCAGCGATTTACTGATGATTGATCGATTCATCGTCACATACATATAAACATGTTTTTTAACTATTAGTCATAAAATCAATGGGAATTGAAAATTTGCTCATAGTAAACGTTTTATTATTGTATTCAAGAATTGATTGAAGTACAAATATAGTTTCCAGTTCAAACATGATTTTCGTGTTTATTAAATCCGGTTTTCTCTTATTCATACTAGTACTAGTAATACATCCAGCAATGCATTAGATATATAAATGCTTGTTCGTATATTAGAAATCATTACTCCAATTATTCATGTAATAAAATTTTCAAAACAGGAGTTAAAATAAATTATTATACATGTCTTACTCAATGTCATAGAAATTAGTTATTTTGGGATAATTAAAATTCTATTAGCCAATTTTCAAAATCAGTTGATTTAATTAAATTCAGAGTATTATTGTCATATGAATATCAAGCTTCATGTATTAATTTAAAGTATAAAAATAATTTTCGAAATAACAACCTAATACAAAGATATTAGTACATAAACTATTGATTACATTTAGAATAAACATTTTAAATATTTTAAATGAAATCATATATTATTTTTATTTACTTAAGAAATTTTAGCTTTTACATATTTCTTTAAAATTAATGGACTTAATTAAGTGATAGGTATAATAAACTAATAATAATTATAATATGATAAATTAATTATTTTGAAAAATATTCGATGTTTTTAAATTCAATAATTGAAAATCGTTCCCATAATAAAAATGCCGAAAAAATTTAATATTTCAATCAAATTCAATAGATTCCTATCTTTTATACATCTATATTTTATAGCTTTTTATCAGTATTATTCATTGACCCGGATACAAGGACTTTTGGAAAAGCATCTAAAAATTATGGAATTATTCTACTGGAATGTATAGAATAATTTATCTATAGAATATTGTTATCGCATTTAACAATATAGAAATGAAGATAAAATGCCCACTGCCGTGATTGAAAAAGATTTTTTTTTCATTTACATATATATATATATATTTTTTTTTTTTTTTTTGAATATATGAACAAGTAAATACCTATATTTCTCCTTGATTTTTGCGTTTGATGTGTATCTATTTTTCAAACGCAATCCAATATTTTTATAATAAAAAGCTGATTGTAATTAAACTATCTACTAACGATTGCGAACTTGGAAAAACTAATAATATAGATACTTTATTTCACTTTTTCTACCATTGTCGATACAGTTTCGAACCGATCGATCAAACTATATGATTTCACATCCGCGAGAGGCTGTTTTTTAAGATAACAATGTCAAAGTCAAGAATTACTAGTAGCTGTTAAATGTACCATGATCTAGGATAATACTAATTGCAAGCTAACGTTATGGATGGCTTTACTAAATTTTAGTTGAACGAATAGAAGGGATTGCTTCATCTCCCGTGCTGGAACACTTCGAGGTGAAATGTATCAATGGCGTGGATGAAATATTATCGATGCATTTTCGAATGCATTATACGTTGGTATAGGCTA
This sequence comes from Sycobia sp. Sy_11, assembly GCA_018907035.1. NCBI lineage: Eukaryota > Metazoa > Arthropoda > Insecta > Hymenoptera > Epichrysomallidae > Sycobia > Sycobia sp. Sy_11. The sequence continues at coordinate 233,268 of JACCIC010000107.1, forward strand.
CTTTTACGTAGGCCATTGGAGCGTGACGCCGACCGCAAACTGACATAATATACAACGATGACTGCGTGCGTGTGCGCGTACGTGTGTGTACCCATGCCCGCGCGCGTACAGGCAAGAATTACGAAGAGAATAAGATGTGAATGTGAATAAAGCTAGTAGCGCTAAAATTTAATTATTATGATATAATTTGTGCTGAACTACACAAATTGTACACACGTATACGTATATATAATAAGTCGACCTTCCCGTTCTTTTTTTTTTAACTCCGTAATAAGCTACGTTACGTTAAAGTATTCTGCAAGATAGTTTTATAACTGCAATAATCACTGCTTAAATGAGCAAGACCAAATTGCTCTCTGATAAGCATCACACTCTTGGAGTGGATTAGCAAGTAAATAATCAATCCTTCCTTCATACCGTTATATAATTGATTTATTGCAATAATTAGGTTTTTATTTACAGTATAATAATTTGTTATCGCTGAATTCAATGTATTCGATCACTGGTGCACCTATTTTTACCGTGTATATTTCGTAAAACTTTTTGCACGTTTAAATGCTTTACACTTCGGAGGCGCGGAAGTTATTTCGTAAAATTTCAGAAACTATTTAGGATAAAAGTTAAAAAATAGTGTTGAAAAACTAGACAGTATTAATTCTCTTTGTGAAGTACATAAATAATAAACTAATGTCGTTTCAAAATAATTTTACAATACGCGACATTGAAAATTAATGTACTGTAAAGTGTTTAATTTCCAAAATCAAAATATTAAATCGAATTCATACAGAATTTCACAATTTATTCAGTTCAGAATGGCTGTATGACCATTGTTAATTATGGACGATTCAATTAATTTTTACAAATCATCATTGAATACTTCATAACGGCTGAATGTTCTCGGATATATAATTCACGTGCATATATATATATATATATATATATATATATAGAGAGAGAGAGAGAGAGAGAGAGAGAGAGAGAGAGAGAGAAAGGGACGGTCTAAAATTTATACATACCCGCAACATTTTTCGTGTGCGCAAACCATGCAAATACGGATTATAAATATTTACCTACTCGCCGAACATAAACAAATTACAAATATTATAAATATTTAATTACCCGATGGCATAGTTCGCATTGCTCAAATGAACGGCAGGTGAATATATATATATATATATATATATATATATATATATATATATATATATATATATACATATCCGATAGATATAGCACGTGGAGTTGAAAACGCGGTTTATTTAAATTAGTCAGTCCGTTTAGAAGAGGCAATAAACTACTGGAAAAAGGACCGGGGGAGTTTCAAAACAAATATGTCGGAGAAAACAAGAGCTCTGTATAGAATTATATACAATTTATGCTTTCCAGACCCCTTTTGTGCATGTGTATATCTACACACGCGTGCACGCGCGCGCGGTGTTTGCAAATATTATTCTCGTGATAGTTCGCTCTCTATTTTTTTCCTTTAAAGTCTATATAATATAGAGCATATATATATATATATATATATATATATATATATATATATGCACACGATCGGCTAAAAACGCGTGAGGCGATCGTATATAACCGAATGCGGTTATACGTTCTCTTATTTATTATTTTTTTTTTTTTTTTTTACTTCGCGATCGTATAACGCGCACGCGCGAGGCGTCTCGCGTGATTGCCAATAATGTTGGAAAACTGACTCTTGGCTCTCGATGGAATTACAGTTATAAACGCGGAGGTAGGACGCGCGAGCGCGGAGATTTAGGAGCGGCGGCGCTTATAAGGAGAGAGAAATAAAGAGCGATGAGCTCCGGGAGGAATTATAGCCGTGTGGTCTCGCGCGGAAAATTGTTACGAGGGCCAGGGACGTTAGGATACAATTGCACGCCACTTCTGACCAACCACCCGCCGCCCCCCCCCCCGGTGAAAATGTAGATATTTACCTTCTGCGCGAATACATTTTCGGGCCAACCCTGTATAAATACGAGCGCGCTATGGGTATGAAGTATGGCGTAAAATACGAAGGGTATAGGAAGAAATGAAATTGATTTTTACGGAATATCGCTTGTTTAGCTGTCAACATTTGGAATTCTCAATCGTCATCGATGTTCATTGAAGATCCGTCAAAATATGTTTGATTATTCGTTTATTTCTAGTTACGTGAGCGTAATGATGAAAAGAATTGGATTATTGAACATGGGTTTATTGTTACTCGAAATGGTCACCAGCCAATTCTCGTAAGAACTTCTCCACTCCGATTGGGGTAGCTTCAAAATGTTGTTAGTGATGGCATCAACGGCTTCTTCATTGGCTAAAAAGATGCTCATGGATGAATTTATTCCAATGTATTTTATTGATCTGGAACTTATAGATGCTTAAATTTAATATTGTAGCTGTTGTACATAGCTTGTTTAAAGCATCGCGCGATTATCATTTCCTCCGCATTATCTCTTTCTGTCAATTGACACCTGCTTACTGTTCAGTTTTTGAAAAAGTATGACATCCAACGTAAATAAATCTTCTGTAAACAGCGTTTATGAGTGCGCCTGCGATATGACATATTTTCTGACTAGAGAACGATTATTATAGTTAACTTTATTATATACATCATAAAACGTTGGAGTACGTCGATTGTTCCACTTCTCTCTTGATAGTTCACCTCGAAAATCATAAAAAATCATCTGCGAAAATATTCATGTGTTAATTTCATTTTTTAACCGATACAAAACTTTTAAGTCACAGTAGAAATTAGAATGGCTTAAAGATTTTCAGCACAATTTATTTGCTTAATTTTATCGACATTGTCATCGGTTCGTTGAAAGAGGTCTCAAATCATTCGTAAATCTATGAATCGCAAATAAAGCCATTCGAGAAAATATATTTTACCTATAATTGGCAATGATTCGATACACAAATATTCCGTTCGAGGTACAAAATTCGAAAGCATCTCTCAGTTTACTATTTTCTTCCATTGTAAAAATTCCAGGCACTAACCTAATCAGCTGATACAATCGGCTGCTTGAAAAAAATCGGTAATCATATCGCACTCGTTATTGACATTATCGTTAACGACTTTAATAAATAGTTAAACAAACATAATTAGCGTAGACAAATTATATGAGAATTCTGCTATGAATTTTTTCCAATCATCAACTTAAATACTTTCATTAATGCAAAATTTCACAATTTTTCAAACGCTTTCTTCTCTCGCTTAATCATTCGCCATCTCTGTTAGAAATATGATATATGGCCCGTATATTACATGTCCTATCGTTATTCTAGACTATTACGCAACTCTATATGTACACTTTCCTCAAGCGTATATATATATATATATATATATATATATATATATATGTATATATATGTATATGTGGGTGCGTGTTTGTGCGTATATAAAATATAGAAAGTTCAAAGCAGTTGATCTAGCCGTGTAATGTAGCGTTGGACCATTCTAAGGATTCTCCAGGTCCACTGTACACTCAGAGGATAATACCTGTATATATAATAACGTTATGCCGCGGCGTATATACAAGCTATATATATATATATATATATATATATATATATATATATATATATATATACATTGAATGCCCTGTACTTATGGCCGCCACGAACGACTTTATATATATTACAGAGGCGCGTGCATCGTTACAGGCTATACGCGTAATGGGATTTTCCGTTCTAAGAGCCCACTTGTACGCCGGCCTTTGATAGACGGGATCGAATATACTTGTATATATACATGGGGGAAAAGTATATTACTGTATATATTGCAAAAACGGCAACATCGGTGGAAAAATGTAAACGAGCGTTGTTTCATACGGTTCTACTTGTAAGATATATATATATATATATATATATATATATATATATATATATATATATATATACTAGCCAGGCACGTCGATCCGGCATGTATTACGTGGAAAAGTTTCCAAGGCTGGATTAGGCCGAGAGGAAGCTGCGGCGCGCCGAAAGCCAGACGAACGATCGATTCGTCCGTCAGGAAGGTTAGAACGAGCTCTGGCTTTGTATATACGATTGATTATACTCGTTGGGAGATCCAATCGATGCATATACGACGCGCCGTTACCCAGTTAATTTACTGCTCGTTCACTGCGCATCTCGCGTAATTGTTTTCTGCACACACACACATACTTTACACGTATAAATTTTGTCAAAGAAATTTTTACCAGATCTGTTTTCTCTGTCCTAACAGATATGCTTCAATTTCTCTTTTCTCGCTACAGAACCCGCGAGAAAAATCTCGAATAATTGAAAAGGAAATTTGGCGACGCATTAGATCAAGTCCGCGCTTGGGAGTAAATAAATATTAATAGGAAAATTTGCATTGCATTATTCGTGCGACACGGACCGCGATGCCGACTTCATCTTTCGCGTATGCCCCGTGCGACGTTGCCCCTCGAGAAATTCGCTTTGATAAGCGCGGGGCTCGAAGAAGCGAAATGGAAGCGCGCGCGCGCGCGCGTGTTCAGTGTGAGAGCTCGCCCGGTGTAACTCCCCTCTATTACACTGGGATTACGTTCGATATGCTATTTCGCGGCAGAAAAAAATTTCGGGCTGAAATGAAATAAGAAATTTATTCGAGTTCGAAATCAATTTCTGGATATCGCTCCCTAAGCGATGGCATTATAAACGGATACGCATAGTTATTATAAATGAGACGAGAAAAATACATTGATGGATTTTAAGTAAAAAAAGTTCATGCCTCAAGAATCATGCCGGTTTAATTATAATTTTTTTAATGAATTTTACAATTTGATATTTTATCGACGTTGGCAGATATATGTATCGATTTATTAAATATCGTTAGCTGACAGAAAAAAGGCAACTGTAACATTACGTTAATTTGCAACTGCTTCTCAAAACAAACTTGTTGATAATGTTTATAAATAAGCTTACGCTCAGATCTGTACTGATATTTTACGAGTTTAAGTGATTTTAGAGCATTCCTGTGCATCAAGTATCTCACCTGTAACTTAAGTACATTTCGAGAGCATAACATTTTTCGCTCATTCAATTGTCGGTCTCGAAGAGGAGGTTTTCGATTCAAAATGCAAAAACAAAAAAAGCCTAACAAGGTAAGTACAGACCGAGAGGAAGATCAATTCGTAGTAGAGGTTAAAAGATAGATTAGTTTTACATAAAAATAAATCAGTTCAACGTTATTTTAGTCCATTGGACCTCTATTTCTTCCATTTTTTTATTACGTTGCTTTAATTAATTTAATTAAACACCTCGGGAACTTCAATAACAAAATGCGAACGTTGAAGAATGAATTACATTTAAATGCAAGTAATTTAACAGACTAATAAGATTTAATTTTCCGGTGGCCCTCTACTTTAATTCTAACATAACACTCAAATTCCCTTAAAAATTATCTTTAAGGAAACCAGTAGATTCTTTACTCAGATATATTTCTGTGAGAAAATATTCGACCGAGTGTATATTGTCTAATCCATAATTCCGTTATGTGGGAGAAAAATCTGTTTGGCATAGATTATTAGCACTAGTACAGTTCTTTACATTACAATTTTTTATTTCGATACCGATTTATAGACTTATTTTTTAAAATTTTACTGAATTTTTATGTTACTTTGCAAAATTTTGCTTAATTTTTGTTTTTTTTTTTTAATTTTATTTTTTTTATTTTGATTAATTTAAAGAAGCTGCTTGCGCAATGTATTATTCAGATTTTGGAATCTGTCCTAGTTCAGCTGCTTTCTAGGAAATTGATCCTGGCATCGCAAAACTTTGCCCAGATGGGGACGGAAAATTTACAAGCGTATAACTGTTGAAGAATGTTTTAAATGCAGCAGTAAATAAAATTTACTTCAATTACAAATTTATTAAATTTAATTCATATTTTCCATCAACATAGAAATCGTATAAAATCTGATGTAAATTTAACATAAATGTTGCTTAAATATAATGTATGGAATGAAATTTAATGCAAATGTGATTTATTTAAATTGCACTAACCTACATGAAATTTAAAATTAGCTATTAAACGTTTGAAAAAGGCATAAAAACTTACTATGTTGCTACATCATAATACGAATGTAACTGAATAATATATGAAAAGTTTAAAAGAAACTTCTAAAGAAAAGATTTAAAGCAATATTTTAAAGCTCGATAGATCGTGAACGATGCTTAATTACAAAGCAACAGATGCATTGAATCTTATATTAGAAAGCTAACCGTCGAACGATAAGATATCCTGAGATTGACACTCTGAAATAATCAATAGTAGATGAATATATGGTGCGAAATTAAGATATCCAATAAAAATCGAAATTTCATTAAGTAATTGTCAAAAATATCGGCAACCTGTCGTGAATGCACAGAGCTCGACAAAATGCTTTATTCAATTTTACATTATTGATATTTTAACAGGGAGATTTTTTTATAAAGTATTCATATCATACTCAAATTGAATAAATTAACAAATATAATGTTTTATTATTTCAGTTCTTTTATTTACAAATATTGGGATATAATATATTTATTAAACATCTTGTAAAAAATGAAATAGGATACATTCGAATTTAAAGCATCAATCATTTAGTCGCACGAAATTTCTCTCACTCGAATTTATATCAAATTAATTGTCGAATACGATGTGAGATCTTCCAATATTGGAAGTTAAACCGTTTATACGAATATCGGTAATGTCTAAATCATTGTTGAGAGAGAAGTCCATGCTATAGTTGACGGTTCCTCGGAAAGTTCGCTGAAATGGCTTATCGGCCGGCTAATTTTTCCCTCATTATCTCTAGTCCCTTAAATCCGTAAAATCGTAGAGGGCGTTCCGATAATAAGAATAGATCGTGTGGAAGATTTGCTAGGGGTCTCACTCCTCGGACTACTGACAATCGATGCTTCAGTGCTGATTTTCCTTCTTATAATCACTCCTAGTTTATCTAATATAATAATTCAGTTCTGTTCAAGGCGTAATTAATCTTACATTCTATATTTATCACACTCGTTTTTCTCTATTTTCTGATTCGAGCTTCATTAATTTGCATCCTACCTTCTCTAATTCAATGAAATTTCATTAAATTATACTGAATTAAATTCAACGTCGAAAATGATCACACTCATGCCGCGTATACGTCTCTATTGCATCTCGTACAATCGTCTGGCAAACGAGGGCGAAGTCGCCGAGATCGGAATCGACCACGCCGCGCGCGATATTCCATCCGAGACGAGGAACGGGCCACGCGCTTACACAAAAGCCCAAGCTATCGCGGCCGAATCGATAATAACAAATTGCCAAGATCACGGGTCCTCGGGAAGAGAATAGACGGGGAAATAGAGCGGATATCGCGCCCGGAATGACGGATCCGGCGCTTTCACCAGAGGGAGGGGGGTGGGGTGGGGATAATTCCGTCGGAAGGTGAAGAGCAACGAAGGCACCGACGACGTTTATCGGCGCCTCGCTGGATAGCCCGAACGGCGCCGTGTCGCTGTGCTTATATAAACTCGCGACTACGGCGCGCGCGCGCGCGCGCGCGCCACCGGTATAGGATAATAATAATTCATTCAATTAAGATCGTTATTGCGCGGTTATTGGGCTATCGGGTGGTTTATCAGCGATCGCGATGAAATGTATTTATTCGGTAAGGGAGCTTCTTACGAGGCAATAAAATTTCATTAATTGTATACCTCAGTGCTATTGTATTCTCTCTTTTTTCTCCTTCTCTCCGTCTCTGTATGTCTCTTTCTATGTACGCAGCCGTGTGCGTGCTCAATTTTTCGCTTAAATCGTTTTTACTACATTTTTACTGTCGTGTCAGACGGCTTTTTCAGTTACGCCATTTTCCGCTCAATGGAAATACTTCTTAAATAATCTCTGACCTATTTATTGATACTTAGATGACATCAGGATCTGTAGGGGTCATTTTTCAATGCCATTAAAAATTTGCAGATTGACTTATATTTCGAAATATTCGAGGTCGGTTCCATTCTCCTAGGGTCGGTCCATTCGGCGCTAGCTATCTTTTAACTGCACAATAAACTGGCATAATACACTAAATCAGCCTGAGCTCGAGCGCAGTGCTATTTGTTATTCGGTGCCAGTGTGTTATCGTTTATGTTTTTAAAATCTCTTAGATAACGAGTGGTGGCAGCACTACCTGTGAGACTTATATCCGTATCAATAGTTAGCATGGCGCGTATTGTGCTTCGAAAGAGGTCTCTTACTTATTGGATTATAATTTTACGAGGACAAGCGTACAGCTGCTATATTTGCAAATACGGACAAATATTTCGCATTTATAAAAATTAAATTTAAATGAAACCACGCCACCTATGCTATACGACTGTATAATCGTTGACATATTGACGCGAGCCAGTTATTTTCTTTGTGATAGATTACTATATTCTCCGCCACTGCCCTGGTTTAAAATCCTTGAGTTATATGTATCGCCGTTGTGTAATATCACTTAATTATCTATATAATTAAATAATCTGGACGTCAGTTTTTGCGAAGTTTCGCGCCAGCTGACTGATCTTCATGGAAAAAACATATCGGCGCATCGAAATAACTTCTAAGATACTCGCACTCGCTTGTACGAGAAGTTCGTACAGACACTGCATCGCCACGAAAGAGTGACCCTGCCCTGCTCAGCTACGTCCGAACTTGCGTGCGAGCTTTTGATCTAGGCAACGCTTGCGAGATTCTTACCGGGGGATATTCCTCACACTGTCCAACTTGAATCTCCGTTAACCGTTACTGAAATTCTCGAGAAGATTGCCTCCGCGCCGGCGGTAAATCAAAATTTTAACCCTCGTAAACGGAAGCTCGGCACGTTACAGCTTTCCATCGAAAAACATACAGCTGGTGGTCAAAGTTCGAAATTCGAAAATAAATTCTGCAGGAAATCCCATTGCTAAAGACGGCGTTCTTCATCGTCTCTCCCAGCGCGTTAACGACTTCATACTTTGTCACTCGAAAACGTTTACCGAGGAAGAAAAATCAACTTTTTTTGAAAATCCAAATGATCACATATCTGTACGCGTATTCAAGAATATAATCATTACTTTATGGCACGAATATTTCATCTTCAGTTACAGATGTTAATCTTATAGTGCAAAATTTCATGTAGCTATTGATATATTGCCAATTTACATATTTAATTGATCGTATAGGAAGTCATTTTTAAAACAAGTCCAAAAATGAATACCGCATTTGTAGGATATTAAATATGATATAAAGTATATTTTCATCTTTTTGTCAAAAGAACAACATAATTCTATAGTAAAATAATAAAGTATAAATAAAACTATATGATTGAAAATGGACTTAAAAAGAGAGCATGGGATCTCTCTTGAGCAGGTGATCCCTCGCTGACCTCTTGAGATGGACCAAAGCGAGTATCAGTTTAGATTGGTAATTTGTGTTAATTATCTTTTATAGATTACACTTTTTAGGTAATTTAGTATGCATTATCAATAAATGAATAATCAATCAATCAACCAATCAATTTCTGCCTTCTCTTTCGACCTACTAGCAGGGAGCCAGTGATTTATTTTTGCAGAAAAATGTAGGACAGCATTTTTAAATTAATTGTCATGAAGACCATATGATATGCCACTGTTTTTCAATTCTGACAAGATCGATGAAAATAATTCTTTTAAAACGCCAATTACCTATCTCCAAAATGTATTACTTATTCACCTAAAATGTTAAATTTCGTGAAAACATAAAACTTTCAGTACATAGCAATTCCAATCTTTTCAATCTAGTATTAAGACATTATATAAAGTTTCTAATCTTGCATGAATCCTCTAAAAGTTTAACAATATTCGCAATCCATCGTCGGTTTGATTAATTTTCATTGATATTATTTTTCGGAAATAAAGTGCCAGTTAGCTCAGAGATGAAAACAAAACTTTTATCGATACTAATAAATGAATTTATATCCTGTATAAAACAGAAACTATGCCTATAGAGTAATTTTCACCTAGAAAAGTCGGAAAACAGCGCGCCGATCGATATTTCAAATATTTCTACTCGCCACCAGTCACTCGTCACTCGATTCGCAACGTAACAACAGAGCTCTTGCAAATTTTACGACTTTTTTCCCGTTTCATTTTTTCGTGTTTTTTATTTTTCTTTTTACTTTGCCTTTCTTTCGAAATATGTGTGCGCGTGCCCACGTATGCGTAGCAGCGCATTGCAGCCAATGCAACGACGCACGAATAGACTAATAAAATCGGTTTCGCCGCTATTCTATTTAAGAATCCGCCAAAAAGTACTTTTCAGCTTATTATCAATAACGGATGAACGAAGGATACAGAGAGGGGGGGGGGAGATGCGTGTATCTCAACTCGTTCGCGACGAAATTAAGAAACGAGTTCAATCGCAACGGATATACAGAGCTGTGGCATTGCGGTGGTATGGGGAGTGGAAGAAAGTAGGGGAGCGCAATAGTTCCGCAAGACGATTGTCTTTCTTCGGAAAGGGTGGACGTGTGGGAGCGAGCGAGCGCCATCGAGCGTCGTGATCTCGCGTTCGCTCCTTATTTCACTAGTTTCTTATTGTTACTGCAGGGCGGAGGAACACAGGCGAATGGGTCGTTTCGTTGGGAATCCCGCTCCCTCTGTGCTCGCCCGCGTCCTCCCTCGCCCACTCTCTCTCCCTCGCTCCCACTACCGCGTTTCTCTTTATTTTTTTTCTCCTCTCCCTCAACTCCCGGGGCTCTGTCTACTGCAGCTTTCCTTATCGATGGCGGCGCCCGGCAACTTCATGTTTGCCATAAAAGCTCTCCCCGGCAGTTGAACTGCGCTCTTCCTTCGAAAAGCTCCGGCAGCGTATAAACTGGCTTCTGCCCGCGCAAGGAGAGTTTATGGTTGCGGTGCGACTCTGGGGAATGGAAGTTGCTCGCCCCCCCTCCCCCTCCCTCATCCCTCGCCGTCCATGCTACTGCAACTTGTTTTTTGGTTAATCTTTCGCTTGCTTATGTACCCCGAACTCCCTACAGATCCCTCTACTTCATTTCGCTCTTATTTTCATTTTATTTAAATTTTGCACATACTAGTTGTACCGTCACATAATTTAGCGCGATGTAAGCTACAGATGGGTAGGCTGAATTGTGCATATCGGTATATATATAGCATGCATAGCAATGATTGCGTGTAATTTTCGACATTGTGAAAACGATCTAAAATTTACGTGATTTTTCAGTGAGGGCAGTCGTTGGAAGTTGAAAGTTTTGACTATGAAATTTGATACAGAAGTCATTTTATTATTTATCAATGAAATTTTTTTTCATCTTAGAGATGGAAATATTTAAAAGACTACGAAAGTTCAAAGTGTAACGGTCAAAATGAATCAAATATAGTGATATCACTTCAATTTTCCGAAAAAAGTTTGGAAATTATCGTTTTAGGATATAAATACATCTTATCTCGAATTGGGGTATTTTTTGGCCCAGAATTGTCGAAAAATCTAATCCGCATAGGGTAAAATGTAGAGTAACACTAAGTTACATTCGGGACCTAGAATTGTATACAGAATCGTACAAAACGTTTCCTTATAAACATTCGGACTACGTACTCACCATTTCTCTTGTAACTTGCCTTTTATTGCGAACTTTATAGAGCTAATATATCATATTGTAAAAATGAATTAATAAATCATCCATTTATTTCCATTGTATAGAATATAACATTTTCTAAATAGTGGGTTTCAACACAATCATTTTCAATATAAACAATAAATAGAAGTTTTTATTTTGATATACATTGAATAATTGGGATACAGATACTTTTTTTTCATAAAAATGAGACCCGAAGTGATTAATTCGGAAAAATGTGATCATACATGTTTATCTCGAAATTTTGGAATGAACGAGCAAAAAACGTTAAAGTACTTCATGAACTTCGAAATGGATATGCAATCACGAGTGGTGCCGAGATTTTTCTAAAAACTATTTTATTCTTTCCATTAAATATTTTTAATATAGCAAAAACTTCAGTGAACCGAAAAGTCGATATTATGACAGAGGGCAAAAATTGGAAAGCGATGGAATAGAGCCGAAAATGTAGGTAGCTCTTGTGTCGTAAAAGGACACACTGTAGTTTTCAAATTTTAATCAATCAGATATGTTTCTAGTAATTGCATCGTTTATGCAAAATGTTATTTTCAAGTTGATTCTGTTGATTAAGTTGATTAAGTTGATTATGTTGTTAAGTTGATTATTTGAAGAAATGAATCATATACGTGATGGTTAGTTTGTAATTCTATTTGGGTACTTTTTATATTAAAAACTTTACTTATTTACTTGTAATTTTACTACATGAGAATCCTTTTTTCATTGAAAAATATTTTTTAATTATGATCAACATCACTCTTTAAAGTGACCGGGCTAAAAAGTGTCATAAAATGTCAGCTACGATGCTTGCAACCCTTTAATTTTATAATTAAAAGATATACTCTAATTTTATATTACTTTATACGCGCGTTACTATAAAGTAGACTAATACCGAGTTACAATTTTTAAACATTATGTTTAATATTATGATAACTTTAGTTTCAGCAACAAAAAAAAAATACATTAAAAATCGCTACGTTGGTCATCTAGTTTGTAATGTTGGATCTATTAAATATGGCATTCAATTTTGAACTGAACCGACTATTTAAATAATTCAGGTCAACTGGGCGAGAATCGAATAGCTAGTTCATACCATAAATGTGTATATTACTCAGTGAAGTCTTGCAAACGTATTTTGTTTCTCAAAGAGTCTTACAATATGTTTATTAGATGAACTTATCACAGGAACTTATCCATATAATTGTATGACAAATCATTCGAGTACGGTCATAGCATATCTTATTACTGGTAAACACAGTATGTAGCTCAGAGCGATATATAGAAATCAGTAAACTCAAATTTTATCTAATTAAGTTTATTTTAGATTCGACAAAGCTGGCAAATTATGACAACGATAGTAAATTGAGTACTAGCTTGCCTTTCAGAAACTGAACCAATTTTTTATTCTTCATATAGATATTCTTTTGTATCTCGTGAATATGAATAAATGCATTTTTTTAATTACCTACAAATACTGTGTCTTTAATGATTCCAAAAATTAGATATGAGAAAATTCTATTAAACCTAAAACTTCTTAGACTTATTCTTAATATTGAAGAAATATACGTTAATCCCAAAAAAGAAGTCCTAATTTAAAGTTTACAGACTGAATATAAAAGTTGTCTTCGATCGGGTATAATTTGTTTTGCCTTCTCATAGAAAATTGATTTCGTCATAAACAAATTATTCATATAGCCAGAATTTTATAAATTTCCTTCTAAACTATACTAATATTTGAAGTATCATTAACGTATCATATTAATTCTTTTTTTAACAGGCTAATCTTCAAAGCACTTTCGATACTATGTAAATAGATACAAGTAATTCCATAAATGCGCTAATTTTGTACCATTTATGGTAGATTATAAATTACTCGTACTTTATTTAATCCATCTAGACTTTATCATATATTCTTTTCCGACAGTCCACAGTAATTTTCTACATTAACTCACGTATATTACCTTCAGTTTCTGAATTATTTCGCGCAGAATTATAACTAATCTTGATTGACTATTATAATGGAGCTTTCAAATTTTCAAAATGTCTAACTAGTTACCGGCTTAAGATTAACGTCTTTCGTCATTTCACTCGACGTTGAACGCCTCGCAACTTCTCCAAGCATGCCGGCATAATGTAAAAGACAGTTACGGCTGCTCCTCGTATCGGGATCAGAAGTCGAGCCGGTCCGCGCGGTACACTTTTAACGATACATCGTAAGAGCCCTATGGACGTCGGGGTCGTTTGTTTGAAATATCTATATAGAAATATGTCAGACGTACGTAATGCGCGCGCGGAAACACGAGGCAGACGCCCGCGCCTGCAATACAGAATAAGCGCGGGCGCGCTACGAAACAGTACTAAAAGACAAATACACTTTATGAACAGCTTTATTATCCACGGCACAGAGATTATTAGCATAAAATAAAAATGATTTATACCGTGTATGCTCTATATATATATATATATATATATATATATATATATATATATATATATATATATGTATATTATAGGAGTTTTATAACTGTAACATGTGCTTTTAACGCTACAAAGACATGTTTCTATATATATATATAGAAATCATTTAGGCCCAAACTGAAAACAGGCATCTACGTTTACATTAGTAAATGCAAATAATAATATTATCGATAATATAGTAAATAGTAATAGTAATATTAATAATAATAAGAACAATAAAATATGTGCGATCTCGGATATTGTCAAGAGTGAGCACTCTCCTGTCCTCCAGAGCTAACAAGCGCTCCCCAATATAAGCTCTCCGTCTCGCTTTGGCAGTGTCCTAGGGGTCTTCGCAGTCTATCAGGAGAGGGAGTAGGTTTCAAATCGTCGGGACACTCAAAAGAGTTTACACGGGAAGGATCCCCTCGAGAGGATCCAAACCCGGACTTCTACGGCGAGGACGGAGACCGTCGGTGAGAGAGAGAGAGAGAGAGAGTTGACGAAGTTCCGAGACACGAGAGCGAATCGCGAAGGAGTAATTGCGGACATCGATGCAGCGGTAGCGTTGGAGGGGTAGCGTTGGAGGGGTAGCGTTGAGGGGTAGGAGCATGGTATGATAGTAAGTAGTCGAACTTGCCGTCGATATAGCGTCGATGTTCGAAACTCGCCGAATATGTCGGTTAAGTACTGCGTTGAATGGTTTAGCGAGGACCTGAATTGAAGTGGAAAGATACGTGTGTGTGGGTGTGTGTATATATATGCATGGATAGAATGGATTTTGGTGGGGACCAGACTTTGGCGTTATGTATATGGCTGTGGGCAAGAAATGAGCCAACGAGCCAATGAATTTATAGCATTATGAAAGTTTAATTAAGTTGTAGGAGTATATAACTGTATATCGTTCATACCTACGAATTGATTTTATACGGAAGATTTTATAAAATACGGTAAAGATGTTTTAATAATGAAATGCACAAAAAACGAGATATGATTAATTTCATACATCCTTAAAATATTAAACAAATTCTCTTAATCTTTAAAAGAACTATCATCGTATAAATATTATTTATTTTGTAAAGTACGCCGTTCATCCCAATTAAACGTTTCATTCTTTGCTTAATGTAACGAAAATAGCTGTAACAATAAGCTTTAAAGAACGCTACTGCATTAATCGGGAGGGGGGGCGGCGCTTATGGCTAGTGATATATACATAGAAGCTCCCAGCGCCATAAAATACGCGTTTCGCGCGCAATCCTTGCGATTATATTTTTCATAATTACTCGACATTAGCGCATCGTAATCCCAGCTCATTCGTGGCGCAAAGAGAGCAGACGTCACGGTGGGGCCGAGCCCCGAGCATCAACTTAATCCCTTATCTCCTCATCTCGCGCGATACGGCAGCGCGAGCGTCGCGCCGCGCGGGTTATCAAGCCCGTTCTGCATCACGTTGCTGCCGGAGGGGAAAGCAAGAGTGCCAGCGGGTGAGCGCGAGCGAGAGCGAGCGAGAGAGAGAGCGAGAGAGAGAGAGAGAGAGAGAGAGAGTTAGAGAGAAGCTACGCGCTCAAAGCGGATGCGCTGTGCATAAGCTGACAAGTATTACCCACTGCACTCGTGGCAGAAGGAGATGAAGATGAAAGAGCAAGGTACTCTGTATGTGTGTGTGTGTGTTTGTGTGTGTGTGTGTGCGCGCGCGTGAGAGAGAGAGAGAGAATGAGAGGGGGGCGAGGAAACGACACTTGAGTCCTTCTACCTTCCCCTGAGGAAGGGGAGGACGAAGAAGGAGTTATAGATGTTGAGGAGAAGCTTTCGAAGAACTCCAGCGGGGTGATGTGGCGGCGGCAGGCACGCGCCGTATTGAGATTCCTTGAAAGTTCGAGGAGTGCGGCGCGAGCACAGTGCGAGTCAGTGGCGGAGGAGACGTTTGGAGGCTGCCAGAAGGAGAAGTTTTTCAGGTTGAAAAAAGTTTAATTTACCAACTTTGGGGTGAGGTCGGAGGGATTGAAGGCGCCGCGGGGGAGAGGGGCGGGGGTAAGGGTGGACTTACTCGCCGCCGCCGCGACGACAAATATATGCGGTTTTTCGGCCCTGGGAAAGACTAGACTTTTGTTTCACGGAGGAGTTTCACTTCGGCTCGATCCTCCACCTTCTCTTCTTCACCCTCCCCCCCCTCTCTCTCTCTCTCTCTCTCTCTCTCTCACTCCGCCATCTACCCATCTCGGTCTCTCGGGAATTTTCCGTTGCGCCCGTGCATTTATGGACTAGTTTATGCCGGTTGACGAAAATTTGAAGAAGCATCCTTCTGCGGAGACTTTTATCAAGCGAGTGCATTACTTTTTATCTCGAATTCTTTCTTTTTCCGACTCAGCGTCCGATTCTTCTTATATTCAATGCTTCTTTCGTATTTTTCTACTCTTACACATAATCATCTCTGATATATGACGTGATATATGTATAAGTTATTCTGAGTTTGAATTGAAGTAAATATCTTAAATTTATCTCCGAAATTACTATTATAAGTTGGCTTTTGTACTATTTTTTGGACAATTAAGTGCAATAATAATAACTTATCGAAATATATATGATTATAATATTATTCAGAAACTTCTGATTTTCGATCTAATTATAGGACTTTTTTGAAACTAACATGTCTCATGTGTAAAACTTGTATGTCTAACTCAGTGAAGATAATGAATCCTAGACTTAAAGAAATATTGTAATTATTTACTCATTCTTTAAATATATGAGAAATATTAGTCAATGTTACTCTCGGCTTCTCTTTAATAATTATAAAATTATAATGTCAATGTATCAAAATATATTTGTCAACAGTTATTTTAAATGTTTATGTTCGTATAGAATAAGTTTAGATTTTTAATTTTGAATAAGTGGCATATCAAACCGATTAGCAAAGATTGAAAATTTTAGAACGTATCTTACATCTACTAATTGCATATGCATATGCAAGTAATAAAAAAATAGTTCTAAGTGTATATTTTTAATTAAAAATTAATAATTGTACTTATGTCGACTGTTCTGAAATAAAATACAATAATCATCGTAATAAATATTTTTATCGGTCTTACAATCTTTATACAATAATGTATTATACTAATATGATGACAATCAGACTGTCCTTGTTTATAATCACCCCTGAAGAATCTGAAATAGAAATTACTACCAAAAATTAAATTAAATTATATTAAAATGAAAAATAATCAAAATAATCAAAATAAAAGAAAAACAAACAATATTCTATGTTAGCAAAGAACAAATTGATTGACCCCACCACCTTAAATTACCTTAAATTTAAATTTACCTTAAATTTTCAACGTTTCGAACCACTTTTCAACATGAAGGACTAAACTGATACATTTTGAATTTTTAAATTTTTAGAAAAGAAATAAATGAATCGATATTACAATAATTAAATTTCTCTCTTGCTTACAGCATATCAATCATAGTTCTCTTATACAAAAATTCTTGAGTTGCTAGGGATTCAAATTTTTCCATTAACTTCTTATCATTTTCATTCTTACCATTTCATCAAAACTTCTATGGATCGCGATATTAGAATTGCAATAATAATTTCCACATTTTTTAATCCTGTGTATATCTCATATCCCTCTAAGATTATCCGATTGTCCTTTGGAAGGATTGGAAGTACGCTTCTACAACATTCCTATCTATCCGACCGTGAAACGTTAATTTTGCGTTCCAATAATGTTCCAACAGCAACTGATCTGCCTTTCGCTCTTTGTCAACTTCATCAAAGCATTTTAATTAAGACTTCCACTCCGTATTTCCACTCACTGATTTAGTAAAGGTAAATCTGAATTTCTTGCCATTTGTAAGGCAACTAATTTCCCGTATGCTCCTTGTCGACGGCATCATTTTATTTTCATCCAACTTTCATGTATTAAATCAATAGTATTCCCATAGATAGTATAAAAAAGTGTCCCCCGCAGGATCATTTGCTGGATTTAAGATGAATAAGAAATTACCCCAAGTGCTTCTCAGTCAATATTTAGGACCCTTCGTTGGACTTAGATAGAATAAAACTATGTAGTTAAGGGAACACCTTGATCTCCCGGGTTATACGGAAGTTGTCTGATTTCACCTCGATCAAAGTAAATGCATAAGGAAGATTTGCTCCCACCCCATCTTTCAAGGACCAGATCAGGAATCTATATCTTCATTCATGTCCTTATTTATAAAATCTTCAGCAGAATCGAAACAGGAGCTATAAGTACTAGTTGTAATCACTATGTTATTTAGCTGATTATAAATAGAAAGATTGTATTTTGAAGAAAAAAGAAAGATGACTTCATTGACTAAATGTAATATAATATTAATGACATAATGATGTTATGAATCTAGTTATTTAAATATTTATAATGTATCTAGTGTTCAAAGTAATCTAAGAAAGTGGATAGAAAGGTATGTACACACAAAATGAACTAAATCTGAATTCAGTAAAGTATTCAAATAGTTTTTAATAATACAATTTTGCTTTTTGAAAATATTTTCCATGAAAAAAGGTATGTAATGAAAAATTAAAAAATATTGCATTGTGCAGGTTAAACTTTTAAGCAATTACCTTTAAAAAATAAGTAGATGATGACTTAATAATTCTTACAGAATAAAGGAGATCATTGACAGAGATATCTAATTATCACATAAAGACGTTAGAAAAAATAATTTAAAACTGACTAAGGCAATATTTCTTAATAATAATCGCCCAATTGACTTTATAAAAAAATAGTTGCGGGTATAATAAATGAAATTTATAACAGTAGGGAGAGAAAAAATGAAAGTAAAATTAGAAATAACATAGCTCTTCTTCTCCCGTATGTAAAAGTTGTATCGCAAAGAATTAGAAGCGATTTAAAAAAACAATATTCGAGTTTACTTCAAAAATAATAATAACTTCGTTAATTTAATTAATTTATAACGAATTTATAAGAATGAGGAATTTTAGGTAGTTCTAAAGAGATTTTAGGTAGTTTCTAAAATTCTATGTAAATATTGTGATAAATATTATCTCGGAAAAACAAGAATATCTGAAACGGAAAATATATGAAAATATATGTCAGTATAATTTGCAAAGTACGAATAATACAATCGAGCCAAAAAATTATTGCTTAGATTTGTTGCATAGTTTCACATTCGAAAATGTAAATATTTTGGAATAGTATATTAAAAATAAATATAAGAGGAAAATTTTCAAATATTCTTTTCTCTTTCAAATATTGATTTCTTCAGGTGTCGCAATGATGTGAATATAATGTTAGAGTTAAATAAATTAGAACACTTAAACTTCTTAATTAATATAAATTTATGGTTCAAATGGAAGACCAAATGGATGGAGGTAGAGTATATATAATTTTATTAATATAATTTTAGTTCAATCCCTGATGAGGAGTCTAAGCGGTTCGAAACTTTGGACGTAACAAATACGAAGATTTGGTTAATGTGGAGAAGGAAACAATTCAATGCTCTTTTGCCAACAACCGTATATTTCTTACTTTTCTTATGCTTACTTTTTAATACTAATTTTGAGATCCCAAATTCTACGAGAGTGATAATAAACAAAAAAAATATGATAGTCATCATATTTATAATTATATAATTTTATAAACGCTATACGTGTGATGAAAATATTGTAGTCGCCAATGATTAAATCATTTATATCGAACGAAGACCCAATGTTTAATGTCACACTTCTTATGCATTTCTATAGTTTAGTGTATATAAATAAGTAATATTAACTCATTAATCTTAAATGAGTAAAGCCATAAATTTAAATAAGTGTTCGGATATAGGAATTCTAAATTAAGCAAATAAAAAAAAGAGAAGAAATGTCTGCTCAAGGCATTTGCTTTACAATTATACAATAGCAAAATGTTATCAATTTTTCTTATCGAATTGTCACAGCTCGAAATACAATATGAATTTGAAGTTGACGGCGACAGATTCCTGGTCAGTCATAAATATAATTTATTTAGATTTAATGAAATTTAGGCCAATAGTTACAAAAAATTAATTTTAAACAGATAAATGGAATTATGTAAAATAATCTACATCACATTAATATATGCAAATGGCTGTAGTTAAAATACAAAAAATTGTTTTCGAAAGTTAGTATCGTCCATATAATGTCTGAACATTATAATTTTTTTCTGATATCGAGATAACTTTCTAATAAAGTAATCTATTACTTGTAAAAATCCAAAGACGAGCTAAAATTATTTAGAAATTATCATCGGGCGAAGATCATTTTACTTTTTACCAGATCTATAAAAATACTCTCCTTTTAAGAGATAAAGGTTATTTAATTAAGAAATAATACGACAAAAATTTTTAAAAAGTAGTTGCATTTTTAGTTGACTTGTTACCACAGTACTTCCTGTGCTGGGTTATATCTAACCTCGCATGAAGCTCAAACAGCTGCACGGGCTATGCCGTTTCCGATTAGAGGATTTGCAGAAGGTATATATATATATATATATATATATATATATATCACCTGCTAAGACTGAAATCAGCACTGTTCAGTCGGATGCTGATCCGAGCGCAATTTTCCTTTCGCACCACTTCCCTCATACTCTCCACCAACGAACTCATTTCTTCGTGCGGTTTTTATCGGTCCCATATAAAGAAATCGCGTATTTCATGCGTTCTCTATCGCTCCGAATATGTATGTATATATATATATTCTTCCATTTCTTTTCCATCGCCTCTGTGGGTTAACCTCCAGTACTTTTAGCTTATCCTTCTTCGCTCTCTCTCTCTCCCTCTCCACAAGAGCGCCGCGTATATTCACCTCTTTTCTTTGCGATATTGTCCCCGGAGACAGCCCCACTGTTTGTTCTCTATATATAGAGTTTCTGTGTTTGAATTCCGAAGCCTCTCCAAGTTTGCTTTTTAATATTTATATGTTCAAAGTAAATTTTCCACAGTTCACGCCATCGGGAAAATAAAAATTCATACTTGCGCACATTATTATTGACTTTTCGCTGGTCTTTATTTGCTTTTAGTTTAAGGTATGTATTTTAATTCATCAAGTGCAATTTTCGCGCTTGAAACAAATTCACACGGTTTGAATGCAATTTATTTAAAATAAATGTTTTTCTATCATTGCTTTTTCGTCAACTTGAAATTTATTTACTCCATTTTAAAAGCCAAAATGTCTACATAGGGGGCAATGCACCTTCCTTCTGCAATTGTATGCAATTGTATACTTTTCCGAACGGAAAACCGAGTTAGAGTATAAAACGCTACGTTATACCTATTAATTTAGTTTCTGTAGATCATAAATTATCATAACGATGTACTGTTCATCGTTACACTGTCCTTTTGATAAATGCGGCAAAAATGTTTCAGAAAACCGTCATAATGTTTATGTAGCATGCGCTTACATAATTTGTCCATGTAACCGTCCGTTATTTTTTTATTTCCGTACATCGTCTATTTTAACCTAATGGCTTGCTCAACAATTCTAATTCTTTCATTTAAATAAAGTATGTAAATGAAACTCTAGCGAGTCTTTGTTGTTCGTTTAATTTATTTCAAAAATTTATTCCAAAAATTTTAAAGAACATTATATTAATATGAATTAAGGTATAAGATACGCAATAAGAATCCATTATAAAATTATTATAATGGTCGTATCAGTGTCTGAGATAAAATACAAAAGTATAATAAACTTTAAAATCGTTTAAAGTACATTGCACGCGTTATACTTTTATTAGTAGAAGTGTTAAAATTTATGAAACGGTTAAAAAATATATTCAATTTTAATAGAAATTTATTATGTAAATAAGAATCTATTAATGGTTAAGTTCGTCAGAGACAAATATGTATAAAAAAAGACCTTTTTGCAAAAAAATTAAAACAGACTGATAAAATACAAAATTTTATTAATAATCCTTAAGCATAACCTTTAAATTAGATTTACAAACTTTATTATGTCTCACCTTAACTAAGTTAAGATTGAATTAATTAATTAAAAAAAGTTATCTTTCAAACGTATCCACTGAAGCATTAAATTTTACTCTAATATGCGTAACGTCGTGCATGGAACTTAAATTTACGAATTCACATATAATCAATTATTCGTCGAAAGGTTCTCATGCTTTAAAAAAGTAACTATTTAAATTTTTTTAAATTACAATATTTATTGAATACATAAATATTTCATAATAATTATATATCCAATATTTGCAACATGCATATAAGATCTACTGATTAAAGCCAGTTTGAGCTTTTATAAAATCGCTTGAATTATTGCGGATACTGAGGAGAATCTTCTTTCTCGTAGACTTTACTTTATGTCACATACTACAAATGCTTGAATCGAATGATAAAAATCAATTCGGTTAATTTTTCACTATAACAAGTTAATACTTCACTATTCTTCTTCACGAAGTACAAACCATTCGATTTGATCTGAAACAGAAATAAACAATGGAATTTTAATGTGTGACTGTAGGGCGATAGTGAGAACTATACGATCTCAGAGAAATACAGACTTTTTCATAGCATATATAGACAAAATATATTTTAATTTATAATTTTTCTAAATGAATCATGCAAATATAATTTTATTCATGTATCATACATTGCAACGCGCCGCCCTTTCTCTCTCTCTCTCTCTCTCTCTCTCTCTCTCTCTCTCTTTCGGTTCTGGAAAAAAGCCAAACAAGTAACTTGTTCGGCTCAAATTTGGGCTTCTTTACAGAGAAGCTAGAAAAGCATCTTCCCGAACATTGTATAGGAGAACTTTGTCATAACTTTACGCATCATTACATTGTACCGAAGCACCAAAAATATGAAAATTAGTATTTTTGATTATTGTAAAATGTAATTTTCTAAACTGCCATTTATTGCTAATCTTTAACGTGGAAAAAAATGTTACAAATGTATAAAATCGTTCGGAAATCGATTACAGACGTATCTTAGTAGGACGCAGGAGCAGCATTGAAATTGACAATTAATATCATCCGTTTTCAAATACAAAGGACCCCGCTCAAACGTCGAAACAATAGAATCCGTCTGACATGGTGGTCTGATGGGCTGTCTCAACGGCATCAGCCGCGGGCAAATTTCGAGGATCTGCTCGCTTGTACGCCTCTAACCTCATAGAACAGTATCGAATGATAAGATACTCTTTTCATCATTAATTCCATTCGCGTTTTACATGCGATTTATTAAAACGAAAAATTCGACTGCCTCGCCAGTCTTCAAAATGGAAGACGGCCTTAATTTAGTATGAAAAGTTATTCCACCGCGCAGCCTGATGAAATTTAGCGCGCAATCCACACGCGTCCGGATTCCGTTATACATTCTCGCGGCATTCCTTCTGTAATTCCTCGGGCGAGCACCGTTGGGCCCGGAGAGAGCGCAAAAATTTCCGCGAGCCGGCTTGTCCAATTACCCGAAGCGCCGACCCGAAAATTACGTGATGTATATATATATATATATATATATATATATATATATATACAAGGCGACGCGTCGTGTTGTCGTCCATCAAAGAGCGAGCGAGAAAGAGAAAGAAGGGGGCACAAGCGTGTACAAAATAGAAGCGAAGTGCATAAAAGACGCGCACTTGACGCGCCCCCCCCCCGCTCGCTACCTCTCACTCTAGTACTCTTTCTCTCTCGTTACGAGGAACAGCTTTAATTGCCGTGAAACGAAGGCGAAACTGCATTATATCCGCCCTCGCCCGAGGAATGTGTCGCAGTTCCGTACTCGAGTCGCTCCGCTATTCATACCTATTCGTAAAAAGCTGCAGAAAGGATTGCTTTTTCTACTCTGAATATATCTTTATATATACGTTTCGAAAGAATACCGCGCGCTCTCGGTATATAAGACGATATATATATATATATATATATATATATATATATATATATATATAGCAAACTATATATACAATCCCCCCTCAGGTCACCGCAAAGCGACGGACGTCTATTAATTCTCGATTACCGGATAATCCTCGGGAGAAAATAATGTATCTTTAGGAAATTATAAATTTGCATTATTATCGGCGCGCCTCTGGCTAATAAGATCATTTTTGAAAATGCGCCTGATAATTGCAAATACTGCCGCCGTTTTATTTTTGTCCCGTGTCAATGTACGCTCGACGCGACAGAGTTCCTGTATAATCAATTTTCACGGATTTTCCGTAGATATAATATTGAAATGGAATGAATTATGAAAATTATCGATGCATTAACAAACATTTTTGATATATATATATATATATATATATATATATATATATATATATATATGCATCATTTATATTCTCATCCTACCAATGCATTTTCATTGAATTCAAGGAAAAGAAATTCCATTATTCTATATTCAGATTATTTTCTTACGCTTTCCGAGATATTCAAACCAAATTCGGATGACATTGTCAAGTCAGAAAGTCGAACTATACCGCATCTGAAATCCTTCACTTCATTTCAACATTTCCCCCACGAACCCTTTCCTTATCTCTTCTGCCTTCGACGTCTCACCCCTTTCCACCGGTCGCTCCCGTCCCCCGAATACCGAACACGCGTCCCCCATAATTCCGGTATGGAAAGCATCTCCTGCGTCACTTCCTGTCACCTCCTCTCATTCACCGCCCCCCCCCCTCCGCCCCGGTTTTCCACGCCCTTTACACGCTGATTATGCGAAGTTTGCGCGCCGCGTAATCGGGCGCCTCGTTAAGGGACAACCTACGCGTTCGGAACTTGCGGTCGTTTGAGGCGCCGACGATGGCGGCGGCGGGAGGGGGGGGGGAGCGCAGAGGAGAGGCGAACTTAATGCCCTGCGCATTGACTGCGAATTTAGAGGGAAGAGCGTAGGTGGCGATGTGGGGCGCGTTTATTGGCTCCTTCGGCTAAAGGGTCGAGTTCCTGCTCCCGACGCTGCTCGCTACCGCTTCGTTAGCCAGTTTGAAAGGTAATTTATATAGTGCTGAATATTTTCTGTATGTCGCGCGAAACGAGACACTGATATTTTTTATTGGATATTTAGTATCAGACTGGACGTTAATTAGCGATAAAGAGAATGAAAATGCGAATTGGTTTCGAGCTCAAAACGTTGGACAACTACAGTAGATCTAGGTAAAGGTGGTAGAGACAGTCAGATTGCACTTTACTAATAAAGAATTTTTTTCAGCTAATATATTTGTATTCAGATTAGTCTACGGGGATGATTTTCAACAAGGACAGTGTGACTGTTATTATAATAAATAATTAATAATGTATTGATATGTATTAATATTGAAATAAATATATATTGATATTATTATGTATTAATTTTAATTTATTTAATTAGACTGCATTAAGACCAATAGAAAAATATTTATTAATTTATCTAAAAACAGTCGACATAAGCACAATTAAAATACTTCGTTAATAAATTAATTTGAAAACTCGAGATAGGAATTAGGAATTTTATCAATACACGGAGTTCTGTAATGTATAACGAATATCTTTATGTTATTACGCCCACTTAGTGGCCAGACTTTTTTAAACATTCGAACACGAGCTGACTAGGTTTCGAAGCCTTTTGAAAATCAGAAAAATGTCGGAGAAACTGTTTATGCTCATGCTGGGCTCGTTATCCTTTTGACGCTATAATATAACGAGTAATAACCCATCGTCTATTTTACAGCTCTCGCGTCCCTTAAAATAACCCTCGAATTTTTCACAATTTATCGTGTCATGGTTTCATTATTCCCGATTCAGAAGTTAATTTCATTACAGAGCAACAATTCAAGATATATATCTGACTGTCGTGCCGGAGTGTATATAGCATTATAACTTAATTCATACAACGATGGAGGAAATACGTTAATGGGTAATACGATTTTTGATTTATATCGAATTACATTTCGAAATAAATATCATTCGCTATTATTCTACAAAATTAAATTAGCTTTTTAACCGAACGGCTTATTCTAAAAGCTCTTTAAAGGTATACGTGCGAGGCAGACTGTACAGATCGGCATTGTTCAAAAGAACTTTATATTTGCTGTACGCTTGATGATTATCAACACCGATTTTCGAAGCGATGGGATCAAAATACCTGAGATGTGATGGTCTACTGTAAAAGTTTGGTTTCAAAACTACAATGAAAATAAGTCTTACGTAAACTTCGTACTAATACGAATATAAACGATTTCATTTACAATTAATTTGGCGTATTCTTACAGTTTGTTGATTCAGTCACCGACACTTGCGACGAGTTGGCCGGAAGCAAAAGAATATTTCAAATCTACTAGTAGATTTTGCTGGCATGTGTATTTATTTAGCGCAGAGGTGAAACGCATGGTGTGAAATTTTCATAGAAATGTTCAACAAGAAAATCCAATCAAATATTGAGTGTTCCTCCGGATTTTCGAATATTTATACGAATTCCCGCGGATAATAAGACAGAACGTCTTTTCAACAATGGCAGATCAATCATTAAGTCCTTTTGTTCTCCCTGTAAAGCAGAAAATATAAAAAATAAAATATGCACATGCTGATTTGTGAAAGATGATTTGACGTTTCGCGATCCCTTTCTCTGTCCCACTATCTGTTACGCACCTTTAGAGGTTTTTGTTCTTTTTTTTTTTTTTTTTCAATCGAACGATCGTCCGACTGCACCGCGCCGCGTTAATTATTCTCAATTGCACTCGGCAGGATAGGGCTGAACTACGGAGAAGTACACCAATCTCGCGCGCTCCCGTTGAAGACGCCGCTTCCAAGGCTCGCTGCTGGATCCGCTACTGCGAGCGCGCCTTTTCAACCTCGGCCCGATCACCAACACCCCCCCCCCACCCCCTCTTCGTCCCTTCCTTTTCCACCGAACATTCCCTCTTACGTTTCTTTTCACGATCCGAGCGCAAAGAACTTTACGAGGGCGATTGCTTTTAACGCTCGGGGCTCCGGCGCGATAGCGACGCCTGACGAATCGGGCGAGGAATCGCGCTCCCGCCCAGTCTTCCCTGTGCCTCGTCTCTCCCTCCCCCCCTCTCTCTCTCTCTCTCTCTCTCCCTCTATCCATCTATCTATCTGATTGTCGATGGGGCAAAAGTGCCGTTCGCTTTGCTCTCCGTACTCCTTGGCGATAGCCGGCTCTTTATACGATGTTGATTGCTAAGTGCTGTTGTTTCGCTGGCGTTTAACCGTTTATTCACTCACTCGTCCATTTCTCAAAGGATTTGAGTAGACGGTATTACTTATTTCCGATTGTCGCCTGAGATTGATCATAGGCAATTTCTTATATAAATTTTTCTAAAAAAGCAAAAGTAAACGTGATTCTTTACTTTAACTATTTCGTTGTTGTTGAAGTGTTTAATTTATCTTATAATGTTTAATTTATCTTATGTTTAATTAATCTAATAATTATGCTTAATTACATTTCCAAGCATTTTTAATATTTATTTTATTTTGCACTGAACACCGAATGAATGTAAAAAGATATCGTATCTTTAGAATAATAATATACAAGTGTAAGTGATTCTTATTTTTAATGTACAATTATAACTTTAACATTAAAATCACTGAAATTACTCCATTTATATACGTGTTAATACGAGTGGATCTCACGACTTTTGCTCTAGATCGAATTTAGAAAAAAAAAAATATTTTTCAATCAAAACTTTTCATATATATGTACACACATACAAGTAATAGTAAAATGTTGAGTTTATAAAGAATTGCATCCCACAAATCCATGAAAAGGACAGCTCGAAACAATAACTTTACTTCACTTTCCAATAATCCCCAAATCCTACAAAAAATAACTTTATTTTTCTTTTAAATTTTAAAAAGTAAACTAAAAATATATATTTGTTACGCTGAACCGTATCCTCTAAAATGTAGAAAAATTCAGAAGCTAAAAAACATTAACCACGCTTTCACAAAATCGTGCTTCAAATCAAATCAGGCACAGAATTTCAATAAATCTTATTAAAACGAATTTTTCTTTTTAATTGAATAATAATTGCAATAATTCGACGCGCTGCTTCCTGAAATTCGTTTATTTCGGCAATGATGAAAATAAAAAAAAATTATCAGACATCTGCGCTAAAACCATTAAAAGCCCTCGAGGATCTTATAGGCTCGGCATGCTCGCGTACTTTTTTACGAGTCTTATATATGCATACTTCGTGCACTTTGACGCGAGCCGAATTCCGTGACGATTCACCTGTCGACTGCGAGGAGGCATTACATAGCCTTATCCTAGAAGAATGGCGCAATGAATTTTGCTTCGGTAAAATGGCTCCTCGAGGACCTGACCAGAGAAGCAGGAAGCTGAAAGCTCTCTTTCTCTCCCACCCTCCCGCGTCGCTCTTTCGATCGACAATAGTTCTTGCCCGAAAGATATTTTATCAATACGCCTCGTCGTTCGCTGCGACGCAAAACACCGCTCTCGCGAAAGTTGGGAAATGATTAAGGGATCTCGGGCTTTTACGGCCACAACTCTCCCGCATACCTCCGACGTTCGTCTTCATTGGCCCTTTTGACGGATGAATGGGGCCTGCCGTTGGCGCAGCGGTGGCGGGAGACGGCGGAACGTAGGAGGCGGGCAAGATTTTGGGAGAAAACTTCGTTTGCTCGGGAGGGATATCTTTTTGGAAACAATCACGGGAGGCGCTTATGCATTTTACGCCAGCGCGCGCCCCTGGGCGCAGTTTTACGGCTTCGCGCGCGTGCGAGCAAGTGAGGAGATGAGGACCAGGAGGGGGGTGGGACGAGTTCTTCGTAAGTCTTTGGCCAGACCTTTTGCCATTTGTTTTATGCGAAATTACATTATAGTTTCGCGTCTCCAAATCGTGAAAATCGAAGGGCGGATGTAAAATAGATATATATATATAATTATATATATTATATATATATATATATATATATATATTTATATTAAGCAGGTAGAATCCCCGCAGGTATCTCAGACGAACTAATCCTATTACTACGATATTAAGCTTGACCTCGATTACACAATTTCTCATGTTGCTTGCATTAATTGAATTATACCGAGTGTTTATTCTACTTTCTACAAAATTAAAATAACGATCTTTGGCTTTTATCCATTAACAACTTATTGTCACTATATACACGGAGAGAAATTGTTGACTGACTTTGAATTTTTGCCGTAGAAGGCTTTTTACCATATTTTGATAGAATTGCAAGACATACTAGATTCTCGGCCAAATATATTGAACTAACTATAAGGAATTTTATGAAACAAATACAGTAAAACTTAATTTAATTAGATGAAGATTTTTATTCAAGAAATATACATGTTGTTTTGAGCGAAAAGATTGATAAATAAAATTATACAAAAATTTATAATAGTACTATGTTACACTGTAAATTTGGAATTTATTCAAAAGTAGCATTTAAAACTATACAATTTTACTTTGTAATATGTTAATTACAGTTTCTAAGAAGGAAATTAATGTTTTTCTATCGTTCGTAGAATCTGTCTGCGAATTGCGAAGAAAAATACGGAATCGTAATATCTGTTTCTCAGAGCACATCGAGACATCGGGCTAGGAAGTGAAAAAATTCCTGTCTCTAGGCGAAACTTCATTCATTCAATTAACAAACCTTTCGCCCAGCCGCGACAACTTGATAAATAATTAACTTAAAAAGTGTATATCGGATTTCGTCTCGCAGTGGCAGTATATGTATATTTATATATAAACGCGGTCGCGAGATCGCGCGGGCGAGAAAATCGAGGTGCTCGCCGGAAAGGGAGAGCGAAAGTTTTCCCGCGGCAGTGGATATGAGGAGAAAACGAGCAAGTGGATTAGGGAACGCGGGGGGCGATCTTTTGAATTTTCGCGACCACGATCGCAGCTCAGTAATGCGGCGGCTTGGAAGTGGCTCTTGGTTTTTCCTGATGGCTGATCCGTACAATCCTCGTACGCTCGAGGAGAAAATAGTTTATGTGCGATATATCAATTAGAGGGAATTATTGATGCAAAGAAAATTCTTATAATTAATATCATTCCATCTAGAGCAAATAATTAATCTATCTATTCGAAGAAAATCGTCGCTCGAAGCGTTTTCTACTATTTCAAAATAAAGTAGTCAATACGCAACAGTGGTCAATGAATAATTACTGATTTAAATTGTACAGAGTTAAGCAGTGAGTATCAGTGAAGAATAATCGAGTGATTTAGTGATTTGGAAAAGTTTGCCGAATTGTTATTAAAAAAAATATTGGTTCAAAAAAATTTTTTTATCGTTGATTCCGTTAAATTGAATATGT
This sequence comes from Sycobia sp. Sy_11, assembly GCA_018907035.1. NCBI lineage: Eukaryota > Metazoa > Arthropoda > Insecta > Hymenoptera > Epichrysomallidae > Sycobia > Sycobia sp. Sy_11. The sequence continues at coordinate 263,630 of JACCIC010000107.1, forward strand.
TTCTTGAGGCAGGGTTCTTAAAATTTTTGTCAGGAAGTCAGTTTAGATTCTATAACCTATAAAATTGATGATTTATATACATGAATTTATCAGTGTAAAGTCTATTAGTGATTATTTGACATGAATTATGCATATTGTTAGTGATTAGACACTAATCGATTCTACACTGAAAAACAATAGCTTCTAATAATTAAAAATATTTTAAAATATCGTCCCTGAATTTAGTTTGACACTTTTATGAATTTTAATCATATCAGGGCCATAATCATTCATCAATTATTATTATATGAAACAATTTGCGGATCTATTAGTTTCTGAAAAACTACTGTGCTTGTCAGTCCTAAAAATAAGGTATAATTTAATGTGTATAACAATATAATAGAACTCATTATTTTATTATAACTCATTTGTCGTTCATTACTCGCAACAAATTCATTGTTTCAGAATTGTAGAAAAAACTCTTCTTCATTAATTTTTAAGGGGCGAAAAATAGAAACTTTTGAGAATTAAAAAAGAAATATCCACCGCATAATTTCCCGTTGATTATCCATTGACTATCATCTTAATGAAATAATTAGCTGCTCTACTGCTTCACTTTTAAGACAGTGAACTCGCGACCTCCCACTCCAAAATACATAAATATAAAAGATAAGTGTGCTTCAGAGCGAAAACCGATGTCACCGACTCAGTTTTACCATTCACCGAGTCAGAGAACATAAATTGTTTAATAGCTTTATTTTTAAAAGCAAGACAACCGTTCAACTGAGAGGGGGATGGGAAAAAATTCAATCTTAAAAAATTTCTCCTGCATTATGCCCGAAGATATATATATATATATACGAACGCGCGGCGCGATTCCTTTACTTAAACCGACGCGAGAAGAACAAAGCCGGCGGAACGTGCATGCATCTTTAACGAACACTTTCGACTGCCTCGCGGAATATATAAAACCTACTAAGAAGCGCGTTGCCTGGATTATTCGTCCCATTCTCGCCTCGTTGCCTGGTCCCCCCACCCCGGCCACTTCTGCCGCTTCATCCACGACGCGTTCAATCTCGGGATATGAATCCGGCGAAATTGCAGAAGAAACGCGTGGCGAAAGGGGGAGGAGGAGCGCGGCTGGGACCAGCGCGCCGAGCGCCTACCGAGAAGGGGGGGGGCTCCGACTCACACCAACGGCGCGACGGTTAAATCCTTGAGCCTATACGTGCGCGCGTCTCAACTCTAACCTCCCGTCGCCGGAATGGAAGATTCCGTGATATATATTTGTGTGTGTGTGTGTGTATATATATATATATATATATATATATATATATATATATATGAGTTCTCGCTCTCTTCGTAAAGGGATTCGGAGTGGGGGGGGGGGGCGCTGCACCAGGAGAAAAAGGATAGAACTATATCGCGTGGCATTAGCTGCACACGATAGAGACACTAGTAGACAAGTGTGCGATATTCATGAGTGTCGAGAGGCTCGGAGTTGCCTCGGGGTAAAGAAAAAGATTGCACATATTTACGGGCGATTTCGCGTTGCTGCTCGAACTCTGTCGACTTGACGGGATAATGTATCCCTTGAAAGCATGCATATATATATATATATATATATATATATATATATATATATATATAATATGCATATGTGTGTGCGTGTGCGTGTGCGTGTGCGTGTGCGTGCGTGTGTGTGTGTGTGTGTGTGTGTGTGTGTGTGTGTGTGTGTGTGTGTGTGTGTGTGTGTGTGTGTGTGTGTGTGTGTGTGGATTTGTGAAGATGAGGTGGGATTGGAATCGAGGATTTGCGAAATAAAAGCTACTCTAGGCTTAGCTTTAAATGGAAGATTGAAAATGCCAGCTAAATATTAATAATTTGAAAAAAATATTGTCACATGCAATGTACAACATGGCATCTGCATGTGGATATAAAATTTTACATTGGAAACATTATTGATTGAATTTAGAAATTAAAATTTTGAAGGTTAAAAAGAAAATTTATAAGCGAAAAAAGGACTCGCAAATTGATTCTCAATTAATTGAGCAAGAAAAAGTTGATTAGAATAAAGCAGCTTGGACTAATATTTCATTCTAGTAATGCTTATAGATAAAAATAAATATATTTCATCTACACTAGCGGGAGTTCAGAAACAATAAAATTAAATCAATAAAATTATTAATAATTATTATTAATAATATTATTATATTTACTTTAAAGGTTCATCAAATTTATGAACATAATCGGTAAATAATGTAATAAAATGAAATACAATTTCCAATAAATCCTTTAATTATTTAATTTCGTATGAATACAAAATTGTATTAGAATAAATATAATAAATATAGGTTATTGTTTCGGGACAAGATAAAAATATTTAAAAGATGTTTTTTCCAGCATTATACGATGCCAGCATCAGATTGGCCAAGGCAAATCTGGCACCACATTGTGCTTTCGAAAATCTCTACCGTTACGGACAGTTTGCCGATACTTATGGTTACAAATTTCTCAGCCTATCTGGAAGTGGCACGGAAACTAGAATGACGAATAAATGAAAGAATCAGTGTCTTATAGGCTGCCTCTATAACATTTTTCTCTTAATAGAGTGTTTTTTTTGTCCACCCAATAGTTCGTAGAATTTACAATTTCTTCATTTCCATGTCGTCTTCGAAAAACCACACGGCGGTCTCATGAGAAAATCAAGGCTTTGGAGCAAATATATATATATATATATATATATATATATATATATATATATATATATTCTTCGTAATTACTACGGTGGTTGAACGATCAAATAGAGCCGAGGGCCTTGAGTGAATATTCATCGTTTCGCGAATCGCGCCCCACGTTTATCTTTACCGAAGCGTTGGGAATAATGGAAAATACCTTCTTACCTTGTATAAATTTGCTTAGACCTCGGAGTTGCGACGGGACGCGTTGCATATAGGCTTGCCGTTGAATGAACAGCCTCCGTGTGTATGTCTAACTCGTGCAAGTCAAAATTCCGAAAGTAGGGACAACATAAACGGGCCCCTCTCTGTGCACGTTGATGCGCGAGCACTCGCGCACGTGCGTGCATGGCTGTGAGCGTGAGCGGCGAGGGTGTGGGTGGGGGGGGGGGTGGGATACGGCCAAAGAAAACAAAGCAACATATTCGCAAATTTTACTCATTTCGATACATAATATATTTTGAAACAGAAATTCAGATTCTGCAAGTTTACGCTGGATAATACGGGAGCATATAAGAAATATTGCATTTGAAAATTATTAGATGAAAATTTCATGTTTATTGCGTACGCGATTTTTAAGGCTGCGCAATCAAGCAGCAAATTCGTAATGACGATGAGCATGCGTAAATAGCATTATTATTATTAGATGGTACTATTACAAGAATTATTATTTCAAAATAACTAGAAAGGAAGACTTTTCTAAAGTACGCCAAGAAAAAATCGCAAAGTAAGATCGATGAAAGTCTCTGTCTGACGTTTTTAATAAAAGTATCATTTTCTGAAGTCCTGTCCGACTGTTCTGTCTTATCTTTATCCTGACGTTTTCAATAAAAGAATCACATTTTGAAGTCTTATAACACTAAGTACTATTTGTTCTATCTGAGCACGAATTGCGGTATCGACAGTACAGTGAAAAATTAATCTTATTATAAAAATATGGATTTCATCTCGATTGAACTCGAACGAATATTTTCTTGCGATTAGTTTTTTCATAAACTTGGACGCCTTTTACCAACGGAAAATCGCATCTATGAACTTAACGATTTATACGGTGATACTGCACCTCCCTGCAGCTCTGTAATATACTATTATAACGAATTTCAACGCAGCCGTAGTTCACTTCAGTATATTACCCGAACAAAATTCAAAATCAATGATTATGATGAAAAATATCTATGATCGAGGAGAACTGATAAAACACAATCGTCAAGCAGCATACACTGAGATTGAATAATTTGTTGATTTAAGAATTCGCGTCACATTCACAATGGTCAGTATTCATTGATTACAGACTATTCGTTTATCGAAATTTGTCTATCTTCATTAATGCAGATTTTAAATTAATTGTGATATTTTGAAGCTATACCTATAAACGAGCGAAAATAAACGAAATGGAACATTGGATTAAAAACAGGAAAAACACCTGAACTCGGCTTCTCAATTTTCATTAATTTTTATCGTACGAAGATCATATTTCGTCGTCGATTATCCATTGAGCATTCCTAGTATGTAATTTCTCAAGATTTAATTTTTAATCTGAAAAAGGAAAAAAAACTCAAAGTACAATAGAAAAAGTTTCATCGAACAGTGCCGAGCAAGCAGTGAATCATCGATCTCTTCGGAGGTCAACTTTTATAAACTTATCGCCCTTCGTCGTCGATGCCAAACTTCGCAGGGATAAAGCCCACTCGCGAGAATCGGCAGCCCTAAATTTCTCGCGCAGTCGAACGGTCCGAGTGTCGGTCGTGGCAACGCGTTCGCGTGTAAAAATTTTCACTTTTAACACTTCGCCCTTCAAAATTCTCGATATGCCTTCGTAACAAGAATGAAATTGGGCTGAAGATGAATCTGCAAAGTTGTTGTCTTGAAGAATTTCGATTTTTCAACGTCTCAATATTTTACCGTTGTGAGAATACAATTGACCTACAAATGAATATGTAACAATGCTATTTTAGGTAAACTATTCGATTTACCCGTATATCTATGTAAGGGTGGTCGGACCTTTCACGAGAATTAGTTCGCTTTTCTTTTTTTAACATTTATTTTCAATAACTTAATACTAGTCAATCCTCTTACGGAATAAAAGTATTTAGCCACGTGTTTCAATACTTACTTTTCCGTTACCTAATATTTCTTCCTCCTCTCTAAATATAATGTATTCATTCACGATTCTTCTTTTTCTGCGCACAGTTGTTTTTCTCCCGATGAACATCGTAATAATTTTAAAAGATCCTATATCTAGCACACCGTGACAAATATAATTTCAGTGTGTGAACTTCTCAGTTTAAAATTATTTTATCACGTTAACGACAATAAATTGCGCATTATCTTAATCTTACTAAATAGTACATTTTAGATCAATACAATTAAATCCTCTTGATCATTACTATTATTATGAATATGCATTATACAAATTGAGTGTCTAATGGAAATCTAAAATACAAGAAATATCGATATAATATTTATTTCAACATAATATCATCCTTAAGATAAGCTGCAGAACTGCACAAGTCACGTTTTGAGTAAAATATTAATATAAAAATTCTGTCTATTGCAAAAATACTAAACCATTTTCACTGCGCATATTATTGCAAACCGAAACACTCGGACGTGAAGAAGTCGCCATTCTATTTATTTTCGAAAGATCACGTTGGCACGCTAATTTCTCTAGAAGCTCCCTCGGGCTCGGTAGCAAGTAACTTTTTTAGTTGGTAATATTATCGAAGGATAATAAAAAAATAGCTACTATACGAATGGCGCTTTTCAAAATCATTTTCTTACCTGTTTCCCAAAAGGTTGGAAAGGAGAATGCTATTTTCGTTTTTAAATCATAAATCAAATGTTCATAATACCGTATCGAGAACAGATAAGAAGATTAATTATTTATAATCTTAAGGGTTGACAAATGGAAAATTATGGGCCTGATAACATTTTTATATAAATATATTTAGGTTTTCTTGAGCAAGGGGTGGATTATGATACAGCCTCCTTGGCATTTTTTTGAGAACCAAACAGTTTAAATTTGTCTATTGAATATGCAATTATACGTGTAATTAACGTCAAATTCTAGACCAATCACAATTAAAGTTGACCAAATTCCAGTCAAATTACAAATACTTCATGAATTTCGGGGATAATATCTTTGAAAAACAAAAAAATCAATCTCAATCGAAAATATTTGATTCTTCATTATTTAGGTCAGAAATATAAATAGCAACCCTTGTATTCGCTAAAGAGGTAATTTTATTTGAGATATAATTTTACGTCTTTCCCAGAAATTTAAATCCAAAAGTAGATCTTTCATTCAAGATTGATTCCGATTAAGTTTATTTTCGTCGTAAAAAGATCTGGATCGAATATATATATATATATGCTGGAGTGAGAGAGGGGATAAGAGTGAAAAGATAGCGCGAAGGCAAGGAGAGAGGTTATCCAGGAACGGATGCTATTCCATAGCATATCCAAACTTCGCCTAGTTTAAAGTTTCACTTTGCCACGGATGTAAAAGAGTAGCCCACGCCCTCAAAGATAGAGTATATAAAAAGTCTAGAAATTTCTAGTTTCTTAACTAAGATCTGCTTCTCTCTCTCTCTCTCTCTCTCTCTCTCTCTCTCTCTCTCTCTCTCTCCCGCTCTCGCTTTTTCGTTCTCTCCTTTATTTTCATCCTCTTCATAATATATAGGCGATGGGGACTGCTGCATCAGATAATCCATGAATTTTACATGTTACGCATAAATTTATTGAATAAATTATATTAAAAATGGTCGGATCAAGCATTTTCTTACGTTTACGAAGGTGATTCGATAGAAAAATACCTCAAAACTTTCTTATAGGTAATTTGTTATTATCCGTTTATCATTTGTTTTTCCAATATTAATTTTGATTGTTCTTTCTCTCTCTCTCTCTCTCTCTCTCTCTCTCTCTCTCTCTCTCTCTCTCTCTCTCTCTCTCTCTCTCTCTTTCTCTATCCCTCTCTCTTTTTCATTCACTTGAGTGTAGGTACAGTGAAAGCAAAATATTGATGAAACTATTGAAAGCATTTTTATTGTAAAATAATTGAAATTTCTTGCGGCTTTTTGCGTATGTAATAAATATATCGATATATGACAATAAAATATTTTAGTGATTAAGATAATTATATATTGCATTGTTACAAAATTTCGAACATAGTTATCCTATACATAACGTTACTTTCATGAAAAATTATATCGAGTTAATGAATTGAAATTAAAATTTAAAATTTATTATACACGTAGAATAATAATTCAAAGGCCTTTTACTTGCTATATTAAATATTTCAATATGTTATAATGAACCAAAAGTAATATTAATAAATAGCAAGTTAATTGATGTATGAATTTTATTACGTGAAATTTCAGCAAATATTAATTTGCAAAATTATCAAAGAATGATTTCAAACTGTAGGCATTATTTTGGCTTAATTGCATACGTGGCAGTTTTATTTTGTAAAATATTTGCGTTTCCTAGAAATGGACAAGTTGTTTAAAATTTTTTTGTCCCATGGACGAGAACAGGTTAGAGGATAGAAGCAGATGACGAATTTTCGACTCGAAGACGACGCGGATTTAGACAAATAAAGTCAAAAACGCTTTCCACGAAGCAAAATTGGCCGAGTTTTGAATGGAATTGAAGCTACGGTGGCCAACCTAGCATTACATCGAAAGAAATAAAGAAAGAATCAAAAATGTTTTTTCTTGCTCGTGTTTTACAATTCTGCGAGGGGCTCGAGTTTCTTTGAAAGATAGATTCTTTTTAGGATATGGATACCACAGAAAATTCGTCGAAAAAACTATGATAAAGACAGTGTCTCTTCGGTGTCTCTCGCGAACTCGTCAATAATTTTTCTTCTCGACGGTATATAATTGGAGATATACTTTTGAATATCGTCTGAACATCACGCGATTCTAGAAGCTCTCTCTGTTCTTCGTTTTATCATTATAGTATTGATATCATGTTATTTGAAAATACGATATAGTAGTTTGCGTTATTTCAAGCTTTCACATTGTACTTATAGCAGTATTAAAAGATTCTTTTTTTGTCCAATATAGTATAGTCTCTGACTGTGATGGTTCTTATGATTGTTACTAGACTCGCTTTGTGCCATACTGCATCGCACACCTACAACTAACATTTTCTTTGCCTGAAAAAAAAATTTTTTGCGTTCCTTTGCATTTTCAATATTTATTGTTTATTCATGTTTTATGATTATATCGTACATTTATGGGATAAAAAATAAATCCAGCTGAAGGCAATTTCACTTGCGTCTATAAAAAAAATTTTTAGCGTTTGTATTTAAGGTAAAATATTTTTTATAACTTTTTCAAATTTATTATTTATTTTATTTAAGGTTTTACGTTGACTCGGCTCGATTCGATTTATTGGAAAAGAAGCTCTTTTTTTCCTTTTATACTTCGCTGAACGATATCTTTATAATGCATAAATCTATAACATTAAGTAAATTAAATAGCTTTTATGATTTATGGTGAGATGGAATTTAAAATTTCATTGGTATTTAATAAATGTGCATATTTATTGCAACTTCTACTCTAGTATTCTTAATACAATGCCTTGAATATCAATTTTATGAATTTTTTGTAATAATTTTATTATTTATGCACATTTATATAGCTTAATAATTTCAAATGTAATATTGATTATAATATTTTTTCTTCTGTCTAGAATACTTTACGTGTGCTTATAATTATATCCGTTGATCTTTTAAAAAATAAAATATTTGAATTAGAATTAGAAGAATCAGAATAGAAAAATGAATTTCATTCTTCCGTATGATATATATTATTTTAGCAAAAGAATTCTGTTATTTATTATAACTATAACATAATTTACACATTTGTGCCAATACTAAATTATTAAACATACCGTTTATCCATTTTTTTTCAGGTAGGTGAAGCACGATTATCTAATGCACTCCCTTCCACCTTCCTAGTGAGTATTCGAGTAATTTATTTATAAAAAATAATTCTGATATATGGTTGCAAAAGTAACTTCGCGTAAGAGGCACCGAACGCACCGGCGAGTCTTTATCGCGAAAATTTATCACCCCCTCTCGCCCCCCCCCGCCCACCGCTCCTGCAGCACTTCAAAATGATATCTTACGTCTGACCTAAAACGTTTCGCTCTACTAAGTTGCGAGGGGCACTGGCGTATAGAGAAAACTGATTGATGACCGCGCGGAGCGCTAAAGGCCCCGGGCAACGCGCCGCGGCCGTTCCAAACATTTATCAAGCGCGAGCGACGCACGCGTGCGCGGGTGGAGAAAAGTATTTAGAGCGACGCATTTTTAGCCGGGCGAAATGTTTGTTCGGTATAGGGGGGGGGGGCGGTTTGCGCGGACGGTCGCGTTCGCGCGGACCGGCCGTCCATTATTCTTCGCGGATACCCGCCCGCGGCTCCGTAATTGCGAGCGGCCAACGTATTTTCATATCAAACCTCCGCCCGTGGTATTATAAAATATCATCGAATCCGAGTCGTGCCGGGCAGTGGCGATCAATTACAGGCGCGGGGACGATTGACCGCTCGCTCAGGTAACGTTTCAATCCCCTCCCCTCCCCCCGAACCGACCGTTCGTGGCAATTTTCTTTCCGTGAACTTTCGCCCCTCTGCACCGCCACCGTCTCGCCGCGGGAACATAATGCAGCGATAAATTTCCTCGCACTGGAAACTGGACTTAGGGGCTTGCGGCGCCCTCGCCGGCTCGCTGCTCGATCGTGCGATTTCATAAATCACGCCCGCGGATTGCGCGACACTTTTTTACCAAAGACCGCTGAACCTGCTTTGCTTGGATATATATATATATATATATATATATTATATATATATATTGTTTTGTGTACGAGGCGGGATTCGTAATTATGCCTAAGGGGGGGGGGTATATAATTAACGGTCGCGCTGTGAAAACGCGAATAATTGGTTAATGCTAGGCGAAAGGCACGGGGCGCTTTGGTGTCAAAGAGGCCGGGCAAAAAGCTAATGTGAGGGATGGTCAATTTAAGCGTGTATGTATATAACATTCACGCGATGCACGAACGGCGAATGATAACTAATTTTGTTTAACAGAGTGCTTGGCAGTCAATAGTTTTCGATGTTGAAATTTGTTTTTTAAGGCAAATCCTCTACGGAGTGTATCAGTTCAAATGACTTTGTACAGATTTGAAAGATTTTTTTGTTTTGTTTCAACCTTGTCAATATTCTCGAGAGGATATCAGCTTCACTAAATAATCATGCATTACATCTATCTGTTGCAAGTCATCAGTATAAATTACGTAAATTAATACAAGATAAGTTACTGAAAGAATAAAAAAAATTTTACTTAAAAAATTAAATACGTTTTTGACTACATATAGTAGTAAGGTATTGTGAATCTCTTTGGTTAATTTGATAAAAAGAGTAAAATAATTCTAAAAGTACATGTTTATGGATACCTATAAAATAAAACAAGCCTTATAAAGTGCGAGAAACAAATTTTCGACTTGAAATAAATGATACTATAAAGGTGAAATCAAAAAAACTATGTACACTTTGCTAAGCTTATTATTGAGTTCATCACTCGCATAACAAGTAAGTCAATAGTTGACCTGCATGAATAATCTAGACGAATAATGTCTTTCCATTTGATAAATCAATTTGTTTTCCAAAAGTTAATCTCATATTTACTCCCGCAATGAATATGTCCAAGCCTTATTTGTAAATAATTAGAAATCAAAGTTGTTGCTGGTCTAAAATTAGGTAAATTGTCAGTTTACTTTTAAGCTTAATGAGGGTGTTAGGGCTAAACGTGAAAAATTCTTTTAAAAAACTAAAATCCTTTAGTATCTTTTTTGTGCAATTTTTAAAATTTTTTTCTTTAATTTATTGGATTATTATCTAAGTATACACTTTATATTATATTATTCATATTAGTATATACATTTCTATTATTTTGACCATTTTTATATACTTTTAACAAATGAGAATTGAATTGAATTACTTCAGATAAATTATTCACAAATACAGTTTGATTTATTTATTTATTCTGTATTCAATTCAGAACAGAGCAGTAAAATAGAAACCGAGGTTTCTTAAAGTAGATGTAAAATATATAATATATATCTTTATATACATATACATAAATATTACATTAATACATTATATATAATATTAATAAAAATATAATATTAATAACATTCAATGAATGGACAATTTTTCATTTCCTACCGTTCAACAACAGAAGAATACCAATAATATGAAACAGGTAAATGAAAATGTAAGAGTAAACTAGTGGAAAATTAAAGCTCGCGAAGCAATAAATCACCGAGAACCGACTTTCGGGAAACGAAAGTGGTCAAACTAATTGCGAGACCTAAACAAACGGCCACTCGCCGTGGTGAAAGAACAGAGAGAAAGAGAGAGACAGAGAGAGAGAGAGAGTGAGAGTGATAGAGAGAGGAAGAGGGAGAGACAAAAGTAAGACAAGGAGGGGAACGGCGTCATATACGAGTTCGCGCGCCACCACCCGGTCGGGGCTAAATATCCGGCGAGCAGCAAGGCGGCGTCTCTCTGCCGCCAAAGTGGCCCCTCTATGCCCCGTAATTAACGGAGTTGAAAAGCTCGGTGTTTCGGACGAGGCCGCTCGTGAGATTGCCCGCAGAATTAGGGGGGCGGGTACAGAGCGGTGGAGCGCGAGACGAGCCTCGAAATCCGGCTCGCAATTATAAACGGCATTCGTGGGAATCTCGGCTCTTTTTCCTCCGAAGTGACGCGTCTCGCGCTTATTGCTATTTGCTCGGCGGCCATATTTTGACTGTAAATTAGCGGGGCACGAAGAGCATTCATTAGACGCGTTCGTCTCGGTCGCATCATCGGCATTTTAATTGGCAATTGATTATTTTTCGCCGACAGGAAAAACTAGGTCGGTAACGGCGCGCAGTGAATTTCAATGTGACCAATGTCAAATGTCGCGTGGCTTTCGACGCGAATAGACGACGGAGATATATGGATACGGCCGGATACTAATTCTATGCGTAGCCAGCTGCGCCAGAAATTTAAACGCATTTGCATCGTAGGCCACCGCGTGATACTGAACTATAACGCTAAATGTACATCGGTACACGTTTTACGATATTCGACATGGGATAATTCAGACAAATGTATCTTCAGCGGACAGCGACTGCGAAATAAAACGAGAAAAAAAATAAATAAAAATAAACAACGACAAATGAAAAAAAAAAGGTAAAGACGCGAGAGCCTGTTTGCCTACAGCAATAACAAAAAGCAAAAACAAAAGCAATAAAAAAAATTCGCTTGCACTTTGAAGTTGCCCCTCTCCAGCCGATTGGGGAGTTGTTAAATATTTAAAATTTCATCAATATAGAGCGCAACGCGTCAATCACCGAAGGGGTAAAGAGCTCCGCGACAGTCTACTCTCTCGCTCTCTCATTCTCATTCCCGCTCTCCACGTTCGTAGCCCTCATTTTTCAGACTGATCCCTCTCTCTCTCTCTCTCTCTCTCTCTCTCTCTCTCTGCACCATCTCGGATTCGTATAATGGATAGCGCCTACGCGCGAGCGTCCGCGTCGTCGATCTCGTTGGTGGAGTGAGACAGAGAGAGAGAGAGAGAGAGAGAGAGAGAGAGAGAGAGAGAGAGCGGGCAAGAAGGACGAAAGGTCGATGCCCAGAGGAAAGCTGCTTCGCTCGCCCGACGGTGGTGTCTTCGCATCGTTTCGTAGACCAACCGGCAACCCCTGGGTTTCCCGACGGTTCGTCGCCCCTTTGGCTTGTGCCATGGGCGAAAAGCTCACAGAATTGTCCCCGAGGTAGCAAATCGGTATACGGCCTTTCTCCCCTTACCGCTTCACCGTCTCGCGTTTTACCGTTTTTTTTTCTCCGGTGTTAGGGGCCGAGGAAGCTGCGTTGCTCCTTCGCCAAGCCTCCAAGCAAAGCGGAGTTGACGACCCGCCCCGGTTGATGTCCTCCCGTCTCTCTCTCTCTCTCTCTCTCTCTCTTTCTCTGCCTCTCTTAAAGAGAAGTAATGCCTGTATGTACGCTCTTTTGCCACGGGCTTATGTTAGATTTGTTTCGATTCTTATATGCGCGGTGGACTCCGAGTCGGTCGGCTTATTTTAGATTTTCAAGACAGTTCTAGCCGGCGAGTTTGTACGAGAAGAGAACCAGGACTATATTTTTCCTTTCTCTCTTCGTTTTATTGTTCGTTCTTTTTTTTTTTTTTTATTTTATATCCCGAACCGTCGCGGTACAAAAATTTTTTTTCTCCAGAACGCCGAACAATAAAGAAAACCCGAAATGCGATTAATCACGAGCAAAGCTGATTTATCGAGCCGCGCAGTTTGTCAAACGCGCGAAATTGGAGGAGAGCGAGTTGTCGAAGCTACGAGAGCTTAAAGTCTAATAGCATTATTAAAGACGGAGATTATTTGTACGTTAGTTTCGCTATTTTATTTAATACGATAATAAAGCCCGGATCGAAATCCAATATTATAGCCAAGTATTTATTATATTTCAGAATTCCATCATTCATACTTCGCCTTCGTGCTCTCCGACATAATTTGCCAATATTCCATCTTCAGCGTTCTGGATCACCCGTTATTCTCTGAAATAATTTGATCGATTATTTTTCTGTCAACAATCTCATCTGAAAATTGTGTACCGAGACACGTGTACAGGCGCACACACATATTATAAGCTAGAAAACACATAATTTCGTTGAATTAGACAAAAAAAATATAACTAAAAGTATTTTTAATTATTCAGAATACATGAAATTCCACGAATTCGTTCAGTTTTCTCGTCGTGGGGACGAAGTTTATGCAAATTGATATTTTTAAAAATCAAATTATAATCGTCGAATTCAAGGAATTATAAGTGTATGCCATATACTTACTTAAATTATTCGCGGCATAGCATTTTGCATAAGTATTGATTGAATATTAAAATGCGCGGCTTGGTATTTATAACGCATACATTTAGGTCGTACTCAAGAATTTATTAGATAAATATTGATATTCTAATTATTATTCCCCGGCCGGGGTTAAATCTCCACTCGTGCAAAAGTAACAGATCTTTCCTTTTCAAACGCACGTATATAATTCAAAGTAGTTATCGTTAATTATTTAACGTAGCCTCTGCCTCTCGGTAGCGGATATGAGATAATGTCATATAAGATAATTCCATTATCTAAGCTAAAATATTAAATATCAGAGACCGAATACTTGGGTGCATTTTAGACGTTGCGAGGAATGTAAAGAAAAAAAAAAGTTTAAATATATATGTGTTCGCGCAAATGCGCAGGAAATAATTAGAAGAGAAAGAGAAGCAAAATGACGCACTCTCCTCTCATCCCCCTGCCCCTCCCCCATTCATTCTCTCGATATCGCTTTAAGCCTGCTAAGCACGTTTCTGGCAAATTGAGAACGTTCAGAGCCGGGGAATTTATGAAAGCCCGAGTCCGAAACAGTTGCCACGCCCTCTATATTTTACGTCAACGTTTGCTGAGTAAATAAAACAGTCGCGCCGCCGCGGCGGCGGCTAATGCATTATAAATTCAAATATTATGTAAATTTCACTTATGTAGTTAAGCAAATTGAAGTCAAACGTATAATTGCACATTAAATTCCGAATAATTTATTGAAAAAATAATCGCAATTATACACTGGGGACTTCTGCCATTTTAATTCGCTACAATTTCAATAAATGATCGAATTTATTAATTTATGACGCGCGAACTTCGAAATTCTATCGCGTGTAGATTCATACCGTGCTACGTCAATTTTATTACGAGAACACCGTATTATCGAACCATAGGTGAACATTAAGGATTCGGAAGAAATTTTAATTCTCTAAAGCTATTTCAATATCGTACGTGGCTTTGTTTGTGAAACAAATGGTTTTGTGAACCTCGCAAATGATGAATAATTCTCAAAAATCATTTAAACATCTATTTCGACGAATGAAGTCAACGCAATCAAATCTGCGACTTTTATACAATGGGCTTCGTCTTTGAAAACATAAGATAATTATATACAATTTAACAGATTTCACAATAACCTATCTTGATGAGAGTAGCGTAAAATGACGTCTAAAAGTGTCTCTGTAAGTTAGAGCAGTCAAGCGGAGTTGGAATTAATTTAAAAAGTTTAACATCCTCACTGGCCATAGGACACGAGACAAAAGAAAGATAAGATGATAAATTTTATTAATAAAGGCCTCTAAATGACAAAGGACCCGAGTTCAGTCGGATATGGCCGCTAGACAAAAATCAGATACGTAACGATTTGCTCTAGCGTGCCCATTGCTCTTTACACGCGCACATTAATAAATATTAATCGAAGCGTTGCTTTCGTTCCGTGACATCGGCACCGTACAACATATGTACATTCGTTAATTTCGTCGATTCGAGCACTTGAACAGCGTACGTTCGCCATTCGAAGTTGGCCATGTTACGTGTCAAAATTCGCATTTGCCCCGTTGACCGACGTTCGGCATTATATCTTCCAAACTTCTCGGGCGCTCGGCGAATCCGCAATTAAAGGCTCCCGCACTCGGCCGCGCGGTCCACTTTATTACACGGCAGATTTCAAAACTCAGCGTTAAGAGGGCAACGCGTAAGA
This sequence comes from Sycobia sp. Sy_11, assembly GCA_018907035.1. NCBI lineage: Eukaryota > Metazoa > Arthropoda > Insecta > Hymenoptera > Epichrysomallidae > Sycobia > Sycobia sp. Sy_11. The sequence continues at coordinate 278,991 of JACCIC010000107.1, forward strand.
GTGCGCGAGCGAGAGCGGGTGACGGATGGCGGGGGGGGGGGAGTAGGCAAGGCAGGGAACGGAGGGGAATTTCTAAGTCTTAGCCCCGGAGCTGGCACTCGGAGCCATGATAAAACTTTAACTTTAACGATCTTCTTTTGTAATAAACAGGGAAAGAGAGTGAGAGAGGAGAGAAACAGCCTAGCCCCGCGCCACTCTCGCTTCGCGTGTAAGCCATTCGCAATTAAACTTTGCCCTGTACAGGCTGCTCTATATATACGCACATAATGTTGCTTTTAAAGCGGGTGTGCGTAGCCCGACGTCTCGTTTTCGCTCGAGGGTGCAGTATAGTACGGGGCCGCGCGACTTTTATATACCGCGCGACCGGCATTAAATAGGAAAAAGGTCCTAGTCAAAGGTATTAACGAGGTGAGGGGCGCAGGGGCGTTTATTATATATATATATATATATATATATATATATATATATATATATATATATATAATTTTCATGGATATGCAATTGTTGCGTTTCTAAAGATACGCAGTGTATATTCTCAGGCTGTGTAAAACGTTGGAAACTGCTAATTAATGCGTGAGTTAAGGAATTTGTACGAAATTTTGATTTTTTTTTCCTGAACTATTGGAATTTTACGGGTATCATAACGAATATTGGAGCACGTATCACATCGAACTTTTCTAACTTTTCTGATTTGTACGCAAAGTGAGATACGCATTTGTCAAAGTTAGAACAAAACGGTAAGGTATTGTCGTATAGTTATTTTCACGCTTATACATCCTATATGATATTTACATTAATATCTATACATAAAAATATAATTCCAAAATAGGACAATATTAATATCGAAAATCAATGACCATTAAAGGAGAGGTCAAGTAAATCTGTTCAGAACGTCGGAAGTTTATTAGGTATATAGTCTTGCATCAGTCTTAATCTCCATCTTTAGTCATATTACAATGAAAAGGACAACGCGTTCGTTCTATCGACGGCTGATCTGCAATCAACTGCGCTTTCTCCCTAGGCCAGTGATAACGGCGCGGCTCGGGGCGAGCGAGGAAAATCGAGCTTCGGCCATTCATAGAACGGGAAAATTGACCCAAACAATGATTAATCGCGAGAAAATCATTGTAACAACTTTATATTTATAGCAGGGCTCGGCAATACGCTCGAAAATATATGAGAATTCATAAATATGTTTCAATATTTTGTTAAATAACAATATCTTATTAAGTGCGATGACAGTCAGGCTGTCTTTGTTTATGATTAGCCTCGTCGAATCTGAAGATTCCGCACAGTTCCGAAGCGGCTTGCAACGTTAGACGAAGTACATACGTAGATTCGGTAAATTTGGTTATGGGCGCATTTATTATATTTTAACGGTGGCATTCAGGTTTCCAATTCTACGTAGTCGATCATGAACAATGACAGTATATGACGGTTATGATAATTATGTTACATTAGTTTGTTGCAAAGACCGATTACAAATATTTATTGCGTAGTAATTTTATCCACGAGTTTCTCTTCATTGGGCAGTTCAAAGAATTAGATTAAGAGTACGTCTTTATTAATGACAATATATTAAAAAAGAAACACGAAACGCTATCCAGATATCGTCTATTCTTTTTTTTTTTCAATTAAATTTTAAAACTTATTTTTAGAAATCAAGGTTATCATTTTATATTCTTTTCTTCTTTCATTGCATATAGCAAGCTCTAGTCAAGGCAGAGTAAAAATACATTAAATATCTATGGAGCAACGGGTAATCTAATTCGAAAAGACCGGACAAATCTCCGCGTACGTATTGCTCGACTAATCCGTAAATCGATATCCATACCTATCGTTCCAGCTCCCACCGTTGACATCTAACAATGTCCATGCCCTATATTTCTATTATGTCTATTTCCATTGTTGTCTCAATATTGCCGCAAAATTCACCCTCCTCGACGCCACGTGCTCCCGCGCAGTGACACCTCGAGCGCCGGTGTGAACTTCTGGAGTTCCTGGCCATCGCCGCAGCTCGATTGACCGCGGCGCGCCTTAATCCCCTTGATTTTTTTCCTTCTTTCCTATGTCCTTCTTTTAAATACACGCGCTAGAATGACGCCGACGCGCCATTACCCGAGCCGGATTAAGTTCGTACGCCCGCGAGCTCGTTCCGTTAACGTGGCTGCGCCGGGGCGCGATCGAAATTCGATAGATTCATAGAGCCTCGGGAGGTCGCGCGAGAGGCGAGCCGCGCGGGGAGGGCTCGAACTTTAGTCCCGAGATAAGAGTGCGCGACTTCGGCGTCGTTCGGGCTGTTGGCTTCTTTGCATTTCCCGCTTCGTCTTCCCTTCCATCTCTAACTTCGTTCTATATATGTGCCTCCCTCTGTACGAGTGTGTGTGTGTGTGTGTGTGTGCGCGTCTGCACGCCTGCGCGCTCGCTGGCGGAGGGAGCCAGCCGCGGTTTCTCAGCTCGCAGAGTCGTTTAGACGGACTACTTTTCATCTATTCGCGACGACACTCGTATACGCGTGTGTCTGCGAGCGTGCGCGTATAGAGAATGGGAGGATTTTGCAAAGGGAACGCCTGCCGGATTAAGCGATCCCGCATGCCGCCGCCGGTCGGAATAAATTCGGGTTAACGGGGTGTACACACCGCGCCAAATCGGGCAACTCTCGAGGTGTGACTAAGTTCGCGAGAGAGTGGGCGGTGCGGGGTAAGGGGGCGCGAGCCGGTAGGCGGGCGGGGGGTGTTTGCGCCGCAGATATTTGGAAGCAAGGTAGAGGGGAGATTATTTTTGATCGATCGAAACGAACTTCGGTTTTCCAACTGCATTACACGAAGCGCGCCGCGGATTCTGCTTCACGAACTGGTAATACAATGTTTCATCGGATTGCTCTGTGTACGTTGAAGTATAATAGTCGAGTAAATTGATAAGCTCGATTTATTTGTGCCGTTCCCCCTATTACTTCGTTTATCCTAATCGTATTTTTTCCAAACACACAGAGTTATAAAAATACAAAGTAATATACATTGTTTTTTATTATCAATACTCCTTCATAATCATTTGTTCACAAAATGTGAAAATACTGCGAGATATTATTAGGCAAATAGCATGAAATTTCGTGACATTTTGCCAGTAATAAAGCCATGAAAATTTCTCGCTCGCTATGATTTTGTTATTATAATTTTATTTTACTAATTTGTTGGATTATGGTTCTAACAACGCAATGTTACAAAAAAAAAGAATTATTGCGACATTGCAAACTATCTCTTCATATTAGCTTGTCTTAAAAATTGCTTCGTGTATTTGCAATCTCTTTTCAAGGATCTACTTCAAGGCTTACGTTAATTACCTGCGTAAGTATAATTTTTTTTTGGTAGAGATTGAATCTTTGACGAAAGTGTAGCAGACATATTAATTGATTTTCCAACGATTAAATTAACTGTCAATTTGTAATGCATTTTGAACAGAAAGACTGCTAGTGATCAATTTTTATAAATCGAAGTTTATTACAGTATAAGAAAAACGTTTCAATTAATGACTCTTTTCAGCGGTACATAACCATAAATGTGATATATTTCACTACATTTAAAGATTTTAAAAGATAAAATCACGATTAAAATGATTATACTACTCAAGAATTCTGTTCCTTTTTAAGAAAGTCTAAAAAAACTTCATAATCATATTCTAATTTGATTATTCATATCAACGGTTGATTGAGCGCAAGTTACCTAATGACACGTTGCTAGTTTACATATAACTAGTAATTTAGTTATCCGAACGAGTAATTTCTCCAGTCAAAGTTGTTCTTTACTATAAATTATTTTAATAATTAATTGCAGTTTTGAAATATTGTATAAAAATATTGTAAGGTAGTAATGATTACGTATTAATAAATTTGTAAAGATACTAGAAATAAATATTTCTAGATTCTTGTTATCAAGATAGATTTGCGATATTTTTCGATTACCACAAAAATGATAATTACAAAGAAAATATATAAATAATACTTTATATTTATGTGCTTATAAAGTACGTACTTGTAAACTACTTATATACAATATTATTATAAATAAAGAAAAACTGCTATGATAAATAAAAATAAAATCAAATATATAAATGTAAGCACTTTTCTGATAAACAGAAACTCGTAGAATATGCATAGACTCACACAAATACATGTTTAGTGATGGTATAATTAATTAATTGTGTTTTGGTTGACTTTTCTATTTTTAGCTTTGAATAAAATAAATAGTTAGACGGAAGTAAATCCCTGTTCAGGTCAACAATCATAAGAAAGACATTAGTCTGCCAAATCAGGTCCAGTTTAATATGGATTTTGAGGTTTAAGCCAATCGAAATCTTTTCGATATTTTAATAAATAAAGTAAATGATGTTCATTCATCTATTTTTTTTTTGTATGTCATCTGTCATTTTCAATACGGCGTTCTAATTTTACAATTTGGACACCAGATTCAAGTTCAAGGATAACCAAAACCGTTAAACGATGTTCAAGACTGTACGAAGTAATTACCGAGTCTATCCGTTTTATTGCTGATATATACTTTTTCTCGTTTACTTTTAACATTCGCAACATTTCGAAAGAGCACATTTTATAGAATTCATGTTCTTCTAGATACTATAGGTACATAATCAATTGCCAATTGCAAATTTCAGCTAGTTAAAAAACTTCCGCAGTATGACTTTATTTCATTTCATGTCGTTATCTCGATGTATTCTCATAATTTATTTTTCTCATCGACGTAAAGCTAGAGGTCGCGGCCCTATCCCCATTCAAGGAACAAATATTTACACTTCAAATTAGCTATTTCTATAATTTCGGCATAAATTGCGCTCTCGTCTCCCTCGATTTCTCATTATCGGCTAATGGAACGCTTCCTCCCGTTCCTCCACCTTGCTCTCCCATAGCCAATCAACAGACAGCACCGAGTATCTAATAAATTACGCTAATAAATTACAGACGGCCGTGAGATCTCAAAGGATGCATCGCCCCGATTACACACACACACACACATACACACACACACACACACGCACGCACGCACGCACGCACGCACGCACGCACACACACAAACACGCACACACATACAGGCGCGCGCACACATACACACACACCTGCATATAGATCGCACGCCTCTCGAACTTGGATCGGTCGTGATTTCGTAGCCCCCCTCGCCCTCGGCCCCCTTCCACCTATGTACGTTATTATATTCTCTCTCTCTCTCTCTCTCTCTCTCTCTCTCGAGGGGGAGTCAAAGACAAACACAAGTCACTTTCCCGCGCGGGGTTTCAAATTGCTTCGCCTGGACGGGGCGGGGGCGGTGGGGGCGGTGGACACGCGTGCGGCGCGGCGGGAAACCGGCGGAGTCGACGACAGTTCGAGCCTCGTCGCACCCGACAACCTCTGAAACGCTAGGCGGGGGGGGGGCGAGGGTGCGGGGACTGGAGGAGACGGGGAGATTGAACGGGGCTGTACAGAACTCGACGGAGGCACAACAGCGGCAGCAGCAACAGCACTCTACCCGGCAAGCGGGCAATCGTTAAAGCGAGAAGCGAAATCCTTTAAAGCCCCGCGGACGGGCGCGGTAAGCCCGCGCGCTTCGGGCGCACCGGCGAGACGCCCCGCCGTCGAGAGGCTAACAAGCGTCTCTTTTGCTCTCTCGCCCCCTCACTCCCCCCCTCTCTCTCTCTCTCAGTCTCCCTCCCTCCGTCCCTCTGGTTCTGTGTTTGCAGTTCTACGGGCCTGGGCACGCATCTGTGGGACGCGCCCGCGTCTGCTGTTGATGCGCGCATCGCTTATCCGCTCCTCATTTCGTCGGCTGGCTCGCCATCGGCCCAGGGACGTCCTCTGGACCGCCCCCCCCCCGACGCGGCGTGGCTCCACGAGGCGGTCGCGACGATTACGAGTTTTACGACACGAACGTTCTCCCCGCGCCCTCGCTAAGGAAATAAGAGAACGAGATTTCGCGTCGATTTCCGTAGCTTAGTTCTGATGTGAAATCCAAGGGGAGAGTCGGGAATTGCGTCTGTGGTATGTGTTCATGTATGTATATATATATATATATATATATATATATATATATATATATATAAGGAGAGGAGACGAGAAAGACCGATCGATCCTCGGTTGCCACTGATATTTTAAAAATACCCGTGCGAACGTTTTATTTGAAAATATTGATTGCAAACCTTTTATCAAAAAATAACATAAAATAAATAACATACAGAAAGCGATCCTGCGGTTACTTGTGCGCTTGTGCTCTAAAGGACCAAAAAAAATTCATGCTGATATTGATTTTTGGCTAAAATTTCGAACCTATTGCGCGCATTACTGGATATAATCCGGTGTCTTCGAGGAGATAATTCAGCGTGTCAATGGCAGGTCGTCACGGTGTTTACGAGACCCTACGGCCCGATTATCTGCCCTGGGAGATGTAACAGCATCGTCTTAATTGTGTAATCCCACTACTATACCGGAATTATGAATTCGTTTTACGAGATCATAATGACTTTGAGATATAATTCATGAATTAGCCGTAGATTAATAATTTCTAGCATTTACGTAAGTTTTAATTTTATTTATTTAGAAAGTTTGTAAGTTGATTGTTCTTCATAACTATTATTATCGACATTATACATCAAATTTAAGAATATCGTATTATTAGATATTATTAGAACGGTAAATGAAGAAACTGAGTGATGGAGCACATTCCCTGGCGAAATTTTTAATTTATAGTTACTATATAATAATTTTTGTAGAAGTGACTGACTGTTTGAAACTTTGTAATACTTATTGCGCTGTCGACATTAATTAAATATTTATAGATAGTTTCCTTCATAAGAATATTCCAATTGAAGCTTTCAAATTTATCACAGCATCCTGTTAATAAACCACGATAAGCGATATTTACATTTCAGATTTTACAAAGGGCCTCCCAACCTTTTTTCGATCAAAATTTAAAGCATTCCTCTTTAAAACTTTCCAAAACTGAGACAGATATCTTCGTCCAATCAGAATATGTAATTTTTGAATGTCGCAACAATTCTACGAACAATTAGGTAATTTAATTACACGCGCTAAGTGCACGAGTGGATTTGTCATAAAAAAAAGTAAATGATCCGGAAGTGAAGAGGCATTGAGTAATCACGGAGTAAGGCGGTCGTATACTAATAAATACTACTTTTCTACTGCAAACCAATTCTTCAGATATATATTCCTTTCTTATTCGGGTTAATGGATTAAAATATTATAGGAACAGGATTAAGAATAAAAAGAATTATTCTATGTTTTTATTCGGCATTATATAGACATATAGATACTTAGATAGATAGATGGATAATAATCTATTAAAAAGTAAATAAATATGAATTTCCGATTAAAAATCCTACAAATCCAGATAAGCAAATAAAAATAAGTAAAAGGAAATACGTAACTAATACGATTTAGCAAAAATGCCCGGCTGTATGTCCGTTAAGAAAATAAAACGCGATAAAAAAACTCGATACAATACTCTCGTTGCTGATCCTTGCCGCTAGGGAAACGAAGTTCACCTAGCCTGTAGGCCTTTTCAACTACGGCCGATAAGACGAAACTGTTAATAGCATGTGGCGAGAGGAATATGCATAAAAAAATACGGGGAAAAAGACAGTTTGTCGTATCAATGCAGACAGGACGAAACGTATTGAATATTATCGTTCTCAAACGACAGCTACATATATCGATCTGGGATTCATAAGAATTGTTAATTAAACTTCAGCCATGTCTAAATGTCTTATGTTGCTAAAACAGTTAGAACTCTTTCTAATTGCAAAAGACTTCATTCTGCACAGAACGAATCCTGCCCCTTTAAAATCCATGTCCCTCTTCGACTCGCGTTTCTAGAAATTCCATCGACTGTCGATCTCCCATCGACTAGATGCAATGGGCTAAATGCACATCCGCACCCGAGAGGCCGCAGTGAGAAGACAACAGATTATCTAGAGAAACGATTGCACTGCCACGCGCGCTGATCGCCGTTTGAATTTTCCACGCGGTTTCATCATCGCCTCCGAGAAATGGGGGGAGGGGAGGGGCAGAACGGTAAAATTGCGCCGACACGCAGGAGCGCGTCTCGCAGTCCCGAACTGCGCGCGAACGTAGTTAAAAACAGCCTTAAGCCTTTAAGTATATATACGCGTATAAGGCAGCGTAGGGGGGGGCGGCGAAACGATGGCCCGGCTAAGTAGATAGGGGCCGTGCGCGCTCCGGCGGGCGGGAGAGCGAGCGAGCGAGCGCTCGTCTCCTCGGCTTGGCCTCCCCTCTCCCCCTTCCACCCTGGCGTTCGCTGCTTTGTGTACGCGCCGTACGCGTGCACGCATTAGCGCGTCGCGTGATGGCGGGGACGGAGTGGGGAGAGGGGCGGGCACGCACGCGTTCCAAATTGAAAGAGCCAATTAAAAGTTAAATATTCGAGGCGTGCCATTCTGCGCTACGGCGGTGGGAGGGCAGGGGGTGCGAGAAAGAGCGAAGTTTGCACTACTCCTAAAGACCGCGAGTGCGCTTAAGAGCGTTTTAGCAATCCTCCCCCCCCCCTCCCAGCCGCTCCACGCTCCCTCGGCCTCAGCCGCGAAGGTGTCGGCAGCACCTTCGATGGTTCATTTATTGCATGCATATATATATATATATTATACACGAACTCGTGCTTTGTTATTTTGAACTTTGTGCCGACTTCTCCTGTCTCTTTATGCAGTTTATTAATCTGACTAATGATGGAACTTCGAACTTTTGACGAATTTTAACAGAGAGGACAAAATTTATCTCATATTTAACCGTTCCTCTATCTCTCTTTCTCTTTGTCTACCTCCTGTTCTCTGACTGTATCATTAGTTCCACCTCAGTGTTTAGAATTTATTCAGCGTACACAGATTTTATAAAAGCGTACTGCGTATAGTTTTAATATTTACTTATTTACATAATAATTTCTTTATTACTTTCCCTTTTGAAAGTCTGTCTAACTGTTTCAAAAAATATACACCTAGGACTAACTCAATTGCATGGAATAAAAAATTCATCCGATATTGGTTATCAGGTGCTTATTGAAGATTGGGTTCACGGAAATCGAATTCGAAACATGGAAATTTCATTAAATTCAGATACAGTTGTAGCTACTTATCAGTTTGCAGTATTTGTTTAGAATATTTAATAATTCAATCAAATTTGTGAAGAAACGAATATTGTAATTTAAAAATCATCCAAGATCACTCGATACCGGTGTTATTCATAAAAAATTCCGATAAATTTATTAAAAATAATTATTAAGCTTTCTTATTTTTCTACAATTTAGGTTCACATATTTTATTTAAAAAGCAAGTTCGAAATAAAAAATTCGTCGAAATTAAAGAGTGCCAAAATAAAAGAGAAATGAAGTTACAGGAATATACGCCGAAAACATCTTTTCTTTTAGAGTTTCTTTTAAAACTAAAGTAACCTATAGAATAACTTACCTAAGATGCGTTACAAAACGTCGACAATTCGGGAACGGCTTTGATTTACTACTTTTCCCCTAAAATTTTATGCACGCTTTTAAATTCAAAGGAAAAATCGAAAAATACATCGAACCAATTCGCCATATACTCCCCGAAGTTTTTCGGGGACCAAGATATTCGTCGCGTAAAATTCGCCCGGCAGTTATTTGTAATAAAATTTTCTCAAAAAAGGATGTTTTGGGTACGATCCTTCGGCCGACAATCCGTTACACGCAATGAAATAGCGCGCAAACAAAAACGTTTGTTACGTTACTAACTCAGTGTTATCGATTCGCTGAAACTTATCTGTTGCTCTACATATTGGTATATATATATATATATACACCGCCCTTATACGACAGTCGAAAACATATTTTCCCCTATATATACGCAAACTGCTGCGCTCGACTTCTTTATAATATAGCGATGCAATAGCTTACTTGCCGGAGAGCAAAAAAAAAAAACAGAAAAAAAAAACAAAAAAGAGAGCGAAAGAGAGAGAAAAAATGCTGATTCGTAAAAATTTTTATGACGTAATTATAATAAATCTCTTTAATGGAGACACGCACAAACATGAGCGCAGCAGACGGGCTGGCATAAAGCGAAAAAAAGACGAATTCCTCCATTCAAAGTCCTGTAGGGACCGTAAAATTGCTTTGAACTATGCAGCGCTCCGGCGCATTGTTTCCATAACGAGAGTCCGCGCATATAATTTTAAATCCTTCCCAAATTTCTTCTCTCTCTCTCTCTCTCTCTCTCTCTCTCTCTCTCTCTCTCTCTCCTTTTCTCTTTCTTTCTTTCTCTCTCTCTCTCTCTCTCTTCCCCCCGCGTCGAACACGAGCGCTCGCACCTCACTCCTAAGCGGGGAGTGCGCAGCTGTCGCGTGGGGTAATAGAGAGACAGAGAGAGAGAGAGAAGAGAGAGAGAGGGAGAGAGAGAGAGAATAAGTGAGAGAAAGAGGACAGGGGCGAGCTAGAGCGAGAAAGCCACTGGCCCATTGCCAAACGATATGAGGCAGTGCGTCGGGAGAAATTATGCGCGAGCCACTAACTTCATCCCGACCTCGCCCCCGCGCGGATGAACCAGTGGGTAGATTCAGGCGGGAGAGAGGATAGGGAGGGGGCGCAGACGGCAGATAGGACCGACGAACTTGGCGCACTTAGCGCTCGGGCGCCCCCTCTTCCCGCCCCCCCCTCATCTAGCCACGGATCGATGACCCCGATTTCGGTCTCGACGGGCGGCGCGGCGGGGCCCCTAGCGGCGGATGAATCGGGAAATCGGGGGTAAAAGAAATCGGGGCCGAATCGTAATTACGGAGAGAGGAAGCGGAATAATCGGGATTCCGTTGAGCGGGTGCCGCGGACGGATCCGCCGGCGGGGTGGAGGGGGGGGTGGGATGGAGCCGAGAGGGTCACGCTTGGTTTGCCGAGAGTGATACTGTGTGTCGGGTGTGGAAGTGTGATTATTGTTGGCGTAGTCGTGACGGATTTTGACGAAGTATACCAGTGTGGAGTGTATTAGCTTGTCGTTTTAGCAATTTTTTTTTTTTGCTTTTATCATGAGACCGAATCAGTGTTAGCGTGAGGATTATAAGCGTTTATCATCGACAGTCTCCTGAACAGTAAGAAAAATACAGTAATATGAATATCTTAAAGATATCTGAATATCTGAAAAGATATAATATAAATATCAGAATATATATCTCTTTTTAAATTATCAAAAATCACCGTCAATTGAAAGATTGGCAAGCTACTGTAGTATTGATTTTTGCAATTTTATCAGTGAAAAGTTGAATTCGACTCTTCATTAACAAGATGGATTTCTCACGAAAACTCACTGGAAACAATTGTTTCATATTGAAACATCCGAATTATTCGTCTTCTTTAGTGCTAAAGATGTATCTACATTTCTCAGATTTTCCATTCATTAAACACCCCATAGACCTTGGGATTTTCTTTATAATTTGACTAAGCCTTTTTTAGCCATAAAAAATTACTACGTATTTTTCGTTCAATAGAAAAATGATAGTGACAATTTATGTAACTTTATATCCGATAGTGTTTTTTAATTCTTTATTTTGGTGACTTTTAAATCGCTTAATGCGATTGTTAAAAATTTTAAAGGAGAAGCAAACTATGCTCATTTTAATTTTTCCTACAGTGTAACTTTGATACAAAATGAAGACTACCCAATACTCGGACAGATCAAAAAGTTGATCCAGTACTCATACGGTGATAAAAAATTCTAATTATTATTGGTATATACTCTAAATCAGAAGATAAAGAGAAATATTATTTGGATAGATGATTGATTACACTTACGAATCGAAATTTACGTTTTAGTAATAATAAAAGCACTTTAATTACCGTGATATACTATCATCATTGAAAACATCATGTAGCAAGCATAAATGAAGTCGCAGCGTTTTCACTTCCCGTGCAATTCAAAGTTCATAAAAAATATAACGAAGCTATTTCTTATAAAAAATCAAGTTTATATAAATAATAATATCATAATGAATAAAATTCATTACTTGTTTAATGACTACAATCGTTATTTACTTGAAAATCACATGTTCGGCTTTAGGTTACACTTTTTTTATCTTCAGTTTATGATCGGACGAGTTGATCCATTTGTGTTTGTTAAAATCCCTTTCATTTGCATGTATGCCCCTACTCGGACGTGTATATGTAAACATGAGTTTTGTCTTTTCTTTTAAGAAAACTTATGTAATGGGTTGTTTTCATAAAATTATATTGAAAAAAGATATCTTTTATTACTATTTACTATGTAATTACTTATTTATTCTTTTTATTTATTTTCACTTATTTCATATTTATTCATTTATTCATTATGAAAATTCATGTGCAGAGCAGACTATGGTATTTTTAAATTCAGATAAGGCAATAAATATTCATCATATAAAACATCTGTCCAAGTATAGATTCCAATATGTTCGAGTATAGGAGAAAAGCCAAAAGCCCTGTCCGAGTAACATGGTAATGAAATTTTTTTTTCAGATTATATATTACCAGTACTAATTTTTTGTAAACAGTGTAAAAATATCTAATGATATGTTAAAAATAATATAATTATAAAAAAAAATATTGGTTTTGAAAGGAAGTTTAAAAATATTATGTTCCAAAATCGTTCGAGTGGTAGGTGCTGTAACATATTCGTATGTTTTTTCCTTACTTCGATTTTGCCGTAATTTTTACAACAAGGAAATTATATACATATATAATTAAACAATCTGTAATAATAGGAATTTTTACAGCTAAAATTTTAGTCGTGCTATGGACTTTCTCCAAAATTTCTATAATTCTAAATTCTTCGTAAGTTTCCAGCAAAAAATCGGTTGCATTATGTTTCCCCTAGTGTATGATAAGTATTCCCCTGTAATCTAAATAATACATCGACCGGTCTACTTTATTCGGAAGCAAGTGTACGTTCACAAAGAATCCATGTAAAAATATGAAAATAATATTTTGTATCTTTTTAAAACTCCACAATCAACTTTTCAAATAAACTTGCTCTGCGATCCGTCAATGTTACAAAAACATTTAAATTATTGCTGTTAAAATACTAAAATTACAGGACGCCTCCCCTTTCAAGCGGAAATTTCGCGGAACCGTCGAAAACTGTCCAACGGCAATGCCAACCTGCGTCCCCGCGAAATCCGGGCCTTCCGACCTTGAGCGGCCACGCTCGCCGCGGCGAATCGACGGCAAGCCGACCGTCGCGTCCGAACTCTTTTCGCCGGACGGCGCTCTCGGCGCGCCGCAATTGCCGACGCTGCGACTGTAGGGGCGGAACCCCCGTCCGCGTGCGCCGTTAAAGGCACGCGCGCGAGTGCAAAATCGAGCTGCTGAAAACTCTCTGGCGGGCTTCAGCCGCCGCGACGTTATTCGCACGAAGGTGGATGTATATGTATGTGTATATATATATATATCCAGTACGATCGGGTGCTACGACCTCTCCCGTTGGCCTCCGTCGTATACGGGGCAAGCTCGTAATCCTCGTTCGCTCTGTCTCTCTCTCTCTCTCTCTCTCTCTCTCTCTCTTTCCTCTCTCCGCTTAATTCTCTAAGTGAAAGCAACAGCTCTCGCCAGTGCACTGGCTATATCTTATATACGGGCATTTTGTCAACGTGGCGTAGCTGAAAAAATGGAATCCCATTAGCTCGATATTTGCATGAGGTTCCATAGGCTAATGGTAAACAGTCATACTTAATTTGCTTGAAACTTACGGTTGATAATTATTTGTTACTGGAATGTTCCATACAATTTTATATAAAAAAAGACGTTCGACGCGCATAAAAAATGCATTGATTTCTGTGTCGAGTTCCGATGTTAAGATTAAAATTTAAAAAAACTAACATTTTAAAATTCCTTTAGATGTGTGTGAATTCAGTTGCTCTTTTTTAGCTTTTTAGCTAGTTATAACTTAATACTGACGGCATTTTTAGAATTACTTTTTTTTATTTGAAAATGAAACTAATATTTATTTATGATTCGCAAAGAGTATACATTCTTTGTAAAACATCTTTTGTTACGAAGTTATCACATTGGTCATTACTATGTGATAACTTTGCGTACTTATCAAGCAACTTATAAATTATGCCTATTTTAGTATGAATATGTTTGGTAGGAATGATAGATTCAAAATTCTATCGGAAAATAACTATTTGTTTGTATAAAAATTTTACAATCAAGAAAATTAATACTGTTTTCTTTAGGTATCTCAATAGTAAGTATCAGCATCTCAATACTATTAAACATTTTTTTATATAATTTTCTAAATTATTAGGAGTACATATAAGTATATGATGAATGCTGGAATAAAAAAAATTATCATGAAAACTTAGTTCTATTAAAGCAGATACTTCTGTATCCTCCCATTACGATATTAGTAAGCATAGAACTAATCGAGCTACCATAGCAATACGAAAGTTTTGTTTCTAATATATATTGTTGAACTTGAAAAAATTATTATTCAATATAAACTTATTCATATTAACTATTCATATTCGTATTAACTCATAGTCGTCGGGTCAAGTAAAATCTTGAATATTGCTTTTTTAATGAAAAACTCTTGTTAATGGTGAAAAATGAATTATTTAAGTACTTTTATAAAAATTCACCGAATACTTTTCAAACGTGCAGGAGAGCTATTTCTAGAATTAATCGTATAGAAACCGAATTGCTCATTTCATAATTTCACTTATCTCTTACTCCTGCATTCCTCGTACCCTACAGTGAATACACAACAGGAAACGAGCCGCGGGCCGCTCGCAATTTTCGGAGCAGCGCGGTAACTTTAATTTTCGCACTATATACAAGTCGGGTATAATTTTAAATTTATTTCTAATAAATATATATATATATATATATATATATATATATATATATGCATCTGTTTGTGAACATTCGTAATAAAAGGACACTTTTTCTTATCTCTCGTTCAATGAAATATCAAACTGAAAAATATGAATGCAAATTTTAGCAATTCAATTTTTTACATTAAAACTTTCTATTACAGTTTCTGTAAAACGGATTCAAATAACAAAACTTTGGAAACTATTTTCTGGGACCTAGAAATTAATTCAGCATACTGTATATTGCATGAATAATTTCTGACTTATTAAATGTAATCTACTTTTAAAAGTAGTGCAAAAAAATAAAGAAAAATGATTTATTTTTCAAAATTAATGTGGGTTTAAGATAAAGAAAAACTAAATTGGACACTATGCGAATTTGAACGATTAATTAAATTTATATAGTTTTCTAATTAATTTTTTTAGTTCGAAGAAAGAATTTTTGCGCTGCGAATGAGAAAAATCTCATTTATGCTATTTTTATGTTCATATTGCTCGTACATTATATATGTCATCGTAACTTAAAAATCAACGATTAAATGAGCAAATGTTGCAATTAATCGGACTGTCGAATTATAAATCGGATTAAGGATGAAAAAGGCAATCTGTTGAGTATACAAAAGCAAGGAAATGCAATGAAAAGTTCCCGTTTAGTTGCGCAAGAGTATACCGCGCAACTCGTCTAAATATGCATATAAGTCAGAGCTAAATATTCGAGCATTGTTATACAGTGGCACAATGGAGCGGTGGCACTTTCAATCGAGAATTCGAGATATATCTATGTGTGCATGTATGTGTGTGTGTGTGTGTGTGTGTGTGTGTTTCAGACGCAGTTGCAAACTCACTTTCTCAACTTGTTCTCTATAGATATACTGACAACTTTATATATGTGTTTTCGATCCCAACTTAAATAGATTTCAGTTCAAGGTGTTAGGAGTCCAAAGCAGTTGGCTATGCAAGATTGTTGATCCTAATGATTTCTACTCAAAAAGATAGCGCGAAAAGAAATTTTTAACGGGTACCTTGCTATTGAGAATAAAAAATAAATGTAGTATATTCATTTCCAAGTTAATATATAATAGTTGATTTATTTATTTATTTTGTGTCGGATAAGTATACGCAATCACACCAATATAATTAAATTAAAATCGTGATTTTGAGGTTATAGTCGTATAAATTATCTACTCCCTCATAGTACTATACGCTTTATTGGTTATATAGAACAATGTCATGGTACTGAAGTCACTCTGAAGCCTTTAAATATATATATATATATATATATATATATATATATATATATATATATATATATCAAGGCAATCATGAGATAAGATATAAGCTTTAATACGAGCAACAATTTATGCTGCAAAATAACTCTTGCGAAAAATTTAAATAATGAAACCAACTTATCACGACTAAAGTTCGATTTTAATTATATTAGGTTTTCGTTTGAATCTATTACGAACATGATTATATATAGTTTAATGTTAAGATGATTAAGCTCATTTTCATGTCACGTGCTAATTTTTATCTCATTTCTCTTAAATGACCTGTCAGTATCATCTATTTTACTCGTGTACTAATTAATATACTTCTTATAGAAGTATCTTCTTAATAAGCTACTTTTATAAGTATCTTTTGCGTCTTTTTCAATTTCCCTGTAATCATTTGAAATTATTTTAATATATAAAAACAATCTAACGATTGACAACTAAGGAACTTTTGCGAACTTATCGAAAAGTTCGATAATCCAAGAATATAAATTTAAATTATAAAATAATAATATATACCAATAAAAAATTACCTATATATAAAAAACAAAAAAAAATTGTAGACGAAGTTGTTTAAGCATTCATTGAAGATTCAGCAGAGGATTACGAATTAGAGACGCGAAAAAAGCTTTTGTAACTCTATAATTACTTGCCCTTCAGACTTATTTTCTAAAATAATACGTTAATAATACATTTTGAATGTACTCAAATTGTAAAGCAAAATTTTTAATGCTATGCCAATCTTGAGAATACAAAACATCTTCCCTTTGTATTTTGCGCTCTCCAACGCTCTCTCTTACCCATATTAAGGAATTACTATGCCCCGCAAAAAAAAGCGTCGCCTCGTAGGTAATATGTAGGAAGCGCGCTGCCAAGCTTGGGGGGTGTCTTCCACCTCTCTCTCTCTCTCTCTCTCTCTTTCTCTCTCTCTCTCTCTCACTCTCTCTCTCTTCGAAAGCGTGGATCGATGCTCCCATCCCTCGTGCGTTGAAGGAAACCCGGGCCACAGCGTGCTGTGAACTTTTCCATTTCGCGATTGCGGGTCGCGCCGACCGGTCATCGCTAACGGTGGCTCGCGCGCGCGCCCAGTCATTAATTTCGTGTGCTCTCGGAGTAATTGAGGTCTCTCTTTCTCTCTCTCTCTCTCTCTCTCTCTCTCTGTCGATGTATATATATATATATATATATATATATATATATTCTCCCTCTCGCTCCGCCTATCTGTGCTGCGGTGCGCGCGTCTCACAGTTCACGGATTTGCAGTTTGCCCCTCTCCCACGCCCAGTTTTTTCCGCTCCCGCGTGATCGTTCGCGCTTTTTTTCTATCCGCCCTCGCGTGTACTTCCGCTCCCCATTCTCTCCACCCCCCTCCCCAGCCCGAGCTTTTTCGCGCGTCAATCCTTCAGCCGCCGTGGCTCCGCTCGCCGCCTGCGCAAAATGGGATTTGCTTTTGGGGCTGGAAGAGGAGCGAGTTGGTAAAAAAATCCAGCGCTCCCGCTGTGTTTGTTGTTTACATCGTATACTGACCCCCTCGGACTAAGGGGCGCTGGTGGCTGAAAAGAATCCGTGTTGATTTATGACGGGCTTTTTCTGCTTCCTCCCATTGTCCAGGACGTCGATTAATATTTGATCCCTCGCGGTCGCCCATTAAATCAATCAACATTTTTAGCCAGGAAAGGATTCGATACTCGAGACGGGATCGTGGCACTGACCCGTAAAAAGGGGTGATCGTTCGTGTTCCGATAAGTTTTCAATTTGTACTGTTTCATTCGACTTGGCAAATAGCCGAGACGCACAAATATACTTGTTTCTTTTAGGATAAATAAGAAATTACAGGTAATTGTCTTACATATTCAGGACTCACTAATTGACAATAAATCGAACGTGCTAGCCTGGTCTAGTTTCAATAAAATTTTACAATATCTAACTTTTGCTTTTTTCTTGAATGATAAAATGTTATCAATAATAATTAAAAATTAGATATATGAAAAAATATATTACACATCTTTCACGCTATACAGTTCGTCGATGCTTATTGACCTATATAAAATTAACTTTCAATTTGACCCCGACTTCTATATTATTTTTAATAGTTATTGAAAATTAAGAAACTTTTTATCTCACTACATATTAATTAATATTTGACTGGTGTTTCAAATCGTTGTATTTTAAACGCCACACAATTATTATTCGTTGTGTAATGCTAATTTACTTTTGTGTCGAATATTTATTTCGTATCACGTATACACACAGTTTACATTCGCTTCTTTAAGTGTCATGACAAAAATTGTTAAAAAAGTGTCCCATGCGATCAGAATTAGATCTGGAGTTTCTATATAGACAAAACGAATTGACGATCACAGTATATTATTGCCTCGCCGAGGGACCGGAGTAAATGTGGATCGATAGCTACAGAAACTATCTAGTATGGCTATCCTGGTTGTAGGACCGAGTTCGAAACAGGGAACTTTGCTGGAACCACATGCATTCGAATCACTAGGGTATAAAGTAGAAAACGACTGTTATTACGAGGTCGTAGCGAATCAAATTGATCCAATCGGCATCTTGATGTTTTTCTTAAGTTCTTCTTTAACTATCTCTGGTTAAATTTTAAGTAATGTATTGCAATTCACCGTGAACAATATAAAAAATAAAATAGCACATACAACATACCTATGCGGATTGTGGAAGCTTTCCATACTGAGAAATCAATCGATCCAAAGCTAGCTATGGAGGTGCGTAAATTCGAGGAATGTCGCTATCCACCGAGATGGCAGCGCAGGTCAGGTTCACTAACGTGATCAGGACCGTGATATCGAGGCGAGGATAAGATGGATTGCTCTTTGTGGGTCACTTCGTTAAAGATTCCAAATCCCAGTTATTAAGGTAGTCACCATCATCGCGGTTAAAATGCCCAATATTGCTATCTTCAATTACAGCAAATACTCTAAGAACTGAATTAACTAGTGCATAATTTTTGACTGATTATTATTGATCAGTAGAAAGGCCTTTTGACCGAAGCGGATACGTATGATCGCCTGGCAAAAAGAAATCGATCTAGAGAGTAACCTATCCACATCCATATAGAAAATAACCTACGACACTGTCAAGTATGTTTATTATTATTCTTTATAGAATTTAATTCAAACCTGGAGAAGGCAGCAATCACGAGCTTCTGAAGCATTATAAAAAATTTTCAATTCAATGCCCTAAAAACAATCCTACTAAATTCATACTTACGTAATATATTTGTTATATTTATCGTTCTAAAATATATATCTCACCGATACCGCTCAACTTTCATATTCTTTTATTATCTATTACTACTGACTATCGTCCTGCATTACAATCGAATGAATAATCAGCCAATCAGATTAAATTTCGAGCGATCCATACGCAAAGTTATCCTGCTCTATCTTTCATCCTCCGCGCGCTCGATCTCGCCCATCCGCAATGCGTCTCGCGCAATGATCCGCGCCCCGCCTCGACTTGTCTCAACGTGCCTCCCTTCTCGCGTCATCGCGCCGCTTTCGCCGCTTTTATAACGTTACGCGGACGATATCCCGCAGCAGGTTTCCTCCCCCGTCGCCGCCGTCTTAAATATTCCAGGGCTCGCGCGGCGCGACGCGACGCCTCGTCCAACTGAAAATGTCGCGGCCCTTTGGGAGTATTGTCGCAAAGCCGGGGCGCGCGCGTCCGCTTAGCGTTTATATTTGCCACGCTCTAGACCGGCGCTCGCGTGGAGCCAAGTGTAACTTTCCGCGCTCCTCTTGACACATTTCATTACGAACAATGAAGTCCCGAAGGCGTTCTCCGGGGAAATATGGCTGGACCGGTAATACACAATGCTCCTCCTCCTCTTCCTCCCCCTCCCCCCCGTCGCCAAGCTACCAAGTTCTCCCGCGCTCTCGCTCACTCTCCAAGTTCGAAGCAATGGGAGCGCGACGGCCAGGTGTGTGGCATAATACGGAAGAAACTCCGTCGGATGCTCTCGAGAATTATTCATCGAGGCTTCGATTAATAGCGCGGTTGCCTGCTGCGCGCCGCGCCGACGCTCTGGCGAGCGATTGCGATCTAACCGCGGGTCGCGTGAAACGCGCGCGAGGGCAATTTTTTCTCCAGGCAGCCCGGCCCGCATGAATCTTTGAAACGCGGCCTAATGTATTACCGTCGGTCCGGATAAGGCAGCGATATCGCGGATTTTTCAGGGCCATTTCTACACTATCTAAGAAATAGCCGTGGTTAAAGAGAAGCAGTTGATCGTGAATTTCAAGTAATGTAAAGTAATTTAGCATAGTTAGCTTATATTATGATCTTACGTAACAGTGCGAATTCAGCTTTTCTTAAGAAGCATTAAATTTATTAGAGTCATTCAGAGCGCAGTCTGTCCATAGAGTACATGGAATTTCGTACAATCATTAGGCATAAGTAACTTAGTACTGTCATCTATGACCTATTGGTCAAATTCATGAATAAGCTGAAGGCTATATAGTCAACTGAAAAATGAAATCAATTAAATTTCATGCCAGATATTTAGTTCTGTAATGGACTACAGGATATTAAATTTTCAATTAATTTTACATGTACATGGCATCCCACTGCCTTGTGTGTGTTGGCTTTCAAATTCATAGCAACTTTTTTTTTTAATCTAGTATTTGACCAAGTGAAAGACAAAATATTTTCTTGATAAGTAATAATAAGTATTGAAAAATGGCTTCGACGTAGCAAACATTTACTTGGTCAAAATTTTAAGTATCGTTCTACATTAATCTTTACTCAACTGTACAACGTACTAATAGCTTATTAGAAATTCTTATTTGTTTAAAATGGCTTTAACTTAAGTCTTGCATTGGACTCTATTGTTTGTGTTTCACCCTTCCAATTACAGACCAACATTTTTTTAACTACATTATATTTGTGTAATGCCAAAGGCACGGTTAATTTCATACTTAAATATTATGTATTTATTTAGTACACGGGTAATAAACACTGTTACTACTCGAGCGTGTTCTCAGCTTGACTTCCAGGTAAGCTACTGTTTATATGGTATATAGTTCATTAGTGCCGCGGTCAAGACGGTGTACATATTCCGCTTTAGTGCTTATATACATGAACATTCATTGGGCGTTTAATTGTACGTCTTTTTCAAAATCTCATTCTACATATAGTAATACTACTTATAATATCAACAATATATTACAACGTATTTAATGTCCACTTTTCATGCTTTACTATCAATATACTCTTTTATATACGTCAGATTGAAATTAATAGAAATCTTTTCAATGTTTATTATACGTTATATCGATTATTTATTTATGAATTATTTTAAGCGTTAAACTGCCCTTGGTGTAACGCATACAAAATTTTATGAATTCATTTTTCGCCGATGCAAAATTCGACAAAATTTTGGAGAATTCGCTACGAAAAAATCAGTATTCGAACAAAATCGAACTCGGATGCTACCTATAGATCCGTCCGACCATTCAAAATAGTAAACCGACCAATGACTTAGGCACTTGACTAAACAACTAGTTTCACGAGATAAATACGCTGTTTTGCTCGACGTGAAATCCTACCTCTCTCAATACTACACACTCAATTATAACATCGATTTCCATAGATTTGGAAAGTTTGAATTAAAATGAAAAATTGAATTTTCAGCCTCTATATCGGCTGGTCGGTTTTAGAGCAATTGCACGCATTTTGCATAAATGGCTCAGTGCCGCGCTACAACAAAAGCGCCGTATAATATCGAGACCATCAAGCTACATCCATCAACGTTACAACGCAAAATACACGATCGTCGTCGTATTTCAATTTCTCAACGTTTTTTTGTCGTTGCGCTTACTTGCTCGCTCAAAAGCTACCTCCCTCGCAATCTCTTCGGCTCGCAACGACGACGATTCTATTACTGCCTCGCGGCCTCGAGAAACACGTCGCGTCGATTTATTTCGTCGGCACTCCTGCCCTCCCCCCCGCCCTCCCCCTCGCCCTCCGCGCGCCAACCGAGCGCCGCGTACATCCGGAACAGCGACCTTGGCGGTAGATAATTATACACGGGTACGCGTACGCGCGCAAGTAGGTTGTATATAAGCGCAAACCGAATTACCGCGGGGGACGGGGGCAATAAAGGACCTTTGATGCGAGGCTCGCTCGCAGGACCCTCGATCGGCTCACCCTCGCCTTCCGCCGACCAACCACCACCCTTTCCGCATATAGACGCGCGCTGCGCCGCTCGGCTCCGCCACATAGCATTGCATTACGCCGAGACGTTATTGTTATATGCCGGAGATGCCATCACTTATTCTCTCTATCTCCCGCATGCTCTTGCTCCCCCGCCTATATATATATATATATATATATATATATATATATATATATATATATACGTAGTTGTTGTGCCTCTTAACCTCTCATACCCCTACTTCCTCCCCACAGCAGCCCTCCGCGCCTGGCTCGAACTGAATAACGTCGAAGCTACCGTTGGAACAGGCAATTCCGTGCAGCATGTGGGATATTAATTGTTTCATGAGTCCTACGTACAGAAATTGAAAACGACCGCGGAAATACGAATTGGGAATTCGATTCGCGTAACAATTTCAAGGACAAAACTGATCGCGCTTTTTAGAAAAATAACTGTCAATACGCGAGTAATAGCTTCTCGATTGTTACAATAAATTTATCGTTCAAGCATTAAAATTTGCAAGGATTATGAAAATTACTCGAAATTAATGTCTGCAGAGCAATAAATTTTTTACTTGAAATAATTTTAACTTACTGCTTAAACTACTTTATATTTGACTAGATAATCCAAACATGCCGAATCAACGTTGTAAGAAATAAAATTTAACTAGATAATCAGTGAAGGGCTTTTATCAATATAAACATCTTCAGTCAAGGGAACGGAGACGTGGTAGCAGGAGCAAAAGGACTTTGGCGTAAAAATTGCAAAAATCGGATCTTTGTTTTTGCCCGGTTAAAAAGTTTTCGAGATTTCCCTTGAAGTTGGACAAACACTCGATTTCAACAATTTACAGTTTACTTAGCGCAAAGTAATACAAAGTCTTCTTTGAGGAACAATATTTATCAAAGCTAGAGTCCACATTACCCCCAGCGGCAGTCGGAACGTTTGCCCACAGTCGATCGTTACACTTCGTGCCGACGAAGCGACGCGAATTTTACAAAGAGGGATGAAAATGCGTCCGACTGTCCCGTACCTCTAAACTCTCCTCCTCCTCCCCCCCCCCGCACGCCAGCCAATGCCACAGCCTTTCTGCTTTTCATTCCGAGCGCGCGTTCGCGGACCTCCTCGAAAGTATAATACGCGCGAGACGGTTGAAAGCTTAATCCACGCGTATGCGCGTAATGCGTATGCGCGTAAAGGAAAACGATAAAAAAATAAATGAATGCTCGGCGGCCCGCGAAACTGTTGCAGGCGTTGAAGGGTCGATCGACAGCGCGGAGTTTACGATTTGGATTCGATCTAGGGAGAGATGGGAGTTGGAAAGAATATCGCTTTCGCCGGATGCGAAGGGGAATCGTCATTGATTGTAAATTGAAAATGAGATGCGCGATACGAGCAGCGACGAACGTTTGCAAGTCGGGCATTAGGCGGAAGGAGAGTGGTGCTCCTTGAATTTCTCGGCAGATTTTTATTATCGTATATAGACAATTTATTAATACTTGAGATACAGGAGGCTCGATTTATGCGTTATTAACTTTTGTTTAAAATGCTTGCGAGCCTATTATCGTCCCAGTCATCATTTTAGAAATGGCTTAGATGATTTTTTGCTAGCACATATATCTTAACATAATGAATAAATTTTCAACGAGGGACTCAGTAACTTCCAGAGATGTAACAAATTTCATTCCCAGCTGATTTCAGACACAATTCCAATCGACAGTGCGATATGTATAGTTAATTAGTGTCGTAATTGAGCACTCTCAGCCAGTTAGTTTTACGATCGAGATATATGGCCAGTCGAATGCTACCGAACATTATCATAAAATGATCATCGTTAATTATTGATACCCAGCAATCATTTGCGTGATCGATCAATCGACACAGACGGAAATTTGATTTTGCTATTGGAAAATCTTTGATGCTATTATCGTAAGTGCTGTAGGTACAACCGTATATATAATTAGCGTTGTAGTGGGAGTCAACGATGCGACGATCTCGGTCGGTAACGAATTAATTCATGATTTCTCGCCCTACAACCTTTCAATTGCGTATCCTCACAAAGCAACGAATTCAGAAATATCCCCTCCAAGACGTATTAGCCGGTGTACCGAGTGCGTGCACCATTGGCATTATAAAGTTATGGCAACGCCATGCAATCGTAATCCTTGCCCACCGACGCAATTTTGGCCCGGGGCAAGAGTCGTCATCGCGACCAAGTCGCGCGTTAAGCGCGCGTGCCGCTGACGTTCGACGTCTCTGTGACCCCGATTACCCGCGTGCGCGAGACGATACGATCGTTTTCGACGGGGCGTCCGCGGCGCTGCGACCGCGCGCGTGATTTACGCGCGAAACGATCGCGACTATGCGATACGCGGTGTATTTTTTTTTTTTTTTTTCGTTCCTCGTTAATACTGGCAGCGATTGGCTGCAGTACGAGCGAATTTCGAGCGTAATTATTTCTAATAAAAAATTGGATCGTTATAGGCATCCATTTAATTGGAATGTTGAGCTCCTCGATGTAGCGACTTTCGTTTTGTTCACGCGGATCTTGACATCGACGGCATCGATTTACCGAATTCTTCTCTACGCTATATGTATATAAATAGGAAGCAAGCTACGAATTGTAATATTGCTTTGCAATATTTCTGAGATATCACATGAATCTGTTGAAAAAAGAAATTTTTTCAAGTCTATTCACGTTTTAATGAAATTCGAATATTTAGTACTGTTACAAAAATTTAATGCGTCAAAAAATTATGAAAAATTTAGACTAAATACCATTTTAAGACAAATGATGAGTTGTTTATGTGGAATCGAAATTTTGATAGATGCCCGAACGCATCGACCTACCTGACCATATAGGAGATGCAAATTCTGACTGGTAGTATTCTCATTCCATAAGAATAATAGTTTGCAAAATGTTTCAGTGCTATTATCAGGATAGGTCTTTTAATTGAAACACGTATAAAAAATTAATGTAAATTAAATAAAAATCACTACAGATTTATCAGTGTATTCTTCATTCATAACCTATTTTTACCATCTGTTCAAATGAAATTTCGTCCACTCATAACGTAATGCATATGTTCAACAATAACAGCCTCAAATTTGACTTCATTTGCTCCATTCCTGCCATTGTAATGTTTGAGTGAGTAAATTAGAAGTTTATACGCATTTCGTATTACAGCTTCAAACTCGAAGTATCGAGAAGCCTTGCCTCGACGGCTAAAAGCTTTTACGTCAGTGAGCCAACGACTATTACATATATGCTATATGCACTGTGATTAAAATAGAAAATTGCCTTTTTAATGAAGTATTTCGATAAAACTAATCAAAGATGGACGGTTCGTTTGGATAAAACAGCAGATGTTAAAAATGATAAAACTAGCTTCATGTTGCGTAAGTTACACTAATGTAGGATATTTTCCATTTCTAAATAGCTAACATTCTTTAGACAGATTTGAACTCAAACCAATAATCGATTCATATTCATTCATCTAATGGGAGCATTCGATAAATAGCCTCTAAAAATAACAGGCAACCGATCGTTTTACCCATATAGCTTTAGCCCCAGCCGTAAATGCAGAACGTCGCAAAGTTCATTCTATTCTTGGATAGAGAGAGAGAGAGAGAGAGAGATCGGGGGATCGCTCAATTCTCCGTAGCGGCAGGTGATCGCTATTACCTCGACGTGCGGAATGCGTCCTCCGTCCGTTCCTCTCCCACAGCTCGCGCAGCCCCCGGGCCCCCTCGTAACTCGCGACGTACGTACGTATTTCACGGGGCGCGGGCGTTTCGCTCGAACATATACGGGCGGGCCGCAAGTGCGCGAGCCCGCCGGGTGGGTTATTATAGCGGCAGACCTCGCGGCACGCCACCCGGACGCGATTAATTAAGGATATATAATGTTGATCCGGAATTGCGAAACGACGCGCCCTCCCGCCCCCCCCCACCCGGGCTCTATGGCGACGTCGCGCGGGGACGCCTAGGATTCGTTCCGTCGTTGTTGACGATTAGTCGCCGGCTGCTGGGCGGTGAGGGGGGAGGGGGGAGTTTCGTTGATGGTAGCCTAGCGGTCCGGTCGCGCGGGTGACAAATGGAAATTGTAACCCTCGGAGGGACAGGGGGGGGGGGTCCACGGCGATTACGAAGGCGCGAGAAGGGAGGGGGTGGACAGGTGGGGGGAAAAATTTGATTGGATGCGTCGGGATTAATCGCAAATAAATGATTATCGGAATTAGCGCAGTAATTGCCAATGGTGCAATTACAGCCAGCTTTTCTTTCGCAATTGCAGAGAATAGGCGGAAATTATCGTATGGGGAAGATCGTTCTCTTGCTAATTGACGTGATACGCGTATCGTAACAATAACGATTTGACTGCATTTTAAATGAGTCGTTTACGAAAAACCAACAATAGAAAAATCAAATTTAAATTTAAAAGCACAATTAAGGATCATTTTATGAATCTTGTATAATACTTACATACTTATAGCCCAGAAATATTTAGGATCAAAGTTGAATATAAAAGCTATAGTGTAAATCAAAATATTACTATATGGTCTCTAAATAGATGATGCTATAAAAGCTAAAATATTGAAAATATAACTCTAATAAAATAATAAAATAAAGAAAATTTTCATGCTTAATTGTAAGGAGGTTATGACGATTGATTATTGATGTTTCATTATAATAATAATTAGTGATAAAGCATTTGATTGATGAACTGAAAGATCAACATTATAATGTATCTTTTACAGTGTAATTATAATTTATATAGTTTTATACAAATACTGAACTAAAATGGAATTTCATTAAGTAAATTGTAACACCAAATACTTGATTCTAGCTTATAAATTATAAATATAGAGAGCAAATATTTTGTATGTTGATTTAGATTCAAACTACAGTAATATAAACAAATTATTATTGATCGCTATTGATTTAATTCAAATATCAAAATCGTTTCATTAGAGACATTTTGAAAGTATTATCCAGCTCTTTATAATGTGAAAAGGGCAATATGATCTGGAGGATACTTCGTGTTGATACCATTGCTATAAATCTTAAAATTTAGAATAACGCATCAGATAATATCTATATGTAATATAATAATATAAAATAATTTAACTAAGGAAAGATGAGAATATTAGAGAACGAATATTTAATATTATACAAATCAGATATAGAAAAATATAAAGTTATAATTTATTTGGTATGAAAAATCCTCCTGCAATTAAATAGGAAAAAAAGCCTTTATATAAATAATACAAAATATATTATAGTAAAAGCTTGCAATAATTTTTAACTTGACGCAATATAATCGGAAAGTGCACTTTGATCTTATTATTCGCTCGTGCCTTACGTTTCGCTTCTTCTACGAAGCAGTTGGCCGCCTGCGCACCACGACTGTAAATCAAACGCAAAGGAAATTCTAACGACAGCAATTCATTGGCGCAAAAAGTTAAATATTTCGAGGCAATGAGATACGCTCGAACGCCTCGCGGTTACTCGTCTACGAGAGAAGTGATCTGTCAGTCGACAAGCTCGGTCTCGACAGCCAGGTCAAATTCTAATTTTTCACGATCTGTTAATAAGAGAAAATAGACGTCGTCTATTTACATGCGTGCGCGCGTACATGTATCTTTAAAAAGACGTATGGCATTTCAATTTTATGACCGGCCATTGAGAGAAAGAAACTGACGCGAATTACTTCATATAAGTGCGAGTGCAGTTCCGCACAGTGCGCCGCGATCAAAAAAAATTAGATTTTCGGAACCTGTACAATATGTTCATTCGGGAATACATTTGTTTCCCTGCCGACAGACTACAGGGTGAACATTATCGAGATCGACCATTCCTCGTCTTATCGCGTAAATCACGCAACTTACGAAGCATATGAGTAGGAATTATATAGACTGGTCGTAGGAGACATTGGTCGTTCGAAGTAAATGTAGAAGGACAAAAAGAAAATCGACTATGGTGAATCGCTCTTTCTCTCTCTCTCTCTCTCTCTCTCTCTCTCTCTCTCTCTCTCTCTCGCTATCGCCAGTAACGAGATATGTACATATCTAAGTGGATGCAACGTATGTGCCGCTCTTACGTTCCACATTTATGTATCCATACTACTTAGCTTTGTGAGAGAGACTAAGATTCATAACGCTTATTTTTCTTCTCTACCTATATCTGCTTCAACGCTTAACATTCGTATGAACGATCTATTCTCTATAATTCTAACTTTCTATGTCCATGGAAGGGACGAAAGTACAATATAAACACGCAATCGGCCACTCTCAGGCTTATGATTCAGATGGCTCTCTAGCTACGCGCATCACGGCAACATTACTGTAGTTCAACATCACTTCGTTCAACTTTTGTTCAAATGTGTTGCAATTGTGTTGCAATTGTGTTGCAATGTCTTATTTAAAGGTAGCATGTACGACCTTAAGGAGAAATTAGAAAATGAAACTAAACTTGACAATTCATTTTCACCTATTGTTAATGTATATATATATATATATATATATATATATATATATATATATATATATATATATAGGATTGCCGATGAATCCTTCCATGTCGAAACAACAGTTATTGCAAAAACGAGAAAGCCGGCTCCAACAAATAAAAACGAAAGCTTGCACATAAATTGGTGGAACCCTTGAATTTGCAGCTTATATTTGCGGCGCGTAATAACTCGATTTTATCGCCTCCGCCACAGTTATACGATGGCGCGGTGGCGAGTTTAAAAAAATTTATATATCTCCACGTCCGTGCGCGAGTGCGCGCGCGCACGCCAAAGGGATCTTTTATCGTTTCGGATCTATTCGTTGTTTTATTGAATAGCTGACGATCGAGAGATAAAAACCGACAATCTGTAAAAATCTCCTCACCGACGGTCTCGAAAATGAAAATTAATTATAATAATGTAAACCCGAGTAAAAACGAAATTTTACGAGAAAATTGCGTCAGCGTGCGATGATGGCGTTGCGGATACTGAAGCGAAGCGATAAAGAGGGAAATGCGTAGCAAAAATGTTCTATTCGTATTGTTCTCTGTCATTTAATCCAAATGAAATAATATTTCGATATGTATTTATTTAGAGTCAGTAATGAAGTATGTTAAGTAGATTGAAAGATGTGGAATCGCTGATCACACTCATTTTGGAAAGTATCGAGCAACGGTAGCTTTTTTGATGATTAAGTATTACACGTGACAGGAAAGTTTGAATCATTATAAAAAAAAAAAAATTCATAAAAGTAGATCGAGAAATGCAACGTTTTGGATTGTTCGTTTTCAGTCCGATACTCAGTTTGCACATCTGTGACATCAGATTGAACTTTTCAGTATACAATCGATGATTGCATTGTATCAAGATAGTATCCATCGAAGACAAAGACAGCCTAGATCCAATATTTTGGCCATGTACTTCTTTATTTGACTGTGCATTAAGCTTTAAGATAATATCTGGAAAGTGTCATGGACTCGACCACAATTCTCGAGAAACCTCTTCCGCATAAATTTAAAAGTTCATTCGACATGATAATTGATGCTGCAAATCAATTTATTTAATAAACTGATAAAAAAACTGAAACTGATCGTTTGAAAACAATGCTTGTACATTGTTGTTGCAATGATTTATTGAAATTTGCTTTTTTAGTTCCATTGGATTTCAGCATATTTAGTATCTATAGTACTATGTATGTTTTCATAAATTTAAGAATGATACATTATTGAAATATAATACAAAGTGTAATTAGTGAAAATGCACATTTCAGCGAGGTGCATTTTATTCTACAACGTACTTCTCGTATATAGCATACTCAAATAAGCTATATAACGTACAATGGATATCAACAATGAAATTGAATTATAAAATCAAAATATAAGCTACATACAAATGTAACAAATGTAACATTGCAAAGAAAATTATACACAAAAAGATAAATATATGTTTATATATGTAAATAATTATTAAATAAATAATTTAAAAAGAATTTGTAACAAACTTCCCGTATGTGCATATTGATTTAAAAAATGTGTACTCGATAGTTTTCATCATGGTATTCCATGTACTAACATTTTACTTATGAATGAGAATTCTAAAAACAGTGTCGCATTCATTTTTTTTTTTTATTACGAGCAAAACATTTTCTGTTTCCGACAATACTTTATGAACATATTATATTATTCAGAATTTTATCAAATCGTGGCGACATACGATCCGGAGCGAATTTTTTAAACGCTGTGCAAACGAGAGCATTTTAAATAAATCTTTCGGAACGTTCTCATTTCAATTCCGTTTGACGAATTTGTTGGGAACTTTGTAGAAATATAAAATAAAGGCAAATAGAGGATACGTGCGCGAGTAAATAAAATTCGGAATAAAATAATATATAAAAATGACATTATTTAAAATATAGTGCGTTTAAAAAATTCTACGAAGTAGGCGCACTTCCCCAGAGGTGGGGAACGTTACAGTTTTTCTTTTTCTTTCTTTTTTTTTTTTTTTTTCAAATGCATAAATCGCGAATAAACATTTTTATCGCAACACCCTTTCTCTCCTTTGGCACTATAAATTTAACAGGTTTTCAAAGCGTAGACTTTCATGGGGCACTGAAAAGTGCGCTTCAAAGTGGCGCGTAAAGCCCGTGCGCCGAAAACATCGGGATTTCGACACGCAAACTGCCGCGTTTCGTTGAAACAACAAAACGAAAAGGGAAATATTCCGTCCGCGCAACTGTTGTGCGCGGATTAAACATTTCATTATACACTGATTGGCAATGCGACGTAAAGCGTCGTTTTTAGAGATTCGTAGGCGAGACGAGTGACTCGTATACATCAGCGGATCAAATACATTGATCTGTTTTGTCTGATGAATCTTCCCATTTAAGTATAAGTCGAGCATTAACGTTCGTTATTAGAATTCAAGGATTTCTTTTTACCGTTAACGCCCTTTTAATGAATAATGCACTTGGATCCGACAGAAAAATTGAAAAATTAATCGATAAAAATATCGAAATTGAGAACCATAGCAGCAATTGTAAGAGTTTAATGAGTAAGAGAGCTGTAAGTCTGAGAAAGTCTTAAAACGTTATCTATAGTTCACTATGATAGGAGCTAACCCATACCTGCACATCTGCGAATTCATCGAACTCATCTGGAAGACGTTTATAATTGATGCAATAAACCAAAATTGATAAAAATCAGAACTCTATAATTTTACCTGAAAAATGGGGACAAAAGATAAAGTAAGTTAAAGAAACGTAAAAAATATACTCGCATGGAAAGAATGACTCCATTGGACGGTCAATTATCGCCACCGGATGATAATCGGGCACAAGAGCACACGGGCGTGGACCTTGACTATTTACTGCAAATCCAATTACAGACTAGTATTGTGGAAAAATACTATTTTTTTGTTTATTTCATCATCATTATTTTCCGATACGTTGCGAATCTAAAATTACGTGGAAATATTTTTGTAGTAAACATTATTATTAGTTCCGAGTTAATAATCCAAAATTCTAACTATCGTACATCGAATTCTAGAATTTTTGAAGAGTAATTTTGCATAATTTATTTGGATTTTTTTGACAATAATGTTGTTAGTATAATTTTTCAAAGTTGCTTTTGTTTAAGTTAGCCAATTATTTTTTTCATGCATATAAAAATAAATTATTTTTATTTTTTATCTCTTCCACGAATGTACTGTTACATTATCAAAAACATTAAAATTTAACGAATGTTAACCAAAAATCAGAAATAAAATATTTTACGTTATTATAATATTTTTAATGCTGATTCAAATTGATGGGAAAATGTAGAATATCCGGCTGAGGTCGAAATGGAAAACTTTAATTACTGTACGTATATTTACAAGAGCGGGTCTTAAAGTGACCTGAAGGGTATCGAATAAATATTAACAGAGTGTGTATAGAGTGTGCGCCCCCACATCAAGCTAGATTTTAATGTGGAAAACGTGAAATATATCTATCTTTTTTTTCATGTTAAAGAATTCTACACATGTCCGAAAGAGAATTCGCTTGGATATCTTAAATGAGCAGAACTTTCGAAATACTAACGAGGAACCAATCTAAAGCTTTCGTGCTTCCTTACGTGTATTTCTATCAATTGATTATCCAAATAATGAAAACGCAATCGCACACGTTGAACGAACGTTTTCTAAGAAATATTCATTCGCTCAGTTGATAAAAAATAAACTACAATCAACGCCAATACCGGCACTACACTCGAAGGCATAAGCCCCCGATAAAACTTTACAGCCCTTTGTATTATTCAAATATACCGTTCGAATAAGCGCTCGGCGATAAAGTTAAAAACTTTTCGAGGCCATCGGGGTTGCTCGCTCTTCAAAACTGCTCCAACAATTATTATGCCCTAAACTCCCTACAGACAGAGAAATGGAAGATACGCATTGAACGTCTTCCGGATCTCTCGGGTTTACTGGCGCGCAAATTGACCGTTTTGCCGTAAAAGTCAAAGCGCCCCCCCCCCGCCGCACCGTCGTCAGACAGCCCCGTTCTCCCGCCCCCTCTCTCTCTCTCGCCCTGCCCGAGACGACAAACGAATGATCCACTATGGCGCCCTAAACTATCAGTGTGCCTAACCCTTCGACGTAAGAAACTGTGCTCGGTGAGCGCCGAAACGTTTCCGTATAATATTCAAGTTTTAACGGTTAATAATATAAAGCCATATCGTATAACCTATCCACCGTCAAAGTGTTAAACTTTCTTACAGTTTATAAAAGAAACTTTATCGGGCTTTATGATAAAATGCATTTAGTTTTTATTATATGACTATTCAGTCTCGCCTAACTAGTGCCCAGAATTTGGCCCTTATATTTTTATCTCGGATTAAAGTAATGAGGACTTTTCCATTGAGACGGAAATAGCTTTTTTATTTAGTAATCCATGTACATGAGAGTATGAATTCGAAGGCTACTTTAGCTTTTACGATAAATTAAGTCTTCGGAAATATCTTAAAAGTTCGATTAAGATTAATATGACGAAGAATTTGCATTACCTACATTTCCAAATATATATATATATATATATATATATATATATATATATATATATATAATCTATAATCCAAATATATATTAATCTCATATAATCAAACATAGCGGTAACAGATATAATGTTACACTTTATATTTTAAATTTCATAAATTATAACATTAATTATAACATCAAATGAACATAGTCGAATGATCAACTGAAGATATCAATAGATTTATAAAATTTAGAAAATAAAATATGCTTATATTATTATTATTAAAATTATTGTATATTGTAAAATTAAAGAACTTCTCGATGCAACTAGTATTAAAAAGAGAGTAATAATATTGAATTCCATCTTAAAATACTTTTTTATTGCAACAGCTATCATTTTCGAACATTAAGTTGAAATACAATAGCACTACTTTACAGATAGATCCGATACTAAGCGATGTTTTTATACTTTGTCATATACTTTAGATGTTATATTTAATTTTATTTGATTGCGATTCTTTTTCTAAAACTAATCTAAAATACTTATAAATATTTCACAATGTTTTAAGCACGTTCAAGAGATACGATACGATATATATATAATTTATAGTGACTTTATAAAAAGAATGAAAAATTAACTTAATAAAAGTTTTTAGTCGAGTATGGTGATTGTGAAGAAAAAGAAATTTAAGAAATAATATTTCCGTAAAATGTAAAACAAAAATTTCTTCTCCAATTGGATTAAAGCAGATATTATTATTTGTCACGTATTAATAAGTTGTAAATCTCAAATTTTCTTCGGCACACATTCAGCCTAAATCGAGCATCAGTCTTTTCATTTATGCCGTGGCCATATATTCTCATTTCATTTCATACTTATCCCCTTGCCTTTATCGCATTCCTGCTCTGTATGCATCTAAAAAAGAGGTGTGGGGGGATAATCGAAAATTTTTTTTTCGCTAGCTTCTTCGGGCTATAATGCTTTGGAAGTCCTCTGGCACACCCCACCTGCATGCGCGTTGATTGAGAAAGTTCACTACGGTACGCCGAAAACGTCTTCATCTCTGCGTTTAAACATATATTTTTAATGAAGCTACTTCGTATACATCTATGGCTATTACAGTTATTGCCACTATTTTATCCGTACTGCATGCTATTTTACCACCAACTTAATCGTATACAAAAAGCGTCGCAAATGTAAAGTATTGGAATTATAGTATCTTTACTATAATTTATATATAACGTATCTATAATTATTAATGATCTCCAATTGATTTCAATATCGAAAATAATAGTGAATAATAAATAAGATTTATAAAAATTATTGGATAGTTAAATTACTGTTTAGTGCCAAATATGTATTTGAAACGGAAGTTTGTTAAACATATAGATAATATGAATGATTACACACTTTACTTTAGAAACACAAAATTGCAGATCAGATGAAAAATAATAAGAAAACGAAAGGAAAGTATCTTACAGCTTGGCAAGAAATTCGAAAATAAACTGTGTAGATTAAATAAATATACTTTGAATAAA
The DNA here is from genome assembly GCA_018907035.1 of Sycobia sp. Sy_11. NCBI lineage: Eukaryota > Metazoa > Arthropoda > Insecta > Hymenoptera > Epichrysomallidae > Sycobia > Sycobia sp. Sy_11. The sequence goes on from JACCIC010000107.1 coordinate 313,895, forward strand.
CTATTAGAATACTTTCTTATAATCATCGTGGAATCAATAAAAAATTCCGTTTATAAACTTCTAGATATTCAGCGCAGTATATCGCACAATCACTGCGGTTTACACGGACGTGTTCCCCCGATATTCATACGGGATATATATCTATATGCACATATATATATATATATATATATGTGTGTGTGTGTGTGTGTGTGTGTGTGTATGTGTGTGTGTACACATAAATCTTTCATGAATACACAGGGCAATACAGATATACGTGTACAGATCTAAAATTCCGCCGTACTAATCAAAGAAGCGCCATCAAAACTTGCCTCATGAAATACGCATCGTAGTCCGCGTGTCGCCCGTTAAACCGAAATCCGCAAGCCCGTTTCGGCGACCGGCGAAGGAAGTTGGCTAGGGGGTCGGGACGAGGAGGGGGGGGGGTGCAGGGGAGAATCCTCCGCCGCCGAATGCAAAATCGTCGCCGCGCTCGGATCAGATCCGACGGATACCCGCGAACGCGAGGCGCGGTTATACGGCCCCGTGTATCGCGTGGCGGGCGGGCGACGAGCGCGACCGAGGGCCGGAAGTGCCGGCGCGTGCGAACCGGGCGAGGAAGCGGCCACGCTGGACCGAGCGCAGTGGCGCAGCAGACCATCGTAATTTTCGCGCGTTTCGAGATTATTACGGGCGAGAGCCGCGACCGTCGACGGCCAACTTTTGACGCGAGCGGCGGCGTACATTGTGGGGGGGGAGGGGGCTCGGAACGAGATCGGCCGGGCCCCGCCAATGGAGATCGTCGTCCGGTCGCCAGCAGTGAAAGACGTGATCTTTCCATTTGGCATTCTTTGAGAGAGCGAATTCAGTCTGAAAAATCACGTATTAGAAAAGCACGTATTTCGCGCAAATGATAAGTTTGCCTTGAATTATAAACTTGAAATGTCGATGTTTGCGCAACGACAGAATGCCGTCTACTATTATAATATAGTATAATGATTGCCGTCTACTATTATAATATAGAAATTTATAAAGGCTTTTAAAGCTCCTGAATACCTCTATTCACGAAGTAGAATGCTATATATTTTGAAACTAGAATGTCTAAACTATATAAGTATAAGAAAGAAGCCACCGAATATTTTTCCAAATTCTAAAAATTAATCTCCTATTAATGACTAGAAATTTATGATTAGTCGAAAATGTTTTGCAATGCTAAAATTTATCAAAATACATTATGACCTTGTATTTTACTTATTCATAGAAATTTTCGATATTGCACTTATTAAGGAATTAATGGACAGAAAATCGTAGTATTTTTACAAATCTTTTAAGCAGATAAATAAGTATATAATTACGTTATAATGTCAATCACGCACCGTTATTACAAGAAGGTTCTATATAATCATAATACGACACTATAAATAAAAAACTACATAAAGTTTTTACAAAACTATTGATATTAAATAAATTATAATCGTAGATATATTTATAAAAATAGAAAAAGAAATAATAATGTATCATCCCCAAATTATAATTTATAACTTATAACTTATAACTTATAACTTGTCAAATTTTGAAAATAAAAGGAATCCTTACGCAGGTCTTACTAATGTATACCATGGGTCTCATTATAGATTAATTCGCCACAGTACCAGTGTCTTTATCGAAACCTATAGAAATCAATTAAATATGATTGATTGCAACTTAATCTCTGCACCTATTATATTTATTAATTTAATATCAAACAGCAATAATTCTGTACTACTTACCTGTATTAATACAATTCAATTACAAAGAACAAGTTGAGGGTCTACAAAAGACTAAAGGAAATCAAAAAATTGTTCTAAAATCTACTACAACGAATACCTTACTATTCTATTGTAATAAAAGATTTTCGCAAGCGTTAAATACATAGTTTCAAAAATAATTTCAATGTATTTTAAAAATATTCTTTCATAATGATTTATAAAATGTTTTGGAAATATTCCAGTTAAAATATATGAAAACATTAAAACATTTCTATCATGAAATATTTGTTTTCGATTTTAAAATATTATTCGATTTTAATATATATATATTCAAGATTTTTAAGAATATTTCAATATATATCTTCTAATATATGAATATTCTAAGCTATCAATTATTTCAATAAAAGCTATCGCCGCAATCGCGTGGCGGTGATGTACTTCATCGTGTACATCAAATGTCATATAACTCTTGCGTAGTTTCGATTTTATACATTGCTTACAGCATACATATTTAACGGAGCAAGAAATTTTCCGTTGAATGCAAAGAGATGAAAAGTTCATAAATCTGCCATGCATGTGTGTTAATTTTTTTCAAAGATGTTAATTTATTTTAAAAAGTTCAGCAATTGCTCTACAAGTATTCGTAAAAAATTTTTCAATAAAATATTTCGAAATAATGTTTGAAAAGATTCCGAAGAAATACTTATCGATATGTCGTATGATACTATTGACAGCTATTGATTTCCAAGGATAAATAATGAAACTAATCGTATTTGCAGTCTCAATTCTTCTTAATGTATTGTTTGGCGACGTATGGATAAGGTTAACTGTCCCTTTTCAAATACTTCGCAAAAAGCTATAAGATAAATTTAAAAATTAAAAATAATAAAAACAATAAATTACTACTAATGGACAGAACGTGGTAAGACACATAAAAAATATAAATTAAAATAAAGTTTAGCTGGGCCTTTGAATTTTGTCGATCAGTCAATAGAACGTCAATATAATAGTCCGATAATAAATAATTCCTCGTGTAAATCACCAAGCCATTAATGTTCCAACGATAGCACAGGCTAACGGGCGAATTAACTTTTGTAGTCCAAATTTTTCAAATAAATCTTCTTTTTCCGATACAACGAGATTTACGTTTAACCTAGTCTTTCCCTAAAGCAGCACGCAAGAAAGCAGCGCTTTTTCGTCGTCAACTTTTCCCGTTCACCTGAAAATTAAATCTTCGGGGGCACAGGCTGATGAGTTGGCCACCTACACACACACACACACACACACACACACACACACACACATATTATATATATATAAGAAAATTAGTTGTTCCCGACGGCCTTCTTTTTTCAGCTGAAAAAACCCCGGCCAATCGACCAAGTTTCGTCATGCACCCGACTAGCCGCTCCATCGCATTATTCGCACGAGTTAGCGCTGTAGCAGTTTGTTTTTCCTGTTTTTTTTTCTTTCACTTTCGATGATCTGCCGTGCTCAAAGTTTTGTCACCATGACATTCTTTTGTCACAATGAAATTCACTTTCTCAGAAAAAACCGACTCGAAACGAGTCTGAACCAAAATTCTGAAAGAACTACTTGTTTTGCAAAAAAAAAAAAAACGAATATTAAAATATTTAAGTGAAATTCAAAACAGGCACGATAGACAATGACAGTTCATAATACAAGTGCACTTTATTGCCGGATGATTGTGAAGAGTTGTTATAAAAAAGTTATATTACTTCTCGTGAAAGGAATTAAATATTAAAGGATGTATTCAACTTATATCCGAAGGAAAACGATGATCTCAGGATAGAGTTACTAATTAAATGAATAATATTTAAGAAAAAATTGAAGAAACTAATTGATAAAAAGATAAGTTTTCTGATATAAATCCATTGTTTTACGGAATTATATGTATTTATTGATTATCCGTTAATGGAGCAAGTATATCTTTTTATAAAAAAATCATAAGATGTAGATGAAATATTTATTCAAATAATCAGCTGGAAGTACAAAGCAAAGTATACGAGAATGTAGGTGGTGAAATAATGAAACCACTATTAATTACAATAAAATATCTAATTACAATTAGTTAATAAATGTAATTACTAGGACAAGCATTTGAAAAAAAAATGAAAAATAAATTGAAAAAAAAATTGAATGAAAAGAAACAAACAGTAATAAATAGTAATAAATATATGAACTGGAGAATTTATGTAATCATACTTTGTAAGTATACTTTTCTGTTTTTCAATATAATTTATAGATTTAATAGAATTTCTAATTAACTTCCATAAATTTTATAACCGTAACTATCAAGAAGAAGAACAATCATCGATTAAATAAAAGCCTATAAAATAACGCAGAACCTTCAAAACAAGTAATTTGCTGGAATATTTCTGCACAAAGTCTATCATACATAAGTTGTACTTTGATCTTAAAAACAACATATGATAATTTATAGAATCTTATGGGATGAGAAGCTTTAGATTAAGTTTTTTTTTTTGACAATCGAAGTTAAGATCTGTTATTTTCAAATAGTTATAAAGGGCCTGATAATAAAGGGGATAAGGCAAAAGAAAATACCATAACGTCATCAGGGCATAAAAAAGTTTGAATGGAAAAGTTGTATCGTAAATTATTTATAACAACATTCAATACTAAGGTATGTATATGGGAGCCTTAAGATACACTAGAATGTATGCAATTAAATATAGATACTTCACCCGTGATTCGGATCCATTATTTTCTATTGAATTGTAAAGTTTAGAAATTGGCTCCTATTAAAGGCTTTAAAAAAGTAAAAACTTTTTAGCAATAAAGTAATTTTATTATTTTGCCAAAAACTCACACCTTCATTGAATAGTAATATTTTTATTTACACAACAGGATTTGACTACGAAAATTTGCATTAAAAATACCATCCAGAACAGTATAAGTATATTTTCAATCGAGTAATTTTAGCTAATAAGAACTAGTTACTTTATCAATAGCACATATATCGCTTCGTTTCACTTCCCCTTCGACTGGGAACTATTAAAAATTCCTCAATCGCCGATGGACCGCTCTCTCGTCGTACATGAGTAACAGCTGTCCCAGCTCGCGCGACGACGCTCGTGGCCGCGACGACACGAGCACTAAGCGCGACGAAAATTTGCGCCGAGCCGTAAGCATTAAAATTCAAGCCACGAGAATCTCTTGTTACGCGCGCGATCGATCGCAGCCTCGAGAGCGTAATAAAAGCTTTGGTAAAAAAAAAAATAGGGAAGAAGGAAAGGTTTGATCGGGTACCATCCGACGGGAGGTCTCGCCCTCGACGATCAGCGATTTTTGAGAAAATTCCGTTCCCTGGGAAGAAATTAAATTTACGGAGGGAACAACGCGGAAGTCGATCCGGAGAGCAAGAATTAAGATTCTCTCTCTGTCTCTCCGTCTGCCTCTCTCTCTCTCTCTCTCTCTCTCTCTCAATTCTCCAAGTTCTCGATCCGCGACCATTGTACCCGTGGCTGGAGACAAAAAATTCGACGCTTATATATGTTTTACGAGGAGTTCCCCGATTTGGCGGCGCCAGAGACGCGGCCAAACGAGCTTCGCGCGGCAATCCGTACGGACGGCGGCGCAAAGAAAGGCCGAATCGCATCCGATTGGAAATTTTTATCAAGGCGACATTCAAGTCAGTCGGATACGTTCAATAATCCGTGGTGTGGAGAAAAATGAAATTTCGGGCGATTTCGTAATGAGTTTGGAGCAATTTAAGTCAAGATTTTATTGTTCCGCCTGGATAATAAAGTGCGATTATGTTATGATATTTCTTAGTACGATCGTTTAAACAGTAATTTTAGTTTATATTTTTGATAACTAAAATAATAGAATGTATCTAATACTAAAATATTAAAAGAATTGACAAGAAATAAAATAAACTCAAACTACGATAAAAAACGAAGCTAAAATGTCTCGCGTTAATATTCTTTAAACGTATATTAATTATTAGATTTCGTAAAAAGCGAATCATTCATTTAACTGTAAGTTAAGTGTCGTCGCGCTGTCGATATTACAGCGAGGGCCGTCCGCAGATCCGGGCGAAGCTACAGATTCGTCCGCCAAACGTTTATATACGCGCTCGAAGCCGCGCGCACTTTATTTTGCGCGCAACGCCGTTTTGCCCGCCCTCGTTCCAGCCTCTGCCGTTCGGCAAAAGCGTCGATCGGCCCTTTTTGCCCGGCCCGGCCCGCCGCGCCGCCCGTCACAATGTGTAGCGAATGCTGAATTATTTACTTTCAGTTGCGCTGCGTTGGGAGCCGGCCGAACGAGAGAATCGCACGGCGCGAGCTCGCGCTGGCATTGTTCGATTTAATTACCGTAGGCGCCCGTTGACGAGGATACGGCCAATTCCATTCGCTGCGCACACCGTGCTTCTAGCGTGAACTGTCCGGCATTATCAGCTGTTCTTTGAAATCGAATATTCTTATTGATAAATTAGGAATGACTCTTATTAACTGTAACGGACAGTACCGGGATCAATAAATCAGCCAATAAAATCAATGGACACACTCGATACATTGAATCATATACGTCCGAATCAACAATTCAATTCGCATTAATACATTACTACGAGAAATGTAGCGACCCGCAACATTTGCAATAAAATCATACGAATCTAAAGATTTAAGATCATGGATTGTCATAAAATACAAGTTATGATTTAAGAGCTCTCGCGTACATTTATTTATTAGTTAGGGACCCACGGGCAATTCGCTCAAAAAGTATGTAATCATTGAAAAATCAAATTTTTTACACACACATTGTAATGTTAAAAATATACACATTAAATTTCAGCTTTTCGTACGAGAGTTACGTATTATGATTTTTTTGTGGACAACTTTGAACGAATGATGCAGCCACTCTTCCCACCGGTTTAATTATGCTCATTTTATACATTTACTTCTGCCTTCATACGTTATTAGTAAACAGCAATTTAATTAAAACTCTACTAAAAAATAGTCACTACCTCTCGGATATAAATTATAATTATTGTAATAAAAATTATTCATTTTTTTTTAACTAGCAATCTTTTCAGATAATTATAAATATGATAATGTAGAGCATGCGTTGCAGGAATAAAATAACCAAATCTTGTTAATACAAATTATCATACTTTATCATGAACGGCTTATTATTGAGCATGCTATTTCGTTTTCGTCTAATGAAATTAAAATTATAAGTATGTAAAATGAAGTTGTACAAAATTATATACGATTCCGACTTAGAATATGTAATACAGCAATGTAGATTCATACATAATGTTACACTTGCGATCTATATAAAAGGAACTTAACGTAATTTTTAGTCGTAAAATTAAATCTTAATAATTGTATAACAATAAATTTAAAAAATATATATGTATAATCACTATTAATGCATTTGAAATTTTCTGAGATAGGCTCAAACAAAGGAAAATAAATTTTTCCTGCTCAATTTTACAATGGTATTATCGTCTTTGCTCCTTTATAATAGAACAGAGCCATCGGAAAAGGTCGGTGCGCTACCTAATTATTAAAGCACGGCCTAAAAATTAATTAAAGGCACACCAGAAGCCGAAGAGAGCGAGAGAGAGAGAGAGAGAGAGAGAGAGAGAGAGACAGCGTGGAAGGACATCGGGTCGATGCGACACGTTTACCTGCTCCGCGGATGGCATCGAAATTGCTAAAGCCTCGAGCAACGTAAAGATCCTGGACAGCTCTCACGACCCATACGGGGAAATAGAGCCGGGAAAGGGATGGGAAAAAAGGGAAAGAAAAAGATGAAGAAGAAGTCCGAGAGAGAAAAATTGTGCGGCCCCGGCCGACGCGTTCGCAAAATGCCATTTTAGCATTAATGCCGCATTAGCCCGAAGGGATGAGGGGACGAAGGAGTAGATGGTGGAGGGGAGCGAGGTGGGAAGGACGGTTATTCCCTCCTCTCTTTTTGCGACTTAACGCGAAAAGCGTTAAAAGCAAAGTTTTTTTTCTAACGGCTCTCCGCAGAGTTGGTCCTGACCCACCCCACCCCCCTCCGCCCGGCCGCTCTTCTTCCTCCGATAAAGGGTAAATCCTGGGAGGCCCTAACGGAGTCTCTTAGCCGCCGCCCCTCCTGCCGTTCGTAAATGGTAATAGACACGATTTACAACTTGAAATAAAGGAAGGGGAAGGTTTAGGGAGGGCGTAAGGGTGTACGTAAACTAAAAAGGCGGAATAACGAAACATTGTATATATATAGGCGCCCGTAAACGTTTTACGAGAACGATGAAAAAAATAAATAAATAAATAAACAAATCTTCGAACGAAATTATTCGCGGTCAGAAGCGTAACTTCGACGCGATAACACGTATAAAAAATAATATATAATATTTCTGTTATTTAAGATTGTATTCGCTCCTTTCGATTGTAGACGATTTTGGACAGAGTTGTTTATAGAAGACTGATGCTTAATTAAGCGCGACAAATATCTTTTTTCTACTGAAAATAACGAACTTATTGGAAAAACTAAGCTCTGACCATAAGCAGTTCGCTTTCCCTCAGAGTTATAATTATGAAATTCAAAGTTTCGTTAATATTGAATTTGCTGGAAATTTTTGGACGAATTTAGTGCATATTAAATTGTTAGTAGTTTAATCGAACAGAAAATTTCGTTGCGTACATTCGAAGTGATTTAATTATAAATTATTAACATTCTTAACATATGTTTATACCCGATTTTAGTTGAATAGTGATTGATGCTGAATTGTAAGAAAATCTTAATTGTGGCTCAAATTAACTAATTCACATCTCAATACACTGCTTATTTAACAATATTAACTACATTTTTTTCTTATTTGGGATTTGCGGAAATCATTAGATATGAATTTTCATAAAAGTTGAAGTATCCTAAATAAAATCTGGAAAGCAACAATATATAACTGAGAACAAATCAGAATTGTTCTACAGCAGATCGAAAAATAGTCGGTAACAACGTTGGGTCGCATAAAAGACACTTTGCTGTAGACGATTCGGGAGTTCAAAATAGTTTTGAACATATGATATGCTATTCAATGTTGTTAATTATAGAATTATTAATTCATATATTCTAACGATATCTTTAAGAATTATCTTTTATATTGAATTTTTCGGCCGAATATAATGATTATTATTCAACTACAAATTGCAATAGATATATTCAAAGTTCCAACGAAAAATGAATCCTTTAAACGCATACTCAAGGAATTTTGAAATACGAAAAATATTTACATTAGCGACTACTTTATGATTCACGTCTTTTTTACTCGCACTTGTTATCGCCTATAAAATACTAACAAATACTCGAAGCACATTGACGGCGTATTCATGCTAAACACACCACTGAGGATCAGTGAAACATTTGCAGTTCCACGTACCTGCCGCCAACGCGAGACATAATAAAATACTTCAATTAGAGCGAGCGTACAAAAATTTAACTCGCTTCCATAACTGCGCACCTCCCGAGCAATTGCAATCAGCAGGAGAGAAAAAGGAAGATTAAAATCTCAATCTTCCGGCAGCGGGAGCACACAGGGGCGAAGGGGGGGAGGGGTAAAGGCGACGGCCGCGGTGGCCCTTCCCGCGCCGCTAATTCAATTGTATTGCAAATTACGCTGCAGCCGCATAGAGCGGACTTACCCCCCCCCTGCCCCAGCCCCTCTCCCGGCCCTTTTGCCTTTAAACCAACCTTTTCTGAATTTGCAAGCACCCGGCGAGGTGCGATGGCGGCACCGCCTCCGAGTGTCTCTCGCAAGGGCAAAGAAAACAAATATCGCGAGTGAAGTCGGCTGCATTGCGCGCGGGAAGAAAAGAGCATAAAAAGCGCAGAGAGGGAGAGGCAGAGAGGAGCAATCCATTCTAGTACAGAATTCAATATAAACCCTTATCCTAGCTGCGGAGCAGAGTGGTGCAAAATTCATCCGAATTACGATTAATGAATAAAAAGAATATTTATTTATACAAAACGAATGAGTCTTACTCGACAAAAGACGATTATTTAATATGTTACGTTATTCATTCATTTGTTTATTCAGTGTGCATTATTTATCATCTGTTTGATTAATTTATTTGATTAAAAATCGTAAATTATGTCTTTAGTTTAATTCGTCAAATTTATATTATTGTTATTATTTCTCTGTTGTTGGTTTTCTTGTTTTTGTTTTAACGACTAGGTATTGCTTTTACTAGGTCGTACGTGTATAAAAAAGCCAATCTAAGCCATTCGAAAATATGATAGACATTCAATTTGTTTCAAATCACAAACGGAACTTTCGGTAACCTGGAATCCAACTCCGGCGATCGAGTAACCTCCTCGATCATATATACAATTTTCCATTGTTTTTATTTTTTTAACCTGTTCGTATCGTCGAACATATTTTTTTCTCATATACATGTACTCGTCGATGAAACTTGCCTCATTAAATGAAATTGTAGGCTCGATTTTGCACTAATACAATTATATTCTTATCATTAATTGAAAAATTATATTGACTATTTGTCTAGATATTAAAATAATTATTAATATTTACGTAAATGTATACAGAATTATTTTGTATAAGTGAAACTTTTTTACCTCTGTAGTAATCAAATCAATGTTTTAATAATGCGTAAATAAGTGTTAAATAACAGCCTATTATTACAATTTTTGCCAACGATACTAACTATAATATTAATACTCTTGACGCCACTTTTTTTTTAGTAAACTAGTATTCATTTTGATATATAATTATCAACAAATAAAAGCTCACATTATTCCCGTAGTAAGCTAGTTATCTATGATCTATGTCTATAACGTATCTATTGAATCTAAAATATAGCATTCATTTTTATATATGTAAAGGAAGATCATAATCTAATACCGTTCCTATATTCTTTCTTTCAACATATCTATGACATATATTTTTTAATATTGTTTAAAAATTGAAAAGTATCCTATTAAAAAATTACGTCATAAGAATATCGTTCAGAAAACATTATAAGTAGCGTGTACTCAATGTACATGGATACATAAGTTGTACCAAGTGTGCGCTGAACTTTTGGTGCGCTTGAGATTGCCGTAGCTTTACAGCGATATACCGTGTATAGCCCTGGTGCAGAGGATGATCCCCGCATCAAATTTAAGTTAAATTTAAATTCAATTTTTGTTTTTTTGCTTAATCTTTTAATTTTTTTATTAATTTTTTTTATAATCTCCGTAATTTGGTGTTACTTTATTGTTTCACCGTGTTATATCGAATCAAAATCATCTACTAGATAAAAGCATTTATTGCCGCAAAATGTTTCTTTTCTGATCAAAAAAAAGTTCGTATGTAACTAGATTATTTCATTAAATTATTATATTTTAAACTTATTGTGCATGTTGCGGATTTAATATAAAATTCACATTTCTAGCAAAAACCGAGAAAAATTATTCAACTGAGAATTCTTGCGTTTACTTAAATAGCTTATTCAAAATTTATAATCGGAAATTAAAAGATGGATTTAATGAAAAATAAATTAGTGATAAAGAATCTTTGAAATGTAATTATTTATCAAAGTAACTTGGTTAAATAGTAAAATTTTTAGTCAGTACATTTAATTAATAGTTATTGTTATCTGCAGAAGTCCAACAAATAGTCATTTTTCAAAAAATCGACCTTATTGGGATCTTGGGCCATTCTTAATATGAACAGCTTCGAAAAATCGATTCAGCGTGCCAACAAATATGAAGATATTTCAAGACATCTTATAACTTAGAATTACATATATAGGATTCGGCATAGGCCTCGTATACGGCCGAACTACCATCCGCGTACGCTATTTGTCTTACAACTTTCATTCTACTGCGAATTTCTAAGCTCAATTCGTCTTAGTTCACAGCTGAAGCAATCACCTATCGATTCTTTACCATAATAGTAAGATAAAATGTCGTAAAAAATAAATGCCGAATCCTTGAATATACAAAATGATCAAAGAGTACTGTTTTTTGAATGTTAGTAACAAATTTAGACCTTTTCTTCAAAATAAAGGAACAAAAATTGGATAGAATTATTCCTTGAGCCCTAACGAATAATTTTATATCTGGTCAAATTCTACTACCTTCGTTGCTTCAGTAAAAATAAGCTTTGAATTACGCGATCACGCGAGGTTTGTACCGCACGAGGTACCGCTGGCATGCTTTCTTTAACACGGATTTTACGGAAAATATGCAAAGGACTGAGTTAAAGACGAAAATTTATTTTCTGCTCTCGAAAAATAACGATCTGAAGCCAAAAATAGGCCTCGTGTGAGAGAGGACCAATTTTCGAAAACTGATTCAGCGTACCAAAAAACATTAAGTAACGCCAAATTACTGAGAGGATCTTGAATCTGATACGGAACCCCGTCCTGTAGCTCCGGATTAACGACAGCGATGAATCGTATCATATAATTTTCCAAGTACGCACAGACAATACTGTTTATAAATACGTTAAAAGTTGCATTTTGTTCGCCGTTACGTTTAAGCGAACTGCCATTACGAGTAGAGCAGGCTGAAGGCACGATAGGTAAAACTTTTTTCGGATTAAATAATCGAGAATAATTGCCGATTATTGAGTAAAGTTAATAAGCGAAGCGCCAGGAATGGCAATGACAAATAATGAGAAGGCATGCAAATATTAAAATATTTTGAATACATCAGTATTTTTTATTACGATCTTTATTTGTTTTCTCCCCATTATTAGAAGTCTATATAAATAATAAAAATATTGAGCTATATCTTTAATTAATATTTATTTTTTATTATAGATGAATGCTAATCGAGCAATAAAGAATGCTGTATGTAATCGCAAAGCTGGAAAATATTCGCACGAACGCTGAACTGCTGTTTTCGTATACGTGAACATTGACAATTATTATTCATTTCGCTCGACATTGAAACATGCAACGACACACGATACCCGATTAGATCTGCTCATTTTCTAATAATTGCCTGCTAAATATGAAAATTGTATAAATATCAACGATTGCCAGTATATATTAAACCGGCCCGAATAGAAGCTCAATGATCCGCCATCGAAAAGAGTTATCGCCAAACTGGCGCACACGGCGCTCCTTACTCAGCCTCCACGACTAATGATTTGTCTATGGCTATCGGTATATCGCTATTTGAATCGTTACTGGAACAATGCTTTATTCGAATAAGCCTCGACTGGCGCTGCGAGCGAAACAATCGTCGTTTCGTCCCTCCTGCGCGCGCGCGGCGAAGGCTCGTCTACAGTTGCGCGCGCCCGCGCAATTTGCATGGGATGTAGGGTCTCGCGGCGCGGGGCATCGGCGTAGGATTATGAGCCCGATGCCGGCAGCCGGAACTGGCCGGGGTGCCTTATACATTATTGAGGACTCGCGAACGCCGGTATTAATTATATACCCCGAACAACAGCCGCGAACCATCGCATAATCGTCGCGACGCCGCGCGAGTGCGTTCGATCGAACTGCTCGGCTAATCTCTGCCTCTCACTCTCTCTCTCTTAGAGTTACACTGTGTTGGATTATTGGTGGTCGACGGGATAGTGTTCGAGAGTTAGGCGGATAGGAATATCGGCGTAAGAACAAGGATGTTCTGTGTAGTGATCCTCTAGATAGAGAGTTATCGGAATAAATCGTCACTGATTGATCACTGCTGTTGTTTCTAAAGCTGAAGTAAATAAACTACATGCTGGGATGGTCTGGTAGAAAAAGAGAGAGAGAAGGAGAGAGAGAGAGAGAAATGTTACGGCAAATATACACAAGTAAACCAACAAACGATCCATATACGTATATTGCCAATTACGCTTTAGAGACAAAATGGCTGTGCTTATAACAATCATTCGTTGAAGGTTGGAGGAGCACTAGCGACTGGTTAACCGTGATTGAAGTCTGGGTTTATGATTCAGAACTAGCTGTGCATGATTAAATGTAACGCTACCGTTAAGATGGAGAATGCGCATAGAAATAAGTTACCGTAACAATAAAATGTGCGTTAAATTCGACAGTTTAGTTAAATATTTCTGCTAATTTTGCCCAAATATACGGCTTTAAAATTACAGTACTGACTATCAAACAAATTATCGGAGTTCTATGATTTATCACTAAAAACTAAACAATTTAAAGTAACTGATATGAATGTTGTGCTCCTTCGTGCGGATTCTTCCTTATTTGCTTGGATTCTTCATTACTTGCCCCGTTACGCGCGATGGATATCTGAGTTTGGCATTAGCTCGTCAGTGTTGAGTTTTCAAGCGTATCGTGCCATTCACAACTGGAAAATTGGCCTTCACTATGATGCCGAATATTGAGATACGAATCGATGAAATCGATAATTTGATTGAGGGAATAAAATATTTGTCGCTATTAAACAGTTAAAAAATATCTGTTCTTCACTCTATATATAGGTAGCCACGATCTACTTCGGCTTCAAAGGACGGAATGCGTTTCGTACTTCTTTGCCAGGCAAAAGGCGTATAGAAATTATTTACAATATTCTCGGACTTAACTGAGAAACTTAAAAAATACTACTGCCAAATGAACCTACTTTAAATGGAACACGACCATTAAGCAAACAATGTTAATTTAATAAATATATCCTTTGAGTTACTCTATATTAACAGAGATTTATAAATTTAAAGTTATAATCTCTGCTCTAATCCTAATTTTCTATATTTTTGAGAAAACATTATTAATTAATGTTTAAGATATAAAGAATAAAGATATCATAGAAGGAACTATGCCATTAATATTTATTACGAGCAGGATACTCACAGTGAATAGCGTTTGAAAAACTTAGAATAAAAAGATATAATTTTACAGTAATACTTTAAAGAAAACTTGGTCTTTTCACTATACTGATTTTCTAGTCATTGATGTATTTACAGTTGATTGTATCATATATAAATGTATTACAATAATTTTTGGTCTGAACTGTATGCCCATAAATTGATGTGTTAAATAAGAAACCGTATATATTCTAAAACGACTAATGCTCTTATCGAATTAACCCTTTGAGTGATTAGCTGCCTTATTGCTTCCTTTTGCGGCTCCCCCATTCGCCACTCTCGCTTCACATCTTTTATACGCATAAAAGTTAAGCGGATGATATAATATAATAATCCGAAAATTCTCTCGGTATAAAACTGCGAAAAGAGCAAAAAAAAAAAAAAAAAGTGAAATAAAAAATGTAACATTGATTAACTCAGCTTAGCGTATAATATATAACACGTAGAAATATTTATGTATCAAATATCCTCGATCCTTTAGCCGTTGGCGAAATATGCCTCGCAAATACAATTATTTTAGCAAAATGAATTACGAGCCACTCTTGCATTTACCAACTGTTATATAACATTGAATTATCTTCTAGAGCGCTAGCGCCACCCGGGCCAGAATTTCTTCATTGTTATCCGGATTCGCTGATTTTCCAATGCGTATATATATATATATATATATATAAATATATATATATTTACGTTGTGCGCGCGCAGTTGAAAGGATACGCGTGAGAATTTGCGAGAGGATATAATATAATGCGCGCGAATCTGTGTATCAGAGTGAGGTACGATGAACTCGTGGATAATCCGTGCGAATATACATATGCTGGTATAGTGAAAGCTTATCGCGTTGATATTATGAGAAAATGATAAGCTGGACTTTTGTTGTTTCTGGTGTGTTTATTATGTAATATTATAGTCATTATTGTGAGCGTTTTGTTTTTATATTTTAAAATATGTTTTAAAAAAAAATCGTTGCCTTGTACGTAATATTTGGTCTAGAGGCTTGGTAATTCTGTATTATTAAAAAATTTTAATAACCACGATACGTTGCTACACGCGTAAATATTTGAATAAGGAACACTTCTGTTTAACAGAATATACTTTATCGTATATATATATATAGTCAGAGTGTTCGATTTTATGTCATACGCTTGTATATTGATACCTAGTGTACGTATCGTAGCATCTGTCATTATTAGTCTCTTGGAATAAATGCAATACCTTATGATCTTCTGGTGCTAAAGCTATATATTAGAAGAATATAATGCTGATTTATCTCCATGAATGAAAAGTTATGTCATTGTATTCCCTTTGATTTATTACAGTTTTGTTTTTCATTGATCGATATATCTCTGCAATTACGAATGTATGATTGATGGAAGAGTTGCTATAAGATTTTTTGAAACACGATGTGTGATACCGTTTGTGTTCTTATTCTCATCGTTACATTGTGCACCGTTATAAGTTGGTTCTATAATCGATATTATCTTTTGATAAAAGACTGAATTAAAACAGGATGATTTAAGCCTATATTAACTTTTTTACTCAAAACTAAACTAAACTAGTGAATCTTTTAAGCTCAAATATAAATGTATATTGTAGAAATAATCGCAGAAAGTAATAGATAACCACATTTACTGTTGATCTTTTAAAAAAATGATTTACCACTATTAACTTAATGTTTAAATGTCAACCAAGAAAATAGCTAATATTCATTAATTTTACAACACATAAAATAATTATATTTGATTAAAATTTATATGTTTGTAAACAATTTTTGTTGAAATAAATTATACATTGAAAACTAAAAAAGATTAAGAATGCGCAATTATGATTAAATTCGATTGAAAAAATAACAATGATCCACGTTCATTTATTTTGCAAAATGTAAAGTGATTTCTCTTTATTAGCAGATATTTCACGTATGCGCCGATTATGTTTGAAACTGAACTACGGTATCGAAAAGTATCGTTTGGTATCTCCTCTTGCCTAATAAAGGAGTAACATATTCACGAGATCAATTTTCTATATAATTCGAAGCCACGCGCGCTTTAACGATAAATTATAATTCAATAGCGGTAAAAGTCGATCAGACGCAGTTGTAAGTCGATTGGCGGGAGCCGTGTCGTAACAACTTTAATGAAAGTTAGATAGTCGAACAATGGGGATGTCTGGTTAAAGAAAAAGTATAGCGAAGGAGAAATAACGAAAAATACACGCAAATGACGAAAAAAGAAGAACAAGAACTAGTAAGAAGTAAGATTGCTCGCCGAAAGTTCCTTGTTTTCTCCTCTCTTTTTTGCCAAATATTTCTTGCTCGGCGGGGGACAGATTAAGAATCCCGGGTATTTCCACTCACCCCCCCCCCCCGCCGACCGAGGAACTCTTCCCTCAACGTAATAATTCAGTGCGCCGCTAGCGGAGTCGTGATCTTTACAGCTGTAGAAGTATCAAATCACGCACCATGGGACTCCCATGTCGGCGATATTTCTTTATCCGGTCTTCGCTCCTTCCCTTCTATTCTTTTTTTTTTTTTTTTTTTACTTTTTTTTTGGCCGATCCGAGGTAATACGCGTGAACAAGAAAAGCGCTCGCTCGGTCTGTTTCGATTGAAAAGCCCGAGGGGAAATTTCATCCATCCGACAACTCGAATTGGATCCGTATAGCAATCAAGTTGGCGATGATACATTTCGCGTAAATATTTCAATTAGACCTCTTTTTTAATTGTGCTGGATTGGTATTGATATATGTGTATTGTAGATTTTTAGATTATGAAAATAGTGGTTGAATTATTCTAGTTTTAATCGATAGAAATAAAATTTCGACTAAATGAATCATAATAAAGTAAGAGTTAATTTATTTACATTTATTTTAGCTGAATTAAATAATTGAAGAACCTGTTGATTAACTTGACGAAACATCCTACCAAATTAGCCTTGGACTTGATTTTGTTTTAATAGATTCAGAAAAAAAGAAATCATATAACTATTTGCAAGAGATAGATAATGGATGTATAATTCATTGACGATTTGCTATATACTGGATAACACATTATATAAGGAATCCATTGGAAATTGCATTTTGAAATTTCATTTTGAAATATACAAGATATTACAGTATTGCAGTATATGTACAAATATAATAAGTAAATATTTTCTATATAATATAATAAGTAAAAAAATATAACCATCATCATAATAAGTATTTGAAAAGTAAGAAGAGGAAGTAGGAGTGAAAATTTTAGTAGAATAATTTAACTAATAAAATAATAGGTATCGGAGAACATATAGGGTAAAAAGAGACGAGAAAAAGGAATGGCTATTTTTCGACAATAATTTTAGATAAAAAAGTTAGAGACAAAAAAATTAGACAAAAAAGAGAGAGAGAGAAAGTTTAATGTAAGTCTTGGACAGAGCGGGATTTAGGGGACACAGACTGGCCACTGAAGCTGAGAACCACGAAGAGTTAGGCTGAAGAGAGCAGATTTGAATCAGATAAGGGATAGAAGCTTTACGATAGTTGATGGCAGAAGGTTTTTAAATAATCCGAGGATATGTGTATAGATCGATTCAGTATCTGCTTACTGAAATCGGATATGGCTAAAGCAACTGAACCTTCTCGAAGGTTTCGAGGCCAAATGTAGTTGAAGAAGTGCATAAGGAGGTGGCCAAATGGCCTCTTGGAGAACAATTTATAAAGACGACGATCCGAAAGATATTCTATATAAGATTTCCTATATGTATAAACTTTGAGTCAGTTAATTTTAATTTTAAGTAGTTAAATTTAGTCTAGTTTAATTCTGAATGTAACAGATTTCTTTTATTAAGAATATATAGAGAACCCGGCCATTGAGCAGCTATACATTATGCAGTTACACTTTATGCAGTGAGTATTCGTTAACAGTATAGGCAAAAAGAGAAGAGAAATGGACTTACTGAGTAAAATGGAGTAAAAAAAGTAGTGCATTAAATTTGATGCAGATGAATGAATATCTTCCATGTGACCTTATTATAATGGCTTTTTGATCAAATTGAGCTGATCATATTTCTTCATGCAAATGAAATATAATGTAATCTATATGTTGTGAAATTACACATAAAAAAATTACAGATTCACGTATTGCAGCGTTTCGTCATATACTGAAATTCAATATACCATTAACTCTAGAAAAATAAATTGCAACATATAATAGATGTAAATAATTAAAGGTAAAAGTAAAATGAATATATTAAAATGTACATGCAAATATTTCACTGCAGAGCAGATTCTAAATACAGGCGATAACATAAAATTTATGGAAAGAGCGAAAATAACTCTATATTTTTACGTTCCTACATGATCTTTTATATATATATATATATACATATATACGATCTAGTAGCTCAACATCGACATTCACCTACATAAAGCCATAAGCAAACAACGACTTTTTGTCCGGAAAATCCTCAATAAACACACAATAACAGAGTCATTCGCCTGTGCTCCGGTCCTATTATTAGCTCTAAGTTTTGTTGACGCAACCTTTCTCGCTTCTGCCGCGAAGGCGGAAAAACAACGAAAAAGACCGCAAAAGTTCCAGACGCCCGATTAGTAGCGGGGAATTATCGACGACTCGACAGGACGGCGACTCTGGCGACCCCAAACACAGCGTAACCGCTCGATACTTCAAATCTTCAGCGCTCAAGGGTGAAACGACGATGTGACTAATGCCCGCTGTTGTCGCCTCCTTCGGACAAATTACACAAGTTTCAAGAGCATACTCCCTGGTACGGTCGACACCGACATTATCCTGGCTCTCGAAATCATCCCTGTTAAGTCGTTCGGCGTGATCGATGGATACGCCATCTTTATAATAAAAATACAGTTACGAACTACAATGCTATTCTAAAAGTCGTATTAAGAAATTTCACACGACCTACATTACAAGATCATTGAAATGAAAAAAAAAAAAAAAAAAAAAAAAAAACAACAAGGACGAGAGAAACTTTTCACTTTAAGTGGAACGGAACAAGCAAACTCGGACGAGACGATTCAGATCAAATCTTTTGGATATATAAAGGCGACCCAAAATGACGCCTGTAATTTATCGTGTCGCGCGACAATTTTTCAATCTCAACCCGAATGGCGCCCGCCTCGGCGCGAGAGAGTTTTCGAGACTTTGTCGCTTTCTTGGGGGGAAACAAATACAATAGAGACGTGCAAAGTACTTACAGATATTAATGGTCGCGGCAAGTTTTTCGGATTTTATTTTTCCTGACGTTGTGCACTTCCAGCAGATTGAATTTTAATTGAATCTGCTATCATTTTATCGATATTAAAGTAAGCTAAAGTCGTAGTAAAATTCAATAACACTAAAGCAAAGATCACTATTTGCTTCATTGCCGTTTGATATTGGAAGAGCAATATTATTGCTACATACCTGAAACGTTTTGATACGACAGTGGAAGTTTTACAAATATTAAAGCATTTATGTAATATTAAAAATTAATAATGTCGGATAAGCATTTGTGAGATTTTCTTCAAATACCTTTTAAAATTAAATTAAATTTTTTTTCGATTATTCGATAAGAAATTAATATCGATGGATTTTTGTCTTAACTTTCTTCCACTTTTGCAATATATATAAATGCATATAAATTCTTAAATGTTAAAAGTACATATAAAGAAAGAAAGACTTTGTTCCCATATGAAGCAATTTATCTCTGCCATGTTCTAAAATGAAGAAATATAAAATGAAGAAAATAAGAAGACCTTTCCTCTCCAAACCGAAAATGGTTCAAAGTCTATAACATATCTACACAAACACATACGCAGGTAAGATTTTATTTATTCTGTACACCGCTGCGCAAACATAAATTCACACATGAAACGAAAAGTCTCGAGATCCAGCGGAAGAAATAGATTAGAAGAAGAGGGATGACTCTACACAGGACAGTGCAGGACAGGGCGAACGTTATAAAATGGAAGGGGGCGGAAAAAACTGAACGTATCTGTAGGTAAAGGACCCATACTCGTAGAATAAGAAAGGGAGCGAATGAGCGAAATAGAGAGGTGAGCGGAAAGTAGGGTAGAGAGGGAAAAGGGGGTCGTGGAAGATGTGAGAAGAATGGAGGAAGAGAGAGAGAGAGAGAGTGAAAAGGAAAAAGAGGAAGGGAGATCCAGTTATTTGAGAAAATAAAAGCAAACCCAGCGGTGATCTGGCGGGATAAATGGCGCTCCGCGGAATAGCGATCCGGGGAAAATGGGAAATCCGGATGGTACCGCGCACTAGCGTACCCGGCATTTTCGCCGTTCACACATTGGGTGCATTTACCACTTTCGATAATAAAAATAGCCGGTATTGTCTCTGTATATTCATATATATATATATATATATATATATATATATATATATATATATATATATATATATATATATTAAAGATACTGTATACTAATTTAAGCTAAACTTTTAAAAAACACAAGTAATAGCAAAAATTGTTGAACTTAGCACAAATTATTTTTACCAATAAATTGAAAAACGTTCGATTTTTTTACGAGAAATGGAAATTAAATTATTATTGTGTTATCTGCTTACTGAATTTTAATTAATGAATTTTATGCCTGGAGTTGGTCTGAACGTATGAATAGACCTATTTAGATTCTTTATTATATGTACTAATAATATATGCCTGGACGATAAGTACATGGATTTCGAGTCCTAATTTAACCATGTGTCTTTTCATAACTACAACTTTTCGCCGATCCGTTACATTAGAGTTCCATTCATCACTTATATCATATCGATTCATATGTCGCGTCTTACGGCTTAAGGGTAGCCTTTTTCAGCTAAAGTTCGTTATTCAAATGACAACGTTCGATATTATTGTCAGAGATTAGAGAAAGACACGAAGTGAAGAAAACTGATAGCAAATAAAAATTACAATTTGTATATGCATTGCATCGTATACTTTATGTAAGCTCAATAACGAGTCAGTCGAAAAATCGCGGAAAGATTGGGAAAACGTAATTAAAACTTGAGCGTTTGGAAAAAGAAAACAGGAAACAAGCGCGAACTATTAGGCATTATAATTTGAAACTTTGAAGGCATTATAAATTTAAAACTTTGAAGGCAGTAAGGGAAAAGGGGGTGGGGGAATGGGGCGCGTAGTTTATTAAGGGAGTTTTATCAACCTATAAACCAGTACAAGTATGAAATATAAGGGAGATTATCCTTAAAACACAATTATCGAGTTTTCCCACGTTTAATTCCGAGCTTGTAAAAGCTTAAGAAATGAAATTGCGCAAGCATAACAAATGTAACGACAGCGAAAACTTTCGGAAAGCATCGTAAATATTGTCTCTGTTTTGCGTTGATTTTTGGTTTACGCGTCACTTACCGATGATGGCATCGATTATTGAAAATTCTTAATCATTGATTGCAATTTCAGGCGAATCAGCGATTAAGCATTTTTAATGTACTATTTTCGCAAAATTACGGAAATTCGCATGGTTTTGATTTTATATTAAAGCTTTTCTATCGGACTGAAAGCCGTTATTTTTCAAAAATTTTATTTGCTTTATAAACGAAGAATCGTTGTTTAAATTTAAAGGATATAATCATTCACAGTTCCATCGAGATCGTAGTTATTTAATTAGTCGTTAATATCATTTGGCATAATATGTCGATGAAATTCATTACAAGTACGTATTCGCCTAGAAAATACGCGAAAGTTCACTTTCGTTCAATTTGTGTTGAAACAAAAAAAATTATCTAATTACATTTTATTGTAAATTTTCCCCCCGCCCTAGTACGATCCTCTCCCAGCACAGAAATCTAGCGGAACACTTTCAACCGGCGATAAAGCACACCGAGAGTAACGGTTAGAAGTTTCATTGTATACTTACTTCCATTTCCTCGCCTGCGACAGCCACTAGTAGAGATTCCGTCGAAAGAATAAGATAAAACAAGTGAGGAAGTGGCTGTGAGGGAGAGAGGGAGAGAGGACGAGAAGGAGAGAGAGAGAGAGAGAAAGAGAGAGAATTACCGCAGAACGTAGACGAACCATAGAACGTGGGTCGAAGGAAGTCTGTGTCTATGCGTTGAAGTTTGAGTGCAGAACAGAAAGAGGGAGAAAGAGAGAGGGAGATGGTATTGTAGATGGGAAAGCTCAGTCGAACATTACAGCCCCGACTAATTGGAGATGTGTAAGAATTTT
This sequence comes from Sycobia sp. Sy_11, assembly GCA_018907035.1. Classification (NCBI taxonomy): domain Eukaryota; kingdom Metazoa; phylum Arthropoda; class Insecta; order Hymenoptera; family Epichrysomallidae; genus Sycobia; species Sycobia sp. Sy_11. The sequence continues at coordinate 336,616 of JACCIC010000107.1, forward strand.
GAGAAATGAAATTTTTACTTTAAATTAGATTAAAAGAAACTCTGAAACAGCATTTGAAGATCACAAATATATTTCTTCGAAATCCAGGAATTGATCAAATGCCTTCAAATTTTCGTGCGTTTCTAATTGTCTCTTCGCTACAATATTTTTTTGCTGCCCTCGACAAATAATTTTGATTTTCAAATGATCCTTTCAATTTGCCACTCATTCTAATGAGGCAAAAAATTAATTTCACTCAATCGTATGGAAATAGTATTGCCCATTGAAGTCTCTCTGTACTTTCAAGCCTATTTAATTAAATAGCCAAAGTTCATCTAAATGGCAGGTTTAGTTGAAAGAATTCTAAAGCGAATCGGTAAAATTCCTCGCTAATAACAATAATAATAATAATTAACGTACTTTTCATCGAAATTCGGCATTCTTGCTTTCTTTTGACTTTTAAATAAAGAGAATTGATTTTGAATAAAATTCATTAATTGCCTATCAACTGTATCAACTACTCTTCTTCATTCTGCACAGTAACTTCGACAATAATTTCCGCTTCAATCGAAGCGAGAACAGCCGGAGAATTTATCAAAATCCCCCGAAAATTTCGTTGCCCAAAAGTCCAAGTATATACGTACATATCGCCGCGGCACCTCGCAAATCATCGATTACTTTAACAGCTATCGGAAGTTAACGCGCATTCTCAGCCCACTCTGGTCCTTTTCTTTTTTTTCTGTTTTTTTTTTTTTTTTTTTTTTTTTGTTCTTTCGACAAAGATCCAGCCGATCTTTTAAACCCACCCCTCCCCTCCTCCCCAACGCCCTGGCCACCGAGCCTTCGATATTCGCTCAGCGGATAACTCGTTAGCCTGGGACGCGCGGTGCACCCAACGCACAATGGCTGTGTCGCCCCACGCAAGCGCAGGCGGCGAGCGGCGTCGAGATCTCGCCGCGGCGAATTCCGCGGCAGCGGGGCGAAGGAGAGGGAGAGGGGTGTGGAGGGGTAACTCAACCGAGCCGACTGCCCGAAAAGATGGGAATGCTCGGCGAAGCCGGTGAAATTTGTGAGGAGGCCGTGAAAGCGGGACGGGAGCGACGCTGTACGGAGACGCGACAGGTATCCCATTTACTCCTGGATGGGATTTTTCGTCTTTGTTTTGCGTGGCGCGGCATAGCGATAAGTTTCGTCGCCGACGATTTATTCGGCTCGAGCCCGCCTAATTCCATTAAACATTTCCAACTGTCCGCGATAATCTCTAAAGCTCGACGGTTCTTATATATATATATATATATATATATATATATATATATATATATATATATATATATATTAGTACGAAATCGCTGTTTAATGTTCTTTTTATTCCATAAAGTCTCCCTCCTTCTCTCTCTCTCTCTCTCTCTCTCTCTTTCTCAAAGTAAAAACGCATATATCTCCCTTGAGGGAGAGAGTTATAAATCTGACTTCATATTGCCGATAACAACGAGGCTTCGAGCCTCTTATTTAAATTCCCATTGAATCTCCCGCCCCCCTCCCACTCGCCCCTCCCTCGGGGCACTTAACTTTGATATACGGCTCATTTCGTCGAACGGTAAGGGAGGGGGAGGCATATTTTAAATTCTCCCACCGACGTTTTATCTGCTGTAAACAGTTTTGCGCCGCTTAAGGGAGGAAGGAAATTTTTCGATTACCAAAAGATGCCTTTAATTTTTCTGCAGATTTTATTATCGTTCTCACGCGACGCGCGTAAATTCGGGCTTTAATGCAATAATCCGTCGATATTCGAGGGAGAAATTATAACTCGCGATAAAAGTAATTTAGATCCAATAAGATATTTATGGGGGAAAGTTCAAAAATCGAAACTTGGCTTACGTGCGTAATCTCGCATCGGGTGTGTATTACGTGCCCGCATTACCGATAGAGTAAGTTTCTGTACCTTTGCTTTCGAGGTAATGTATAAATATTACACTGAATCTAACTTTTTAGTAAATTTTTTAATAAAAATTGAAAGGAAAATTTTTTAGTTAAATTTAGGAAGAACAATAATATGTAGCAGATGAAGATTCTTGAATTGATAATTTTATCTATGTCATTGATATAGAGTTAGAAAAAATTAATTTCTTAGAAATTTTGTATAATTTTTATTTCCATTTATGAAGGATTAATTAATTAATAACAATTAACTTAAACTCAATTAATTACTTAAGTACGTTATCATATACGTCATAAAAAATAAATAAGTAAAATTAATGCTTCGAATAATAGCCTATCGCTTTAACAAAGGAAATTAAAAAATCTTATTGTTAAAATCAAATGTAAACATATTGTAATGTATATTTTCTTCTTAGGCACCTTCTTGACTTATCAAGAAGATGACAACTTATTTAATTAAATTTTATTAGGATAAAAAACTATTAGATTTATTAATATACATTTGGTGATTGTTAAATACATGTTAGAGTTTAGGTACACTTTGGAAATTTTACGAGAACTAAGTCTTAGAATCTATTGGAAAAATATATCGAAAAGGGGTGCAGTAAGCCAAAAGAAAGATTGACGAAAATACAATTTTTATTTATTTACTTGAATATTCTTTATTTTTCTGCCTTGTGTAACTTAAAAATTTGCACGTAACTATTTGTTTAATAAGTTAGACATTATTGGGCATATAGCATACATATATTTCATTAGTTTCATATAATTTACCATTACACTTTTATCGTTTAAAGTATATATTTAGTTTTAAGTATATATATTATTATTATTTGACTTATGAATTCTATTTATTGATATGCCTAACTTACTTCACAAATAATTAATTGAAATTTTAAAGTCACATAAGATCGGAACATAAACAATATTAAAAGAAATAAATAAAAAGTTGTCCGTAAAATTTATCCCATTCCGTTAAGATATTGGAAAAATCCAGTTGAATCATCGAAATTCCAAACTGTTAATAAGTAATCCAACAGACTGTCCCGATAAAGAATTTGCCAAAATTTTCCACTAAGGATAGCCGTTCCTTCTCCCTCGGATCGGTTCGCGCACGGGCGTAAACAACGAGACAACGTAGGGCGAGCTCGTTGTTAAATTCGCAACAGCCGCGTATATGTATTACTTTGCAAAATCACTCCCAACAGCGATACTTCGCCCCCATCCGCACGCTCCCACGGCCGTTCTTCCTGTAATAAAATTCAAATATTCAGAGAAATTCCGAACGACTGTAGCTATATATATATATATATATATATATATATATATATATATATATACGCGCGCGCGTTCTGCGGCAGATTCCCCTTGCAAGACATTGCAAGACATTGCGACTCTCGAGTGGTCTGTAATATCAAGCCGTTCCCTTCGCCCCCGCCCCACCGCCACCTGCCGCGGCTCTCGAGCTCCCTCTTCGCGTAGAGACGACTCCACCATCGCTGGCTTTCCTCCGGCGTCCTCGCGAGGCTCCTCAAACTTTCTCTCTCTCTCTCTCTCTCTCTCTCTCTCTCTCTCTCTCTCTCTCTCTCTCTCTTTCTCTCTCTCTCCCTCTTTCTATATATATATATATATATATATATATATATATATATATATATATATAAATACCGTACCGCGAGCGCATAAAAGCAGGCTACAATTGCGGGAATTAAGTCCGGTTACGCGTCTCCGGATGCGAGGAGGTGGTGCGAAAGAGGAGGGAGGGGGAGAGGAATAAAATATGGGTCATTCTCGAGGCTCCATATTGCCCGGCGGGTCGTAACTCCTGGGTGTAAGTGCGAGGTGTTGCACTCTAAACTCCATTTACCGGGCCACCCCACCCCGCCACTCGTGCGCCGTCCGTGCCCTTCGAATTTTTATACTCGGGACGCCGCTGGCTGTTGCCACGGCGGGCGCAGGCTGTCGAGGAGCCGGAGGCTGTTCTCTGCTTTATGGTTTTCCAACGTTGTCGATTTATCCTCCGGCCCTCTCGATTTTCCGCCGCGCCGTGATTTCCGCTGCTGTACAGCTCGTATATTATTCCCATATATATATATATATATATATATAGGGACAAATTGTGCACCGTGAGCGGCACCGTAACCCGGTTCTTATTAGAAACGCGGGAAGATTTTATAATTCCGTTTTTCAGCGTGATATTAAATAAATAAATATGTACACGCACGCGGATGTTTTCATTTGTTCGATATTGCGGAAGGGAAAAATGTACACGTCGCGAATGGATTACCGATAATTCTAGAATAGTATTTGATTACGATTTATTACGTATGTACAAGGCAGACCTTTTTTGCCCACTGATCCATGAACGTGATTTACGACGTGATGGAAAAATGCCTTCATTTTACGATATTTGCCTATATTTGCAATACTCCCTGCCTCGATTATGGCCTACCATAAAACGCGGTTTTACTGTCACAAGCTCGAGCGGGATGGGGCAAGGGTGAAAATTTTAATTACAAAACAGTATAGTCGTGTATAAACGGTGGAAGCATTTCTACGTATCTTATATATATATATATATATATATATATATATATATATATATATATATATATATATATATGTAGATACATACACTTACGAATACATGTAAATGAAAGATTTTGGATTTGTGGATTTTTGTACTGTAAGGGGATGTCCGAGTAAAAATGAACGGTCGTATTACTAAAAAAACTTTTCTCGATGAAACAATTTTGAAGCAATCATGACATAAAAACGCTGTAAAAAGAATTTTTTTTCATCAAAGCAAAAGAATGGATAGAAAATCAATTTTGTGCTAAACGAAAAATCGAACCGAAAGTTATAAAATACAATGAGAGCCGGTGATGTCATTAAACTATGAACCGTCGCGAGCTACTCGACATCCCCTTACAATGATACACTATTTATTATCTGGTTTAAAAAGTTAATTCAGCGTCTGACGCGAGAACAATAGTAATTATGAGCAGAACGAAGCCCTGAAATTTCCAGTAAAAAGACTCGTCTTTCTTTTCTTCATACTTACGGAGAATTTGCCATGAATAAAAAATATCGATCCTATCGCATTTATGTTTTATACAGAACTGCGTGGACATCCGTGATAATCTGAAATTCTCAAGTAGCCGAACAAAAGGAAAACTAGTCGAGGCCTCGACTATACAGACCTTCTTATCGCCGGCACTCAAGCAACGCGCGCGCGCAAGTGTTCATTTGGAGAAGCAGTTTTCCGGAAGTTTCACTGCCGTCGTTCTGCCCGCGCGTCAGAGCCTCGGAGTGCCGGGAACGAGTCTGATGCTATATTACCGCCACTGTAAACGAGCTCTCGATACTTTTATACGTTCTATTTTCTCGGCTCGAGCAGATGAACGCGTAGAATTTGTCGCTGCTGGGCGCGGAAAAATTTTGCGGCTTGCACCCCCGAAATGGGCGAAATAGCGGAACGGCGCGGCACGTGTCTATGATTTAATTTTGTCGTAATAGACAATAGTCCCAGTTTTGGTGTTAATTTTCTCGCGAGCGACAGATTTCGTTGGTACGAAGTTTAATGAAAAAATTGAAGAGAAGGAACAATCTTTTATGCACACTTTGTTGCAAGTAGATAAGAGTTCATTAATGCAAGATTCTAGATAAGGTTGCATAGAAAATTTAGTTTAGTCAATGTTATAAACTTTATTTTATGATTTTTTTTTTTTTTTTTTAATAACTCATTTTTGGGATATAAAGTGAAATGAACTCTAAAGTAAGTTATTTCAAAAATAAGATTATTTTTTGGAGAAAAATGGTTTTATTATTATAAAAGCGTTTCTTGAAAAAATATTAAAGTAGAAAGAAATTCCTCTTAAACAAACTCAAACTCTCATAATTGTCAGGAAACAACTTTAATGAACTATAATAACAATGAACTTTAATTATTTTATCAGTTCACTATTAAAATTAAAAGTGAAGTTGGTTTTAAGTTATAAAAAGTTTCTTCTCCCATTCATGTATGTAATAATCGCATAAGCAGGTATTAAAAACTTTCGACAATTCAAAAATACACGGTTAACAGTTATATCTTATTTTAAAATTTGAATGACTAATGTCAAGACTTTTCTTATTTTACTTCCCTAAAATTACCCCTTATTAATTCATTTATTATTATATTATTTAATGAATCCTTATCAAGATGTCCAAATCGAAATTATAACAAAATGGTTGCAGCTTTAATATACAGATACAGATATATAGTTAATAAAAATAATTGTATTTAAAATAAGTGATAACAGACATTTACCCAAAAATATTGTGCTATCACATATGCCCAATCTAGTCAAACTAAAAATATCCTCATACTGATAAATATTAATGCGATACAAAGCAGGCATTTTACTTTGATTATGCCGTAAAAATATATGCTTTGCTATTGTCGTTTGAATACTCGAAAAAGTTAACCAGCACTTCTGTTTCGGCACTCTTTATTCCGAAAAAAATGAAGCTGAATAATGTTTAACAAATGCAAAATTATGCTAATTTTATAATATTTTTTCTAACTGGTACATTGGAGATACTAAGAAATATCTTCAGATGAGTCGAAAAAATCAATATAAATTATTCATAATTTAATCAATGTAATATTTCTGAGAATAATGTTACGCGATGTTTTTTCATTCCTGACAGTTTCTTTATCAATAAAATGCATTTAAGTTAAGTTTAAACCTCGAAGTTTCTCCGTACTGTTGGACTTTCTGCCGGTGGCTGTAAATAGATGATTATCGCATTTCAATTCTAGAATTTTCTTACGATGGTTTGTACTGATGATTGCGTACGATGCAACGGTCGATTTATATGCTGATTGAGCGTTAATCGTAAAATCAACTTTTCTGTTATAGAAGGGACACGTCAGAAGCAATTTATTGATCAAAATCTATTATATTTTTCCGAATGAATTTATTATTCGCTCAGATTGGATATTCTTAACAATCTGAGATAGTTTTTAAAAAAGCTGTCTAAAAATCTATCGATTTTCTTTATTAATTTATAAACTAATATTTGAATTTAATTAAAACTAAATTATAATTTAATTATTATTTTAGAAATTGTAATAACGTTTAACAGAATCAATGGTAGAATAAATCGCACGAATGTTACTTTTTAAAATAATATTAATTCCATACCATGCATATTTTACTTTATTTACAATTTAAGCTTCTATTCATGAAGTTATATTATTTCACATATATGTATGTTGTTGTTCGCATGTATTAAATAGTTACATATAATTTAAACGATAATGAATAATTAATAAAAGCGATGATTGCGACATAACTATTTGTCGAAGAGGATAAGATGCTATAATTGTAAAATTATAGCATTTAAAATTATTATCGTTAAGATCTAAGTTGCATATATGCATTCTAAGTTGACATAACGCTACTAACGTAATTTATTTTCGGTACACAAATGAAGAAAAAGCAATATTTAAATAAATTTATCTGATACAGTTATATCTTCACTTGGAGACTTTGGAAAAAGCGCTATAAACTGTGCATTAAAATATAAATATAAAGTAGAAATTTGTAAACATGAATCCTTTGGCATTATTCTAAGAGTATAGTCCTTCATGGCTCGGCCGTCCAAGGCATTCGGTCTGTTTACTTCTAGTTAATCGCCGGACTTTACCTCCTGAGGTAAATTTGCTTTACAGAACGCGACTCCGAAATTTTACAGAAAAGTCTTCGAACTAAATGTTTACCGGATTTTTCCATGACGGGAAGGTCGTTTTTTACCAGATAGTAAAACAAGTGCTCAAGTTTCGAATGACGAGAAGAGAGTTAGTTGTCGAGTTAAACATAAATTTATGAGACGCTTTATTAACTTATTTACAGTTATATCTTACGCTACATCAATAGAAGACTTACATTATATATGCGTTAAACGAAAAATAAGTATGAATGAAACATTTATATTTTTTTACGCGTGTCATCGAAAATCCGATAGTGTTCAAATCATGTTTAGTTTTACGACGTTCTTTTGCTTGAAATTATTAATTATAAACAACGTACAACGCGACTCGTAGGATTAACACGCCTTGCTGAAATGAGTATGATAGAAAAAGGGGATATGATAAAAAAACTAGGCAGAGCATGCTTAGGGGAACAACAACTGTCCCAAAAACAATAGGATACTGGTTTGATTTTAAAGCGAGATAGTTAAGCTGCAACTCTTTTTTTCGCGTATGCTTCTATTCTTATGTAATGCTATAATTGAAGTAGGATAGTTTGTTCAAAGATGTAAATATCTAAAATAACGTAGAAAAAAATGCGTATATGAAAATTTATACTATTTTAAGTAGTTGAAACTATCGTGTATTTAATATATAGCAGAGTGCCACGGCGATAAATGTTTTGAGGCCGGCTCGTCTTATTATCGGAATTTACAAAAGCTGTATCTATAAAATTTTTCCCTAGAATTCTGGAGGCTAAAAAATCACTGAAAGTGTTTTCACGATATATGTATTAGAACTTCCATGTTTTCAGAAATAATTTGGGTGGGCATGAAAGAAAAAAATTTTTTTTTTCTAATATAAAGCATCAGATCGTAGCATCAGATTTCAGTAATTGCATAGTTACGCCCGCCTATTTAAATAAGCTATGATGAAAAATTAGTACGATCTTAGTATGACGATAGAAATGGCAGCATTATACAGAATTAAATGGGGATTATAAGAATATGTAATGAGACCAGAACATTTTCTAAAATCCTTGGGAATTAGTCTGCGTTAAAAGAATAGATTAAATTCAAAGGTAAAAGTAGATGGTAGATGTTGGAAGAAAATTGTTCTGAAAATAGTTGATATTTCATGTAATAAGTACATAATAACCATGAATAGGTGCAACCAATAATACACGAAACTACTAGGCAGCATATAGTTATTAGACACATAAAGAAATCATTGTTTGATAATTTAATCTATGAAATAAACGCACGGGATAGGTGCGCATCTGTAATTGCAAACACTCGTCTGTTCGTTAAAAAGGTAATCCACAATGGTATTGCGCGTTTGACAATGGGGAGGATTGTAAAGCTGGTAAACTCAGTAATAAAGTGGCCCACGGAGATGGCCTAAGAAGTCCGTGAATCCCACGATCTACGCACCATCCAAACGGCAAACCGTCTTCCATCTCCTTATTTTTGCCCCGAGCAGTTTTTTTCCCTCCGCCCCTAGCATTCCGTTTTCCGTATGTTAATTAGCAAAGAACGTCTGGACGAAGGCAGAGCAGGAAAGACAAAAGCTCGACGCGTGCGTGTTCGTAGATAGTATAGTATCTATTCTTTGGCGAAGCTATCCATCGCTGTGCAGCACTGTGCAAGGTACGCGACGGAGAGAGGGAAAGAGAGAGGAAGAGAGAGAGAGAGAGAGAGAGAGAGGAGAGAGGCAGACCATCCGAGCGTCGCGCTCTCTGCGCGGCAGACAGCGGTGCCTCTGTAAGCGGCGGGCAACATTTCACCGTGATAAATCGCTCTCGCTCTCTCCCCCACCCTTTCTCTGTCTCTCTCTCTCTCTCTCTCTCTCTCTCTCTGTTCGCTTCCCGGCTACGTCAAAATGATAACTTTTCCGCGACTCCCCTCCCCCTCTATTGCCCCCTGTTTTCCACTTCCCGTGTACGCGCCTCTGTCCCCTCCCCGCCACTTTTTCCCTCGTTTGCTTTTTAGGCGCATGATGCTATTACGCGAACTTTGTCCTTTATCCTCTTCGCCCTCTGCACCCTCGTGCCCAGTTTTGGGGCGTTGCGCCTGTTTTTGACTTTTTCACCCTCGGCCTGGCTTTTCGGCTTTGTGCAAATATAATGGCACCGCGTGTATTTGCGCGCACGCGTATACGTGTATTTTTAAAGTGGACGGGGATATATGCAAAAAGTTGACCGGTCCAAAATTAACAAAAACGTAGACGACCGACAGATTACGATATTTTTTTTTTTTTAAATATAACTATTTTTTTCGTATGGTTCGCAAAATATAGTTACACAAATCATTCGTACAAATTCCTTTCAGTCGTGTATAATTCGCTCGTAAAACTGCCATGTAAAGTGCCTCCGAATGCGAGCTTAATTTGAGACTGAAAGAACGATCGCACGCGTGGATTTTTTGAAGTTTCTAAAATTCTCAATTACTCACAGTCTTGCCCATCGAGACGAATGAATAGATGGTTATAGTGACGCTATAATCACAACACAATGCCTATCACCGTCAAGGCTTCCAATCCATCGGCGAAAGTTCCGGTATGAGCCGGGTAGCGCGCGATTCGGGCCTCGCCAGCCAGAACCGCAACAGCAGATCATTTTGACGACAGCAGTCAGTCGAAGCAATTTATTGTTTCTTTTCAGCTACGTTGACTCCTCAAAAGTCAACGTAGCCACTTCCATGAGAATCGAACGCATTTCTCAAGTCACGCCTTCATTTATGGGCTTCCACTTTACGCACTGGACCTGCGCTCGCAGGCTTTGCAAGGCATTAACCAATCCAATCAACGAGTCCAACCTCAAGCGATCAGGTCCGGAGTCGAAATCCCGGGGACCGGGCGGCTTCATTACTACGGGTAATTGATCAAGCTTTATCGGATCTATTTTTACATCTGTTTCGTCTGAGACTGGCAACGAGTGTACTGGAGTCTCCCGGTTTGCAGCTTCTTTGAAACACCGGCAAGTCGACAACCGCGGCACTCCCCTTGTCGTCCCAGCTGACGAGGAGGGGACGAACGAGCAAGGAAAGCATCGTCGCGATGTTAATGTCGGCCCTTCTTCCGTAACCTTTAAGAAGTTTAATGGTTTTCAATGAAGAGATTTTCAGCTGGCATCTGGCGAAATTTTAATTCTCATGCACGTGTATCAGAAAAAGGTCAAAGACGCAGTTTATGAAAGTTTGACATGATTGTTTTGAACAGTCCATTTTTGTATCTGGTATGCACAAATCCATATTCTACTGTATCTTTGTGTTCGCTTTGCCCACTTGCGGCAATATTAGAATCAAACCTACAGTTGAAAATTAACATCATGTAAAAGTATTGTGCAGTTTTAAGACTTAAATAGAAAATAAAATAGTAATTTGAAGTAAGCAATTTTGAGTTAATCGATTCAAACTGAAAGAAAGTAATTGTCAAGGAATAGTTTGCTTTAAAAATTAAAAATTATATATATGCTGGCTGTTGTGAATTCAATTAACAAATATTTTTATCGACCTTACAGTCTTTATGAAATAATATAATTATAATAATATAATGACAGTGAGACTGTTCTTACTTATAACCACCACCGCAGAATCTGATAAAAAAATTACTACTAAAAATGCAAATAAATTAAAAATAAAATGAAATACTATTGGATAATCTAATCGCCTCCCCTGCTGCGGGGCTCATTATAAAAAAGAAAAGTCTGACTATCATTATATAATTATAGTTATATTATTGTATAAAGAATGTAAGCTCAAAATCAATATAATTTAAGTGTTCTTGCAATTTGTTAATTAAATTATATTATAAAAAATATATAAACTTTCGTATTAACTTTCATAATTTTCCTACTTTATTGATATTATTATCTTCAAATTTAGATTGTCTTTGTTACTTATTATTCCTAGCGATATTTGATAGTAATATAATTTATATAAAAACCTTTTGTAGGTACTTCAAATCAATTAAAAACTAATAGAAAAATTCGCACATAACATTTATCAATAAAATGCATAAATTTATACTAGTTTCATATCCAAAACAAAAAAAAACGTTTGTACAATTTGGGACGTTGGATTATATTAGATATTCAAGCCATTATAATACCCAAGCGTATATTTAATATAGAAACTAAATATTATTTCCGGTCCATTATAAAAATCATTTGATTACGTTTAATTATTAACTGGTATTTTAAGCGACTGAATAATCAGGTTGTGGTTCAACTTATTACGAAGACAGTAATTATTATTATAGTACAGGAGATTTTAGCACGAAATCGTAAAGTGCACAACAAATAAAATGGTGCTATAATTGTCCCATGGTAGAAAATCTAGCACTGGAAATTTAATACTACTAATTCTAAAGTTCGTATTTATAGAGATCGTTTATGTTTACGTATCGAAATATATATATATATATATATATATATATATATATATATGTATGTATATATGTATATATGTATAGTATGTATATAGATGTATGTATATATATATATATCTATATCTATATATATATATATATATATATATATATATATATATATATATTTAAGAAGCTAAGAAAGTTCTGTTCGCGACGACTACTCCACTCGAAGTTCTCAGCAAAATTTACTTCGCCCAAGTTTATTTAATTAGATCTTTGAATTTATTATCTTCGGGAAAATTTTTTTTTGAAATGAAATGAATTATGTACAATAATATTGTACAATAAGTGGTATTTTTAGCCACTTAAGGCCTCATAAATTTAATTATAATAAAAGTAACATCTAGACCGACATACATTTATGTATTCAAATAATGAAACAATTCATATTAATATTTAATCAATAATCAGTTCATTCAAAATATTGAAAATAAAATAAAATAATAAAATAAAATTAATAAAATATCACTTGTAATAAAATTTAGTGATAATATAAGTTTATATGAATTTAAAGGCCCTTAACAAATAAAAATATATTGTATGTTTGGTTTAATAATTTTAATTCAATGATATGCTGTTTAAATGCAAAGTAAAAATTATTTATTTCTGTCTAAGGTACATCTACTGACTTCGTGATTAAGATGATACATGAACTAATTTGAAAACTCTAATGATAAACTGATTCGAATATCGCGATGGATTTCTGTAATAAATTTATGTATTTAAAAGATTTTTTAGTAGATTCAATTTTTTTAAATTGGTAGCAAATTTTTTGTGTTCATGTACTTCTAATGAGAGAATGACACGGATTTTCAGATCTACGACATGTTGCATGTCATAGATGGAATCATAAGCTGAACGTTAAATATCAATTGTAGATTTCTATGCTCGATGAGACAGGGGATAAATTAATAACGCGGTGTATAGTATTATTGAATTGTTCAAGACATATATTACGAATCGACTGATACTTTCTAAAAAATGTAAAGAACTTCGTTTATCAAAAATTTTGGTAATCGATCAAACCTCATTTCGTTAAGTACGTATGATTTATATCGTGTCATTCGGTTTAAGTAAAATTCGAGATCGTGATTTCTATAAATATCCTCCTGTATTAAAGAGAGAATAGTAAATTTTTTTGAATACACAATAAGTAATCTATACTTATAACCAATTTTGAAATTTTCACAAGATAATACAATTTTACTTCGAATTTCTATAATTAATTCTAAAATGAAGTTAAATAAAAAACTAATTTTTATTAAAAATTATATTTCAAGAAAGTATATCTAGATAACCTTCCAAGTTAATCTTGAAACTTGCAGTGCAAAAAATAACCGATCGTATAATTTATTTATATTTCTAAATACTCGGCATCATAGTTGATTATTGGCCATTACGATGAAAATGGAAATGGACCTTTTTGCTGTCGAGTATGATGTTGCCCACGAATGTCTTGATCGAAGAAAACCAAGGCATAAATGCAAATGCATCAATCAATATTGCATTAAGACCGATCGTTTTAACAACGCAAAATAATGACAACGATCCACTCACCCTCATAATGTATAAAACTTAGGTCGAACGGAAAGTTTTATATCCTTCTTTTTAACTTATTTCCCGCCCACTCCCGTCTTTTCGGAACAATTCCAGGGGAAACCCGAGTAATTGCGCTTTGATTAAGAAAATGAGAGGGATGGAGGAGAAAAAGGAAACAGCGAGTCCATGAAAAAGCACTCTCATATTTATCCAGTCATCATAGAAGAGTGCAGGCGGCGGCGGAGTTACTCTTCTCAAATAAACGTAAAAAAAATATATAGCAGTTTCTCTCTATCTCCATCACACACATACCCGCTCACTCTCGATGAACAATGGTCGCGCCATGAGGCTTCGCGATGACTAAGAGAAAGGAAGGAGGAGACGGTATAAAAGAGAAAAAAGCGAGGGGGGGGGGAATAAGAGCTACTGTCAAATACTCGCGACGCTTAATCCCATCTCTAAAAGAACGCGAGGAAATTCTGGATCGATAGGGAGAGGGGGAGAGAAAGAGAGAGAGAGAGAGAGAGAGAGAGAGAGAGAGAGAAGTTCGAGATGAAGGGAGGGGAAGAAATACGCGCGGATGCAAAAGTGCGGCGGTCGACGTAGCGATTAGCAAATGGAGACGATGAAGACGAGCGCGAACGTGTAAAAACCTACCATCTGCAAAATGAGTTATCGATTGGCAGGTGAGCAGGGGAGGGAACGTGGGAGAGAGAGCTCTCTTTCGCCGGGGCTCCTCTCTTTCGCCCCCCCCTCCCCGCTCACCGACCCGTCAGTCGCTTTTCTTTCACTCGAACTACTCTGTATATAACTGTAGACGAGCGCGGTTTTTCGCAGCATCACTTCAGAGAGAGAGAGAGAGCGAGAAAAAGAGAGCCAAGAGACTCCTCTTCTTCTATGCAGGTGCGTATAATTTTGTGCTCGAAAGCGTTTTATCATTCGTCGCAAGCGTATATATATATATATATATATAAGCGTATATGCGCAGAGGGTGCGGCGGTTTAGCGCGAACGAGTCGCGCGCCCCTTTCGCTTGAAACAGGGATGTCGGGAAAAAGGTCCTCTTTTGGTTGTTGTCGTTATGTTTTTTTTCTCTTTTTTTTTTTTTGTTCAAATTACTCGATCGCGAAGCACGCGCATTTCGCGCGTATACGTACACGATCGGCCGGCTGCGTCCTCGTTACTTTCTCCATTCGTTGCGTTTCAGCGAGCGTTGGTTTTTGTGTCCACGCCCCCCCTCCCCCGCCCCTCTGAAACAAAGTGCAATTACGAAATTTCACTTAGTAACCGTAGCTCGTAGGAGGGAATTAGTCGATTTTCGACGCGGTCTATGTATGCGTGAAAGGAATGTCCTTCTACATTTTTTTGTTTGCGAATTACACTTTTTGTTGTAACGGAATGACACAGAGGGTGCAACGATTAGATACGCAGCCTGGTTTTTATACGTGAGAGCGAAGTTGGAAGGAACGACGGCCCTGATTTGTGAATGCGAAAAGAAAAAAAGTCCAAAAATGTCGCTTCCATTAACAGCATAGCTCGAAATATGAACAATAGACTTGGCATTACATTTGTACATATATTCGCGTTCAGTTTTTTTTTTTGTTAAATACTTCCAAAAGAAATAGTATACTTAAAAATAATAATACAAAGAAATAGTATACTTTGTTCTTGATTTGCAAGGTGTGATTATTTATCACGTGAGACAGTTTCTGCCCGAAGGAAATTAACGAAAGAGATAGATAATTAGAAATTTCTTATTATAGTGTTGACCGATGTTTAACATTACGAGAGCCAAGAAATGGTTCTAAAATTATGATATCTCAACTGTTTTAATGTCGAATTCCTCTAATAAATTAACGTATTATATTTCAAACCAATAAAGTAACAAAGTTAATTTAAATTTATTGTTGATTTCTAAATTGATTTATATTCGAATAATATTAATGAATCACAAAATTATTTTTTTATTTGCAACTAAAATATATACTTGTAATTATATACAGCATTTATTAATTTAAGGTCTTATATATGCTAGTGTTAAAAATTAATCGTTTTAGTTTTCTTCAAGAATACATTGGGTAAATTCAAAAATTCCCACCCATTTTCTCGTTGAATTCGTAATTTATTTAATCCATTCGAATGAAAATTTACTTTTTAATAAACAATTACTTTCCCCTATTTTTCAGAGATTTTATGGATTCGTATGTAAAAAAAAAATCCACATTTTTCGATTTGCCACAATTTTTGCAGGCCTATGGGATTTACCATCGTCATGGAGTGAAATGAATATGCTGTGTCAATCGTTCGATTCGCTTATCAATCGTATATATAATCTGCGATCCATGTAGCGATCTCCAATGATAACTTTTGATGGATTAAATTTTTAATAATGTACGTGTACAACTCTTTGCGATACCATAAAATATAAAAAAATTATGTTTCAGCTATATAGATATTTCGTTTAAATATTGATGGATTGTTATTTTTTAATCGAACAGTAATAATTCGATAAAGAAAAAAGAATGTTACAGGTCACAAAACACCTTTCCATAGCTTTCTCCTACTGTCGATATGGCATCAATCATTTCTCGATTTTTTTAATAACATTGCCGTTGCAGGCAAGCAATTAACAATTCTTTATTCATTGCAATTTAGTGTATTCAACAATTCCTCGAGCATTCCACATAAACTTGCTATACTCTTACACATTGACTTATTTTCAATTCCCTAAATTATTCTTTTCAGATTGCATGATTATATAATTAAAAAAATCATAAAATGATGCAATGTAATATATTTTCTGCAAATAAGATTAAGCTTTAAAAGCTGAATGTGTGAGCCTAGAAATAAATTTTCACTGTACAGTTAAATTCACAATCGAGCAGAAGCTCCAATCACTATAGTACTATCTTTTATAGAAGGACCCAAACACATTCCACTATCTAATATTCTATAATTATCCCCTATAGATACATCAATATTTTATGTACCTGCAAGGGCATAGAAATATCCTCCTTTTTTCCAATTTAAACCGGTCAGATTCTATAATACTTATCTACAATAGATTATGCCCTAAAAAATTATAATACTATACCTATACTATATTAATTATTCTAAATGTTTTTTGCCTCTTACGATAACATACACCAATCCTGCCATTTAAATTTCGTATTATTTCATAAATAGTCGACTTTATTTTATTACCCGTTTTAATTTAAAAAAATAATTAATTTAAAAATAAAATATAATAACTGAACGAGTTGTAATCAAGAAGCTAAACAAAGTATATTTTAACTTCCAAATTAAATTTTAGTTTCAATTCTACCTGCCAATAAAACAGAATTTTGTATTTTCATGAAACATTCTCTAATTTTAATTCATTGTACAAGTATTCCTTAAGTTTAATTTAATATATATATATATATATATATATATATATATATATATATATACGTATTACCACAGCCTGGCCTGTGGAAACACAGTTTAACTGGGTACTGCAGACCGACAAAGGCTTAATCACATAATATCTCCCCCCCCCTAAATCCGCTTTATTAAATCTCCATAAAAACGCCCCATCTCTCTCTCTCTCTCTCTCTCTCTCTCTCTCTCTCTCTCACTCTCTCTCTCTCTCTCTCTCTCTCTCCTCTCTCTCTCTCTCTCTCTCTCTGCCTATATCTGCCTCATCGTGAGTTCTATACCCGCGCGGTGCGCATCGGGCGCCCGCGGCCACCTGGCGGCCAAACTTTTTAATTCAATCCTCCCCCTCCACGTCCCCACACTAAAGTCAATCCACAACTCTGGGGGTTGGCGCGCGGCTGCGTCGATTGCCTCGCAGCTGCTTGCCTGCCGCGTATATATATATATATATATATATATATATATATATATATATATAACCCAAGCTGGTCGCGGACCCGTGCATGCGGTCGCGAGCGACGCGCGCAAACCACCCACCCCTTCCCCATTACTCCACGAAACACGGAATCCATTAAAGCCAAAGTCCCACGCGAACTTAAATTTACATCTTCGTCTAGGACGTGCACGAGCGCGTTCCCGTGCCCTCTGTCATCTCTCTCTCTCTCTCTCTCTCTCTCTCTCTCTCTCTCTCCCATTCTCTTTCTCTCTCTTCTCCTGCCGTATTTACGCGAATTAATAGGGAGCGGACTAATATCGCGCGCCCAATGAGTTCTCCGCGTGTCTGTGCATATGTAGAAAGGTACATGTAGTGAAGAAGAGAAGATCACTTTGATGTCTGTCTCTCTACCTCACCGGAAGGGCGGTATTTTCGTTTGGCTTTTCCGCGCGCGTTGACCAAGCAGAGAAAGGCTCGGAGTCCCATTTCTATATGCGGGCTCGGACCGCTCTATTCTTCGCCGGGGCTCTTCTCTTGCTTTTGCTCTGTAGAGAGAGAGAGAGAGAGAGAGAGAGAGAGAGAGAGAGACCGAGAGAGAGGCAAAGGGAGATAGCTAGAGATAAAGAGGAAGAGAAACGGACTTCGGAGAAGCTTTAAGGATTGCTCCTTTAACTTGCCCGCAATAGGAGAGCCAGCTACACTTTCGCCCCTGAAATATTATACGAACTTCTTTGCGGCAAGTTTTTGATCAATAAGGTCGAGAACATCGAGTTTCATAAAGATTGTTTATTATGCTTTACAATTTAAATAAAGGAAAGAGAAATGGAGTGGACTTTTTAATACTAGTATTTAATTATTTATTTAAATTTTTTTCTAACATTTTGCGTAACAGAACGAACGTTAAAAATTCATTACACATTTGCGATTCCATGAGCTCGCGACCGGCTTAATCGAGCTTCGACTTATTGCTGCTCGAAATTTGATCTCTGACTCGCATTTTCAAAGGACAAGAGCTCAGTGTCTTGCGAAAATTCCCGTTCTATAAGAGTCGAGCCACGAAATATTAAGCAAGTTAATTTTGTGGAAAAAGTATCGAATAAAATTATCGTGACCGACGTATGTCGGTGGTAGCTCTACAGGCTTAAGGACCTACGGTCTCAATCTTACCTCGACGACAGTTGTCAAAACTGCACGCGTTGGTCGTGTGCATGACGATTGGTAGAATTAACGTTTGTATGTCCATTTAAAATTAATAAATGTACTCATTGTAAATCATTTGACATACGTACACAGTTCCAACTGAAATATACTCTGGAGTTCGTCACAGTTATTTTTAAGACAATTGCAGACGATGTTATTCGAATTGCCCCTCTTGCATCCTAGATCAAATAAATCAATTTAGTTTAAACATTCATTTTCATTTCTTTTCGGTTATATAGTTATTTATTTGTTTATTCATATATATATATATAGCCCATTCATTGAATCATAATATAAAGATACATATAGTTATCTCGATTTCCGTCACTTAAAAATCTGGTAAATTTCGATTGTAAAATACATAGGACAGATTTGATTTGACGAGAATACTATTCTGATCATTACAGTATTTCATTACGATTATTACTATTAAAAACCAATTCGAATTATTACAATTAGAAGCCAATTTCTTAACCGCCTCAACATATGCTTACCATTGAAACGTTTCTCGGGAAGAAAATGCAAATTTCTCTTACTTAAATATTATGATATATAATTTATTTTAATGTAAGATTATTATGAAAATATATATTCGATTAGCCATATTTTAAATATTCTGAGTTAATGGTCAAGAGTTCTGAATAAGTTCTTAATAATGATGATTTTTGAAAATATAATGGACTTTATTTCGCTGTATACTAACCTGTTCACAATCGAACAAAAAGCGAACTGCAATTAAAAATGCCCAGCTCTCCTCCATTGATCGTATTTTTTTATTTCATTATCAGTAGCTCATTCGATCGTCATCTATGCGATCTCTTCAGTTCTTTTTCCTTTACTGCCTACCTCTATTGGAGATCCCCTTACTTTATTTTTCAAATAAAGCGGACTGGGCGACAGGCTGCGTGCGCGTGTAACTCCATTCCGCGTACGTGGTGGTACGGGTGCCAAGGAGTGTATACATAGGTGCGCAATCGAGGCTGATGCGTTCCGCGTTTCTGCTGACATTGGCCAACAGATGCAATTTTATTGACACTAGAAGATACGTTTTCTTCAGGCGGAGGTCAGCTGGCTGATTCGATAAATCAACGGAGAAGATAGTTAAAGAGAGAGAGAGAGAGAGAGAGAGAGAGAGAGAGAGAGAGGAGACTAACGTAATTGACTAAAGTAAGGTAGTTTTTACGTTTATCGAAAAATCAAAATGATTGAAGTTTGCATTTTGAGTTAAATTCTTTGAAATAGGTTGTATTAAGTAAATTACTTGTGCCAAAATTTTGCTTCAGTTATTTTGGAGGTCCTTGCAGGGTCTCAATTCATTCGTAAAATTCGATAAATTTTATACTCTATAAGCATATTATTAATTTGATACAATTAGATAGAAAGTTTTACTATAAATACAATTGTCGTTTACTTTATTGAAGTTAGTTAATACTTAAATGATTAATTTATTAAAAGATTGTTGAAGATGAGTTGAATTGGATCGAAAATTTCAATCATACAGAATATCGACCAATAATAGTCTCATCGAGCATATACTGTATTGGACATTTCAGTATCATCAATTATTGAAAACAGCCCTTCGATTAATTTGTAAATGTTTTATTCTATTTTATGATATAGGGCATTAACTTTAGATTTAGTTTTTGAAGTCGAATTTTCCGAAATAGTTGAGCTTGTGCATCCTATAACGCACGTGTTATATTATGTAAGTAATCCTTCAGTCATTTTAACTAAAGACAAAGGAAGTGATGAAAACCAACAGCATATTTTGCCCATAGAATGCATTAATATACTATCACTTAGCCAACTATGTACTCCGACTGTAGCTATTGAGATGGTGATGATATATACAAGAACATGAACTCGGACAGATGGCAGGTTTATGCTCAGAAAGTCAGATAGTTTCTAACAAATTATTACAAAATCATTATTAGAAATTATCTCAAGGCATTTAGAATCATATACAAATCCTATCGAAATTAATTTAAGGCCTTTGGACTTGCATTAAATAATATAAATCATCAAAATAATTGATGTGTATAGAATTTGAAAAAATTTTAATCTTTGTTCAAGTGAAGAGTCTTTCCGATTTTTTAATCTTATTTTTGTCAAATTCAAGTCGGCTATTCAAATCAGTAAACTATAAATTTAAAAAAAAAAAAATAAGAAAACCATCATATTTATGCCATCACCTTATTTCGCCAAATCTAGAACCGATCGAATTTTAACTGACCGGCTTTCCGAACGCTGTTCAGTGCAATCGAATAAGGTCCAAAATCTGCCGACAACAGTTATATCTCGTAATTTGGTTGATTTATCAGTTGCTATTGAGGTCGCAACTGCAATAATGGATTCGCCGATTTCAATTTCGAAATTTTCAATTTGTACGTTATATCCCGGTGACCCATGCATCAATGTCTCCAATATAGTTTCCGAATTAATTGAAAATTATACGAATTCGGTTAGTTTTTACCTTTGTTAACCGATAAAGTTGTAGATTGTTAAAAACAAATTCACATGAATACAAAAATTTGATTGAGCATAGTAGCCAATATAATTAGCGTTACAATAATGCATAAGACTTTTTAAATACGTCTATCGCAATTCCCAACCTTGTAGATAGCTTATAATTCATTTAACGTTGGGAACACAGTTGTGTCCGATCATTTTTAAATTAATTTTAAAATTTCAAACAGATTAAATTTTTATATGTAATCTCAAAATTATGTAAGAGTATGTAATGTAAATAAATAATATATAGCCATATTCAATATGTTTAATAAATGAACCTTTATTATCGAATAAATACCTGTATAATGACTTATTAACAATTATCATGACATAAAAATAGCAATCATCATATTAAATTCTATCAATGCATAAATATGAAACATTCGTCATAGACTGGCATCTGTTACATCATGCACCGGGGTTAATTTTTTGAAATCGATATTTTCCACCCTTTACCCACCCGCAATAGTATTTTTGTTATCGAATAGTTGGCGAAAGTAATCTAAGAAGCCAATTTTAACGAGGATCAAAAATGGGTATAACTTTGTTTCTTGATAATAAATTACCATAGATGGAAATGGGCTAAAAGTCTGTAAGACAAGGTCGTTTAACATGGTTTTATTACTATAAATTTAGAGCAAATACATATGCTTTATTTTATCAATATGATCATTTCGTAAATAAAAGAAGGTACAGTATAATGAATTGTAATTTTAAGAGAAGGAAGGTAATTATACAAGGATTTTGTGGCTCGTCAATCTCAGTAAATAATCTTTCTTGGAACAACTTTTATATTATATAAATAAACATTACAACCTTATAGTGTTAATTCTCTGCAGAACAAATTTTTCATAATTCAATTAACGTTTACGCTTGTTTCTTTAAAATAATCATAACTGCGAGCATCCCACAAGTATTCTACAAATTACTTCATAAGCCTTACTTCTGTACTATTTCAAATCGTATAATTCCATAGTCGACAATTATACTAAACTCAATTCCGCTCATTCCGATAATTTAACATTCACGCATATAATAAGCATCCGATCCTGCATAATATAAAGCTAATCTATTTCCCGCCTTCACTTATCGGTTGCAGGGTGAAAATCACGAGGGGAGCCGAACAATATGGGGAAGAAGCCCGAGGGCTGAGCACAAGAGACGAAGTGAGCAGCGAACAGAGAGCGAGGCGCCGGGTCGCGCCCCGCCTGTTTCCAACTATATTTATATATACACAAGCCAGAACGAGAGGCTGAGAGCTCTCAACGAGTGGAAATGAATCTGGCCAGTTCGGCCTTGGGCGCCCTCGTCGCACTGTCGATCGTATCGGCGACCACGATAGGTAGGTGTGGCTAGACTTACGCGCGCGCACGCGCGTGTGTGTGTGTACGAGGCAGATGTATATAATAAAGAATTTATTCGATTATCGAGTTGCATTTACTATCGATAGTTGATCGATGTTTCTGAATCTGTCATATAACACTGAATGATACGCTTTAGGTTGACCTAAGTTTTATAGTTTCATTATAAAGACTCAATTATCCACTAGGGTATATAAAAAATGTGTGAAAAAATGTAGATATTCTTAAGGTTCTAATACAATTTGGTGCCTAGACCAAGATGAAATTTTCTAAGCTTTTTTCTTATTCAATTATTTAGTTTCTAAGTTACCAATCAACTTCGAATCTACGACATTCTCTTATCGGTTTACAGTCCTTTTTATATATTAAGATAATTATACCGCGAGTCAGAGCACCATTATTTAAAATTCCCCCCGTAGAAATCTAATATACAAAACTGAAAATTAAAAAAGTAATTAAAGATCGTTAGTTAAAGTATTATTAAAATCCTCATTCGTATGGGAAAAAATGTATTTTCGTATCCTTTTGATTATGAAGTTGTCGATATTGTGGTATAGGTTATTAAAACAAAATATAAGTGAAAGATTTATGAGACTATTCAGATTTTATGGAATAAAAATAATGTAAATTTAATGTTAGTATCCAGTCAATTAGATAATATTTATGATCTTTGTGGATTTGAGTTCGTATTATAGAGAGGATGAGGAAGGGTGCAAAGGATAAAAGAGGAGACATGTATATATAGATTTGATTTTAGGTTTTCATTTCAATCCCTGAAGGTGAATCAGAGCGTGTTGTAAACATCACTAGTTTTCTTAATCGAATTCTACATGAAAATTTAGGTGAAGACACGCGTTTAAATTGTCCATTACTAGCCAAATTAGTTTTCAATTTAATGTTCGAAAATTTGATATTTCAGATTTTACGGCGATGATTATAAATAATGACAATCTTACTGTTAGTATATAATTATATTCGTGTATAAAAAGATTATATATACAGTAGTTTACTTTGCGTCAGTCGACGTAAGTAAATATTTCATTTTAAATTAATAATATTGGCATTATGATCAAAGTTCCTTTTCACGAATATAAAATTAAAATTAAAAATATTCCCAATAATATTTTTGACGATTCAAGCGAATGCTGACTCATTAAATTGAAAAGTTATATTATTGTCATAATCGGAAATCAGTTTCAGTACATAAATATTGGAGCATTTTTATTAAGAGAACGCCGAAATCAGATTTCTGCTTTATAAATAAAATTTTCAAATTCTTATTTTCACGTCGTTCGAAGAGTTTGCTTGAAGCTTAACAGAAACTTCGAATCCAGATAAATAATAGGGACATGCTTAATTAAAATGCTGAACAATATAATAACATACAGGCAATATTATTAAAAGTAGAGCATTTTAACTTTATTGATAAAAGTAAAAGAAAATCTAGAAGTAACATTTTATTTATGCACATAAACAAAATAATGCAATTTTATTGATACAAATATTCAATAATGACATATAAATATTGTCTCGTCTTCGCAAATGAATTGTTGATATAGACAATTATATGTATTTGACAGAAACTTGATTTTATTCCGAATTTCTGGTTATACTACAATATAAACAATCACTTTTTAAAATCATTCCCCGCGCGGAATTCAAGTACGTTCAATATTTTCCGGCTAATTTTATCAGTTAAACATTATTAAAATGTTAAAGCACAGAATTATTGTTGCTTTAAAAATAATTCGTATAAAAGAATATTGACTATTAAAAATCATATGATAAGCGTGTCTTGAATTACATCTAAATAACTGTTTCATCACGTTTAATTCTTAGACAAATTTGTCCTTTGGAGCAAGTTTTTAAGTTTGAATATGACTATAAAATACAGGTGTTCGCGTAGAAGAACACGCAAACGTACGCATAAACAATGAGCGATTTTTTTTTTCAAAACATATTTTTTGTATGAAAATGACAAGTTGTGCTATTACATGCCCAATTTACATCTAATACCATCGTAAACTCTCCCGGCAAAGCCTTGTCGATCTGTTTATACACTTGCACTTTAAGTCTTATCGACCTATTTCACCGCCGCACTCCCGGAGTCTCCCTTTAACCTCGACTGAAAAGCCGCGAGATCAGCTATTCTCGGGAAGAGTGGGTTCATCCGCCCACCTCCAACCACCATCCAGCAACAGCTGCAAAACAACGGGACTCCGATCCCGCAGCAATTTTTCTCCTCTGCCGCTTCCCTCCCGCCGCCTTCCGGTTCATAAACGAGAATGAACCGGAAGTATACGTCGCCTCTATCGATTTACACGGCCAGCCGCCCCGCTTAAATCGCTGGCCCGGGGCTTCATTATCTCGCTCGATCATGCGCTAGCCGATGAACAGCCTCGGGCCACAAAGGCACAGCCACCTAGAGCATGTGAACAAGATTGCCAAAATATCGCCGATACGCGCTTATATAGGAATACACGCACACAGATACGCAATCACACGCACGCACACAAATACATACTCACGGTCTTTGTAGATGTACGAAAAAGACTCGCTGAAGAAAGTATCTTTTGCGAAAGTCCATAACTATTTTTCCCTCTCCTAAGGTGGAGGTTTGGGCGATCCTGTGTGCTCACTCGCTCGCGGAAATTTCGTTTTATCCGGCAAAGGTTTCCAGATGGTTAACGAACTTTGCCTGAAGTTGATTATTGAAGAGCGCGCATGAGAAAGCCGAGAATCGGATTTGTATTTTTTTCACCGTATTGCAATTAATTACCAACTGAATTTAATCTGTAAAATGTCGATTTATTTATGAAGCTTATTGTCGTTCGGCTAATAGAGAGTTTTGGGTATTGTACGCTGTAAAATGTTGCGATAAAATGCGAACGATCGCGGCTTTACCGATAGACGGCGACTTTTTATAAAAAGGAAAATAGATATTTTCGAATGCTGAAACTGTTGAAGCAAGTCTAAAGGATATTTTAGTAACTATATGTATTCCATCAGAAAATTCGATGACTTTCCCTCTGTAAGCATTTTTATCCAACGACATTCGTTACATGTAAATAAATATTTAAGTTGAATGTGATAAATATTTTTTTCAAGAAATCTCATCTCGTCATTAAAAGATAAATCAATTGAAACGCATAAAAATACATTTCTTTCGCGAACTTCCACGTCTCTGACCCACCCTTCCCGAAGTGAAACATATTGAACGATAAAATCGTATAAATCAGTCGAGCCTGGAAAACGTAAAAAATAACTCGGCCATTGCCAGCGTCTGATGCGTGATTGAAAGTTTAATTCTCTCTTGAAATATAGCAGCGGGCTGGAGAGACAACTGATGCGCCGACTTTGCTTAAATTCCTTCAATTATTAAAATATGACAAAATTAAAACTAATTTTGAAAGTGTTTTTAATATAAAATATCAGGGAATAAAAACAACTTTTGATTTTTTTTTTTAAATACTAAGCAGAAGTTTTTTAATCAATTTTCAATACAAATGGCCGTGAGACTTTGGATTTTCGTTAGTTCGTCGATGTAATACATTTAGATTTCGACATATGGCTGACGAAACTCGGATTTGCAACTTCGAGATTTTTCTATCTGAAACGTAACTGCTGATTTAAAATGCTTTTTGTAAAAGGGAACATATTGTCGTTATTATTTTGCAGAAATAAATGAAAATGCGACCGAAATTCAATTTTAATGTTGCGAAGTTGTTTTGATATACGTATGTAAAAATCGGACAAAGATAAAGTTGTAACAAAAGGAAGAAGGTAAGATAATGCTATTTGTCAGGTATAGTGAATTCTGATTTCAATATCTAAATTATGTATTTGATACAATGTGTTTCTCAACCATTTAAAAATATTTTGATAAAATCTTTTTTTATAACTTATAAAGTATAATGAACAGAACATCATTTATATTTGTTAAAAATATATCATCTTCTATGTGCTGTTACTGTATACTCGGTACAAAAACGTAACATACCTCTAACCAGATTTAGTATCAGAACTAACTTAACTAATATGTGATTATTGGTTAACAATGTACCTATCGTATGCACATCAATACAACCATATTTATTAAATATCTTCTGACCTTTTTAATGCTATTAGTCGATCGATTTTTTATACAACGTATTCACAGGTTTACTATAAATTCCATTATAACATTAAGTCAAAGAATTGCAGCGAACTACTGAAGCGAATAAAATATTTTTTCGTTCGTATTTCGATTACATCTAGACTGAATTATGTACGAAAGTAAGTGTACGTAATGCAAATAAGGTGCTCGATTTTTTTAATGAATGTTTAGCAAATTATTTGATTATTTGATGGTTATAAAAATTTCGAATTTTTAAACATGCGGTTTATCATCTAATACGTTGAGAAAATGTATATAATTGAAAAAATGTATTATTTATATATATATATTTAATTTTAATTATCGATAATGGAAAACAATTTTGTTTCTCGCCTTACTCTTCGTGCGGGAAAACTTACATATCTTTGAAATAATTCAAAACGGCGGTTGACGATAAAAACTTGATATTGAAGAATGAAAATAATTTTTTTTTAAATAAATCTGTCGTATTTACACTTCCAATTGTCGATAATAAGTATGCATTTCGATCGAAAACAGGAAAAAGCACAGATGCTTATCAGCCGTAGGATTTACAAAGGAAATAAAAATATTAGTTATGGATATAGAAAATAAAAATATTAGCGTCTCTCTTTAAATTCTACGCAGGTGTAGAATATACATTTGATTATCGGATGTATCATATATGTATTATAAAGAGTAATGAGGGTGTTTTTGGCGCGCTTCTTCGGGCCGCATGCTTAAGAAGGTAATAAAAGAGGTCTGGGCCTAATTCACGTAATAAATATCCGTGTGAAGAAATCATCAGCGTTTACTTCGATCATTTGAAATCATGAATAATTGTAAAATACGAGAGAGAGAGAGAGAGAGAGAGAGAGAGAGAGATGAAAGAGAGGGAGCGATCTGGAGGTGCCTCGGCGTTTCTTTTGTAATTTAAAAGTAGTTGGACCTGAGCATCCGTGACAAACGATCAGCGGCAAATATCAGCGATTTTTTTTCTTTGACCCATTATGACGTATCGAATAAAATTAATAAACATTCTGTGGAAGATGTGAAAGAAATCATATAAGAGACACGAATTTCGAGAGATATGCTGACCATTTTCAAGTTGTGGGTATCTACAGCTAAGTTGCCATCTACACTCGAACTATTTCCGTATGGATCCTTTTATATGAGTTTGCTAAGTAATTCCTTAATAAAAATATTTATTAAGGAAGTGCCATTCTAAATTTGAGTAAACTATATTATAGATGCAAAAATAGAGCCCACTTGAGATCCGTCAGTTGATACAACACGAAACGCCAATATCTCGGCCAATATTCAGAACTTATATATTTATAAAGATTATCGTTTGATTTAAAAATAAAAAGCGTACATTTGAATTTCTTATGCATATATTGTTTATTACCGTAGACATAGCGTTCGAATTTATTTCAACTCGCACGTGTTCACCAATTTAACTGGCACACTGAAAGGCCTTGTAAAGAATACTTTGCAATTCACCTGTTACGAAATATGAGTTAATATTCCAAGTAAACAGCATAGCAGCTACAATATTGTAGAAAATAATATCATTTGAACTAATTTAATTTTAATTTGAAATTTAATAGAATAAAACATTTACAATATAAGACAAATCATTATTTATCCACGTAATCAATCGCAAAACAAATCTTTTATACAATCTAAAAGAATACAGAAAATTTACCTAAATATCACACTATTCCATATGTTCAAATTTTCATCAACAAAGCCATCTGGTTTTCCGCATTGCTCTATGTTACTCTAGGTGAATTATTTCACTATTAATTTTATTGAAAAGAAAACTGCGATTCGCTACTGTCTCGTTTTTATACATAGGTTTCTCTTGCCATAGCTAACCTCTGTTTCAAAATTTGTTGTATTCCTTCCATGTCGATCGTTTCGCTTTCGAAGCACAGAAACGAATCAATAAAAATCTAAATTATTTTTTATTCATCGATCCTGTTCTAAATTTTAAATTGCTCTGCCTTGAAAAATAATCAAAATATTCGAGTTCTCATTTGCTGCTGAACATAGGTATGTAGCAGTATCTAGCCGACCAAAATTGTACTACTTTTAAATTTATTGCTTATTATTACAGCGACACGGAGTATTTAATTATATATTTTTTTTAATTCATCAACTCATCCGTTTCACAAATTACATATTATTTAGAAAATCAAGTCTGAAGTAATGTAATACAATTTCATTCCTGAAAATCACATTCGATCTCTCGTTTCTCTTTTTCTTTTCATCTCTCAATCTTCTCCAATATATCAGGCATTTTATAAACTATAAATAATAACAACGAATGAGTAATACTTTAAATATGCATTTATTTATTATATTCTTTTCATACATATTCATAGTTGATAATATTTTGTCAAAGATACAATAACCTCTATGTAAATCGAATAAAAAGAAAAATAAATTTCTTTAGTCATCACCATCTTCATGATTTCTTTGTAAGCATCATTGGTAGATAAATTGACGACTCAACATCACATGTAGTAGGAGCAACCCATATACATTCTTCTCGGTGTAACTTTTTATTAAAGCATACTGAGCCACCAAGCAAATACTGTCTTCCAGCCTGAAAAGAAAAAAATGTAAATTATGAGTTGCTTTTATTAAAAAAATTTTTTTACAATCAGTATATTATAAAGAATCCGGAAAAATTTTGAATATTTTAAAACATTATTTTCTTGTAATGATGGTAATTGCGTAATTAGTCATGTGAAATATTAATATCCAAACTATAAAACTACGAAATTCAGAATACAATTTAGTGATTGTTAAATAAAAAATATTAAGTAAAAAATGTTTCATGCCACTCAAAACAGAATTTTTTTGATTTACTTATTAATTTATGTTTAAGGAATATCTTATGAAAATCTAGCGATCATAACGCTATTAACATAACAGAAGCATGACATATGAGAGAAATATTTTTCCTAATATATAAAAGAAAATTAAAAGATCATTAAATTTTTTAGTTGTTTCCAAATTTTCCGACGATGTGAACGTAAAAGATAAAATTGTTATGTTATATATTACCGAGTCTGTAACACATTGCAAGTTTCCATCAATTCCTAGAAAACTTCGAATTTCACGCTGCAGCAGAGTTAATGAATAGCTACCTCCTGCGAAGGCATTACTATTACCCCTGATTTTGAGTCCTAAGTTATTTTCGTTTAGCATGTCCGAAGCTACTTTGAAATACTCGTTTTCATTTAATACGTTATCTAAAATCAGACATGTTCCGTATTTTCTCCAAGCTTCTATCCAATTTCTGTCTTCGTGTTGTTTCGAGGTAAGCGCAGGCCATTCACTCTTTAATCTAGTTACAACATTTTTGGCGATTTTCACAGTAGGCAGATAGCTATCCTCATAGCAAGATGTGGGATGGTCACCATCGTTTTTAGAGGGCCATAAAGCAGTAATTATCCATTGATTCGGTTTTGTTAAAGCAGTCCAAGATGATGTCGACAAGTCGTACAAGACATGTTCGCCATCTCTTGGCCACTTTCCATGAGCAAGCCAAAAGGCAGTTACGGGGTGACTTACATTCAATACTACTTGATCGTATGCACCAGGAGTCCTATGAAATCAATTCATTATTTTATTAGCCAGATATAATATATAAGACAGAAAATCATACATTGAAAATAAATATGACAATACACATAAATTAAAAGTCAAACTGCTACTTATCAATAATATTTGAAAGATTACCTATTATTGTCAGCATTACAGAGAACTATAAAGGTAAGAATACAAGCTATACCAACGTTGAACATGATGCCGTATATCTATCAATGAAATACAGCTAACACGCAATATAAATAATTTTAAAAATAGATAAGTATATAAGAAGGTACTATTTTAATGAATATTGTATCTACTATTTTAATTTAAATGAATACATTATAAACATCAAATCACTCGATTGTTTAAAAACTGATTAAAATAGAACTCATAGTATACGTTTATCTTAATTTTATTTAATATTCAAAGTAAATAGAAGGGTACCTTTAGTAACCTTTCCATCTTACTATCATAGAAAAAGAAGGAGTTTCTCATGCTGTCAGACATCAAATATGTTTCATTTTAATTTATAACTAAATACCATCCAATGTTTATAAAGAAAAATCATGATTTATCTCATGCAGTGTCATAAAATAAAAAAATATATTTATATTATTTCTAAACAGTACAAAATCAGTATTTGAATATCACAATATACAAATGAGTATAATATAGGACAACTGCAAAAGTAAAGACCGTAGCTAATGGTTCATTAAAAATTAAAAATTGTACTTATGTGTGATAGATATATCGATAGCGTTGAAGTCGCTTCATCTCTACAATAAATTCGAGAATCCAGCTAGTGGACATGTCTATCGAGCAAATCCTAAGATTGACGGAATTCTACAGCGTCAACCAGTTTAGGACAATATAAAAGTCCTGCCCTGCTCGCTCCGCGATTATTACGTCGCCGGGAGAATTTTTTATGTACACGTGCTGTGTACGTATATTGACCTCGATTTTCGCGTTTTATTGAGAACGTTTCTGAAAAGTGAAAAAGACGGGAGAATTGGAAGAAAGGCCCTCGGGCGGGACTCGGGTGAAAAGCGGCTGCCACGCTAGACTTGGACCAGCCGACACTTAAAGACATCTTCACGATCACGAGAGGAGCTGCAATAAGCTCCGTTAATTCAAGTTCAACTGCCGACGAAGGCGCATCGCAAGCGAACGTTGCTAATCGTGTATTAATTTGTAAAGACATATTTTGTAGCTCGCCGTTTTCGATGTTTTCCACGTGTAGTGTGCAGTGTACTAGTCTACAGCTTTTGATGCCAAAGCGAATAAAGAAGTTGGTCCTAAGTAAAGATCTTCATTAGGCGCTTGTGACCCGAGGCTGCTGTCAGCGGTGAAGGCTTTACTAGTGACACAAAGTAGGATGCCATGCAAATGCACGATCACTTGTATAAATAGTACATAATTACTTATTTTATTATTTATTAGTATATTCGTATTAGTTATTCCTATATTAATATATTATTTTCTTTTCTGTTCATTCATCTTACACTGCCGATAATAGTCTTCTATTTCAGATATTTGAGTTCGATCGATTATTCTGATAATGTTTGAAGTGTTTTACCTAACTTTTTATCATTTTTACTTTCAAAAATAAGTAATTATTACTAATTGATAAAAAATAAATAATACATTTAATAATTACTTGAAGAATCAATAAAATTTAAAAAATCCAAATCTAGATAAAATAATTTTTATGAAATTTCATGATTTAATGTTGTTTCTCTTGAAAACGCTGATTATCGTCTGAAAAACTATGTGAAATTTGATATAAAAATGTGACTGTTAAAAAAAAACCAACAAACACGCCGGATACCAGGTTTCTTGGCAATCGACCAAAAGCGCGCACGGGCTTGTAGAAGAAAAATACACCAGCGAAATTTTCCCCGCAAACTTTAACAGATGTGAAATCTGGATACACAAAATGTACGATTAACTGTAAATAAGAGACGGTAAAAGGGATTGCGGTATCGCTAGAAGGTAAATTTGTCTTTCTACCCATAAAAACTTGATAATGACCGAATTCTTGAGGATTGGCTTCTTTATAAAGCGTTTCGTGGATTTCAGTACAGTGATATTCAACATTGACGTTTGTTCGAAAATAGGACTAGTTTGATAAAATTCTGAGAAAAAAAATTCTTTTAAAATGAATCTATATTCATCGGGTTGAGAAAATTATTTATTTTTTATTATTCAAAAATTGTGCTTGCAACGAAAAGATGTAGAAATTAAACATTATTTTTCTTTGAAATTCGGATTTTCTTATATCGTTCACAAACTTTTCAATATATTTGTAGACGTCAAATATATAGCATAAAATATTTTTATTTTAATTTGAAATCATTAGTTTCTTAGCGTACATTATTAAAATTAATGTAAAAAATTACAATTGAAGAAACGATAGTAAGCAGAGAACTAAACAAGTAAGAAAATAACAAATGGCAGTATGGAAAGAAAGAGAGGAAACGAGAGAGAGAGAGAGAGAGAGAGAGAGAGAGAGAGAGAGAGAAAGAAAAAGAGAAAGAAACAGGAAAAGAGAGGCTAAGCGATATCTTATAGTTAAAAAGGCTATAAGGATGCTAGTCGCGAAATCGGGTAGGTGTCGTTTTTTCGTGCAAAGGTGTTGCGTCATAAATTCGATAGTATCGGAAATATAGAAAGAGGAGAAAGAAAAAGGAGAAAAAGACTGCACTGATAGAAGAGGTTGAGAGGTGCATTCATCTCAAACAACTATCTCGCCTAGAATTCCGTATTTCTCTAAAGTCAGGTGAATTTACAATGCGCAGCCAAGCCAAGGTAGCATTATTTTTTCGGAATCCTCCATTTCATTTCCTATTCTTTTATTTCAAGGTATACTTCTGGATAAATATTAAAAGTATTTATTTTTTAAATTTATTGCAATTTCACAGTGCCTCGTATATTTTTAATACATATTACAATCCTAAAAGTCAGAGAGTCCATTGATACTTTTACTTATCGTTATCCTTTACCTTTCGGCGACGATGCTTTTAAAAGAGGGATACTTTACTTGGCGCGATCAATTATCGGATTCTGCCTGTCTGCATCAAAAGTAAGTTTTTGACATCGTAAATCGTGTAAAAAATCGATGAAGAATTGAATTTGGATAAATTGAAGATTCATTTTCGTAAAGGAATTTGAAATCTCGTAATTTCTTAACAATATATCAGTTCCAAAAAAAAAGATCTTGAAAAAACTACATCTTAATGATGGTCGTAATATTGAAAGCCATAAAATGAAAACGATAAAGCCCGACGACAGTTTGTCGATATTCCAAGAGAAAAATTGTTTACTTTCTCTATAAGCTGACGGATAGGCTGCCAAAAAAAAAAAAAAGATTAGAACCGCCAAAATCCGGTCATTCTAGTATTTGATCTACAACGAACGCCGTCTCCGCTCCCCCGCCGGAAGACCCTAGCGAGGTAACGGCCATGCAAATTGAACGATGTTGCATAAAACGAATCAATACCCCTCCCCGACCCCCACCCCCTCTTTTTCTCTTCTCAAAAGCTTGGCAGTTCGGCAAAGCCGAAGCGGGTCGTTCGGTTCACCGTAATCTCCAGTGTACGCGGTCGACTAGGATCCCGGCAGAGCGTTAGAGAAAAATCGAGATTTTTCACGTATAGATCGTGTTGTAGATTTGTAGCTGCTCGCTCGAGAGGTAAAGAGTGAGAGAGTGAGGGGGGGGGAGGGGGAGAAAGAGAGTTACATAAGACTCTTAGAGCCGTGAAAAAGAACGAGTGGAGGTCGGGAGTCTACTTGAGAAGACAAAGAGGGAGAAAATTGTGCTTGATTATCAGCGTTTCTAGGAAAGGATTTGAACTTGTTCATAGAACAATATATGGCGTCTATTCTAGAAGGAAATTCTAAAATAGATAGAAAAATCGTGAATTAGCTTTATCGATTACAAAATTTAAAGTTAAAATAACTCATTGGTCATAGCATGATTAAAAAACCTGTTGCGCAAGAGTTGAAAACTTTAGAAGATGCTGGGGATAATGAATGATATTGAAAATCTTGCATTCGGTATTAAGTTTAAACTTTATTTGATGAAAATGTAAAGAATACATATCTTTTGATGTATGTTTGATTAATAATGAGTACATTATTATTCCTGTTCTTTCTCCTAAATTTTTATATTAATTTTAATTACTTTTATAACAATTAACGATATAACAATAAAATCGTATTCTTTCGGAAGGCGTAGATTATATTAATATACCAAAAATTGCTGAATTATGTTACAAAGTGCATTATAAAACTTACATATCTTTAATAACGAATTCAAAAAATTCGCCATCCCATTTATTGCCCCATCGCGATCAATCTGTCTATACGACCGATACCAGTCGATGCTATTGTTGGAAAGTTTTAGAGAAAAAAAAAAGGACGCGAGCGAGATCGATGATAGATAAAGATTATTATTCGCACGTAAAGCCAGCTGTTAAATTAAACAAACGCTGAGTCTGACCGTGCGTCTTATTGGTCGAATCCCCGTTTTTTCGGCCAGGAGCACAGGTGGCGGAGGGGGGATGACCTTATTTTCGCATGACGAAGCCACGTCTAATCTCTGCCCAGGCACGCTCCATACGCGGGAGTCGGCTGCTCGGGATAAATTCCAACGATCGCCGCCGAGCCAATTCGAGCGGGGTCTTGCACTTAATTCACGTCGACCCCCCCCCCTTCTACGCCGACGGCGCGTCGCCGTGATTTCGTTCTCTCACCCAATATATAAGTGTGTGTATATATATATATATATATAACAGCTTGCCCACCGCCGGGTTCTTTTCCACGGCGCGTAAATATCGTTTTTAAGAGCCTCCCGCAACGCAGGTGCGGGGGGGGGGGGCGGGGGATTTCGATTCTGTTCTCTGCCCCCGGGACGAGAGCGAGGGGAGACTTTTCTCCCCTTCGCCGCGGAAGCCATATAGAAGCCGATTACCGCGCATTCGCCGTGCTCCGCCCCCTTTTTTCTGATTTTCCAAAGTGAGCCCGTGGCAACTCTTGCCTCGCTCCCCCCCGCATTACCTTCTTATCGCTCTTTCCGCGTTGACGCACAGACACACGGGCACCCACGCACGCACGCGCGGTCCTCTTTACCTCACGGCATCTCTCTCTCTCTCTCTCTCTCTCTCTCTCTCTCTGCGCTCGCGCCAGTAATGCCCTTACATTTGGCCCCCGATCCCCACCCCTCCCCGCTCAACCCGGTAAAGCGTTCTCTGCGCACGTGAATTTTGCAGCTGCTCTCTTCGGCTAAGCCCCGCCACTCGAGATCTCGGCGATAGTACAGTTGCTGCAAGTAAGTGATTAAAAGAGTATCAGGCGCAAGGTTTCAGCCAATTCGAATCAAAAGTACGTGGGTAATGTTACGGATGCGTGTACATTATAATGAGGTAAATGTTACTAACGAATATTGCTTCGAAAATAATCGATGATATTAAAGTAATGATATTGATGATCGAAGTATTAATAATTATGATTACTTTCATAAGTCATTTAACATCTTTATGCTCATTCGATTTGTAATTGATAAGCATTTACGATCCCTTCTTAATGAGAAAACCTTCGTAAAAAAGAAATTTTTCTAACTAATTTCGTAATATTCATATTCGACTCTACTTTCCACTCAATGACTTTTGTAAAGTCGTAATATATGAATTTCGAGTAGTCGAGAAATTATGCTTGAAGAATACTTTAATCTTTTTCATGGAAATATAGTTTTATTGTATTGTTTATGAAGACTTGAAGACGTTCCCTTAAACAATGTTATATTCGAAATAATAAATTAATCTATACATTGAAAACTGAAAATAATTTCTTCCTCTTTTGTTAGCAATTAATTGTATTCTGTAAACTTTCTAAACTCAATGCTCTTACAATAATGATGTTAATAACCAGATCTATCAATAAAGAATGAAAAATAAGAACTTTCATTTATTTATTGGACACATAAATAAATATAAGGAAAGTGAAATCCAGTGTAATAAGACGGGAGAAATTCGAATCGACATGCACAATTTCTAATAAAAGAGAAAGAAAGAATGGGAGAACGAGTGATAGAGATAGAGACACAGAGAGAGAGAGAGAGAGAGAGAGAGAGAGAGAGAGCGAGAAAGATACAAAAGTAAAAGCATTGTATTGTTGCATCTTGCGGCGGTACAGGGTTTTCCTCTTTCACAATCCACGGACGACTCTCTGTGCTTTATACCTTTTATCGACGCGAGCATTCCATTCCACAAGTATGCGTGTAACGAAAGAGCCCGCTGTAACTCTAACTAGAAAAATTATCTAAAAAATGGATATCAACGGATTAGAACAATAATTTGCATATTTATGGTCAAAGAATTAATTAAACTCACTTTATTAGTAATGGGACAATTCAATAAAAAAATTTTCCTAAGAAATACTTTCTTAAAGTTACTAGTAAATCATTTTAGTGAGATATTAAAATTGCAAATCTTTAAAGTTTGTTTTATGTATAGAAGTTCCTCGGTCCTTATTCATAGTGCTTTATCTCGAGAAATTCAAAATAATCATCATCTATTCTTTAGACAACATAAAGATACAAAAGTACATGAAAATAAGGGAAAAACATATTAGGAATTTGTGTAAGGTAGAAATTTTTCATATAGGACGCAACTAGAAAAAAATACACAGCAGATATGATATTATATAAAAAAAAAAGTTTAAATTAACGGGTATGTACAAAGATCTACCGATAATTTTCACACGCCAATAATAAACAAATTCTGATCTGTTCAGAAATGTACTCGATTATTAATATGATAAATTACAAGAAAGAGATACAAGCCGTTTATTAATGTATATAGAAATTCTAATGAGGTGAATATGTTCGTTGATGTATGATACGCAAAATAGACGAAAGACAAAATAAATTTATTACAAAATCAATTAATGTTCCATCCGAACAAGATCCACGTAAATTTGCATAAGGAAGAGTTCGGAAACGTAATAAAAAAAATAAATAAATAGGTATAGCATTTGATGATTATAAAATTATTTTGCAATTAAATATATTACAAATTATGTGATTTAAAAAAAAATTTTTTTTGCTGCTAATTGTCATTTGGCTTTCATTATAATTTATAACACATATTTTAGGAGACGTAGTTTGTGATAGTTTATGATAGAGTGTGTGTGTGTGTGTGTGTGTGTGTGTGTGTGTGTGTGTATTACATCCTCACGTACATGCATGCCTACAATATGCACGACGCAGTCATTTGGTACCAGAAGTTCTCTACATTTATTCAAATATTTTTACTTAAAGAAAAAAATTCAAATTGATTTTATTATATCTCATAACATGATAGAAAATTTTCATTTTATTATAAATCTTGTAATATCAGTCCGAGTCTAAAAACACATTAGGTTCGAGATTTCAAGATTTCAATGTCCGGATGCGGAAGAAAATATCAGAATTCACTAACGAAACGGTTACAAAAGGATACACATCCACGGAAGGATTGGATGAAAACGGATGCACGAATCGAGATTTTTACATGGTATTGATCAATAATAATTGGATTTCGAAGTTCACGGGCTTACAATGATTGAATTTAGCTTCATATTTTTTATCATTCTGTGAAAGTAAACTCGGCAGGTATAAAATAGAAATAACTTTATTTTATAGAAAAGTATAAATACACAGAAAATATAATATAAATCGGCTACTCACTAAGCATTAGCTTGCAACCGTTCTATATAACGTCGAAACGAGAAGTGAGATTTGACCTCCGCTGAGGGCATTACAATACCTCGGAGACGCATCTTCTCTCATACAAGAACAAACTTGATCCATATACAGGCGCGCACTCGCCCGCTCTCAGTACCTGTACATCACGCTCTCACTCAAGTATACAATATTGCACATGCAATATAATTGACAAGTCTGCGACTACGGCAAGATTATTTTAAACATGGGGGATTCCCCGGCATTTCAAATTATCTGTTTAGAATGTGCCTCGAAATTCAGCACATTCAATATTTCCAAACTCAATATTGATCATTTTCAATGCAATTTTCACTGACAACAATCAAAATTGTTCAATTGTCTCTTTCTTTATTTTCTCTCATTTTTT
Organism: Sycobia sp. Sy_11; assembly: GCA_018907035.1. NCBI lineage: Eukaryota > Metazoa > Arthropoda > Insecta > Hymenoptera > Epichrysomallidae > Sycobia > Sycobia sp. Sy_11. The sequence goes on from JACCIC010000107.1 coordinate 375,022, forward strand.
CTTATTGCTCAAAATAGTTTCTAAACTCCGCTATGTGATTCATATTTCTGCCTCGCCTTTTCTACATTCCCAAAACGTTTTTCAACAGCGTTAAAATTCGGTAGACCGAGTCACGAAGAATGACCACATTGAATATTGCCATTTTCTATCTATCGCATCATCCTCTCTCTCTCTCTCCTCTCGTTCTCGCTCTCTTTCCCGAAAAGATATACGTAGTGAAAAAAAATTGCTGAAAGTTACTTTAAATATATTATATACATATCTTTATGTTCTATTGCGCCTATAATTTTCACATTGTACCATTTTCGTCCATTTACACACATTAAATTTTCAAATTATCGGCATATCGGTGGTTTACGTTTATTTGTGTATTACCAAAAACTCGATATCCGCGAAAAGCTCGACGTGCACCGTGCCCTATTTCTGAACACCATAATGTCCAGCCTCAAAATCCGAAAATCCGAAGGACAAAGGAAAAAACTGCTTTTCGCAGTACTTTCCGGCTTTACGCCGCCAAAAATGAATCGAAAAAATATATAAAAACAAAGAGAATACACGCGACCGAGAAGAACGCTCAGCCCAATCGAACGTAATCCTCTTCTTCTCCGATTCTTCCATTCTCTCATGCTTCTGTCCCGTTCTTTCTCACTCTCTCTCTCTCTCTCTCTCTCTCTCTCTCTCTCTCTCTCTCTCTCTCTCTCTCTCTCTTACTACATATACATACGGACTATACCGAACTGCGAGACGTCGCCGACGTTCCCCCCTTCCCGCCGTCTCTTTCTAACTATTACTTCAAAATCAGTTTCGGCGCTCTTACGCAACGGAGCCCGGTAGCCCTCTATTATACGGTTGAGACTTCGTTCTCTGCAGGTGTGTGCACGTACGTGTATTTGGGTCGCTTGCTGTGCCAGTGCTACTCCTACTACAGTTGCACGACTGCGATGAATATATATATATATATGTAAGGGAAAGTTTGCTTTGCTCACTCGCAGCCCGTCATTCGCTCTCCCTCTTTCTCTCCCTTTACCCGAGGGACGGAACTACCCGAGGTGTAGGTGTATACATTTTACGGCTCGCCGCCGCATTTTCAGTGTACCGAGCGAAAGGAGCGCGGTAGCGCTGCAGCGGGATTTAGGGTGGGGGTGGGGGAGAATGGAAGATAGGTAAAAAAAGATGGCAAGGTGTGTAACCGCACTATATTCGCGCAGTCCTTCGCTGAGGTGCGCGCGCTCGTGCGCGCCGAGCGAGAAAGGGCCGTGGAAGATTAACTTTATTTATCCGCGTTGAGAGAAGGAGAGAAACGGGGTCTGGTGCACTGGATTTCTCGAATCTGAACCCAGTCGCGATTTTCGTTGGGAACGACGAATCGTGATGGAATTGAGTTTCGATCCCATGTCAAGGAGATCGTTCAATATTTTCCCGACTGGTCGAAGAGCCATTTCTGTGAGCAGTCACATCGAGAGCGAGCTTCTGAATATACATCCGTACGTCATTTTTGGCTCCGATGCGAAGTCAAAAGTCTCGTCTCTTCCTTCTTCTACGGATGAATTTGTTTGCAGAGGAATCTTAATTAAAGCGCATTTGCGTTCGATCATTTATTCGCGGTTACCTCCTCTATATTATTATGCATACGTTAGTAATAGAATGTATCACAGTTTAGATAATGCCTCGCGCTTATAATGTAACACATGAGCGAATTATTAACAGAGCTATAAGTTTATATCGCGCGCATATAAAGTTTACGCTGTAAAGCAAGTACGCAAGTATTATTTAGCTCTATTATAATGAAATAAGTTACCTCGAGTATACATAAACTTTGCTACAATGGTTCATAATTAAGATAAATATACGCACACTTACACACACACACACACACACACACATATATATTTACATTTATTTAAAATATCTAATAAACTGGTTTGCCGATCAAATAATTGTAAAGATATAGAACAGAGTTTATGTTACATAGAACTTTATCTCTTCATCAGGCATTTAAGGCATAATGTCGTCTTAAACAGACAAATACGTAACATTAAAAATGTGTATTGCTCTAAGTTCTTATGAATAATAATAATGATCTCATTCAGCATTTTTATATCTCATTATATTTGAGACATCGTGACAGTTTATATATTCCAGAAATGAGGACCTTTCAGTTTTTTTAATAAACCTTCTACTATATACAAATTAGAATTAAAAATTGTACTTTTGTCGACTGTTACAAAGATTATTATAAAGACAATGAGACCGATAAAAATATTTATTAATTTACTATATACAAACATTCTTTTTTAATTCAATAAAGGTAGTTATTAAATATTCGAATTTTCTTTTATCTCTCGTCTTGTATTTTTGTTTTATGCTACAAATGCGTCATTGGTGATAATCGAGCGAACGTCTCAAATTCATTGTTTTTTTAATGAACAGTAAAAAACATACAATCCAAAGTAATATATTCATTTATCAAAGTATAATTATCAATTCGTATTTAATAATGATAATATGCCACGTGTTGAGCTAAAAGTAAAAAGGTTTCCAGATGTTTTCCTGGCAAAATAATCTTGAAAATATTTAAAAAACTTACATAATTGAGGTTTTGATCATATTTATATAATGCTACAGTTGTTTAAGCTATAGTTTGGCGAAGAAAATGGTAACGCAAAAAGTGCTTTTCGAAAGCATGCCTCTATAACCCGTATTTTACTATGCTGCGCAGGGAAGGAGAATGCGCTTTAAATCAAATCCGTAGGGGGGGGGGAGTATAGTCGCGCCGTTGCATCCCGGAAATTCATGAAATTTTCAGACAATATTTTTGAGAACGTGCGTATCTTCGGGCTGCGCTGAATCGATATTTTTTTCTTCCTCGTAGTCTGATAAAGTCTGAGGTAACCTTAAACACCTTCTGCTCAACGGGCTTTAAGAATTATTCGCGTAAACATTAATATTTCACGAGCTCGATATTGTATAACTGCGTAGTATGAAAGTATAGAACTAAAAGCTATAAACTATAGATACAAATATAAATTATAAATATAGATAATATAACTATAGATCAATGTCAATACTTGATTCATTGGTTTCAGACTTATTGAAAATTTATTTAGCCAAATTTTCAAAATTTAGCGTGGTCCTACTGTTTGCAAATTAGTAAATCAATTCACAATTTAATATTTCAGTAAGTCCTTTGACTTTAATTAGAAAAGATATCCTGCACCGGTGTCAAAACTGTGGCACGGTAATGAAAAATTGCTATGCTCGCATGCATACCATTTTTTCAATCGTAATCAGATTGTAAGATTTACAGGTACTTACGACGGATTCATAAGAAATAATTTCTGGCGCACCTCAGAGGTCACGTCTTAGCCCGCTGCTATAATTTTTATTACATATTATCACCTACTTTGATTGCATTCATTACATATTGATCGCACTGCTATGGCTAATATCATTCCTCACGGCATTATTCTTATTTTTTCTCTGCGAAATGCATTCCATATGTATTAACCGACCGCTCGATGCACTACACCTCCTGGAAAATAATTATAAATTTTATCGTGACAAGTGCCCCGATCGCTACGTTTCACAGAAATTCAGGGACCTTCAAAAATTGTGACTGGTCATCTTATTTCATTGGTTATTTCAATTATTACTCGCGGATCTGTCATTTGCTCACCCGTGCAAATGAATTGCGCTTCATCATACCGAGCAATTTGTCACAAGTGATATTAAGATATTACTTTTTTCCAAAACGTAAAAAAAAAACGATTGTTTGCTATAAAATTGTTAATGAACATTCCAATGAAACAATGTGCTTTTTCCGGCTATAAATTTGAACTGTAGCGTTTGAAATTCTCGTACGTAAACTGAATCACGGCTCAGTACATATAATTACATTTATTTCTCTCCTATTGTACGACTAAGTAGCAAACGGAATGAACTTCCGCCACAATATAAAAATAAAAATATTTTTGATGTATTTCAAACTTGCATACAAAATTTAATAATATATCCCATTGTCAATTACTGAAATTTGTAAATTAATTTTCAATACTTAACAATTTAAATTTTTGTTCTGTATATTGACGCGTCACCAATAACTTCATTACATGTACGGATACATAAATAATTTGAATTTTTCTCCTTTAATGTATTTATAATTGCTACATTATACCATTGTAAAATCAATTCTGTTCATTTTTAATAAATAAATGAATATATGAAAAATATATTATTGAATACTTATTCAAAATCGAAGATTTTATTGTATTTGAATTTGATTATATAAAATGTTGAAAAATATTTATTATTAAAAAAATATTATTTATTATAATTTTAAATAAACAATTATAGTGAAAATTAATAATTTGAAACAGGCTATTCAAATGCTCAGTACTATTTGTTTATTCTATATTTATTCCTATTTGCGCGCTTGAAGTATTGTTAAAATAATAAATATTATTAAAAATTTCTTCAATTTTGAAAGAGATGTGTTTATATATCGAAATCATGAAGCTGTTGTATAATTGTTACTTGCATATATATATATATATATATGTGTGTGTGTGTGTGTGTGTGTGTGTGTGTGTGTGTGTGTGTGTGTGTGTGTGTGTGTGTGTGTGTGTGTTCTCTATTGAAAAAATAATAAACCAAGCATGGGTCTATTTACTTTTGATCGACGCCAAGTGAGTCGAAGGTAGCAAATTTGATTTTCCTGAAAAATGAAACGAACATATTTACCCTATAATATATCCTCGTCGGTTGCGCATGAGAAATTTAAACAATCTGTAAGAAAAGCAGGAAAGAGACCACGGGATAAACATCGTATGAGAATCATTTTAGCGAAAAGTTCTTTAAAAATACCCGTGTCATCCTTCTCTTTATTTTTACAGCGCTTTTTAGCGTCTATTTGTCTTGTCTATTATCTTGTCTATTTATCTTGTCTTGCCTTAACCCCATAAGTTATAGGCCGTAAAGTCCGATGTTTATTACCTTATAATCGTTTAATTCGATATCTGCATTACATACAATTACACTCTTTTCATCTACTCATTTACATTATCCACAAGACAATGAAAAAATGTACAAGCGAAATGATTTTGTATGAACAATAACAATAATTTTTACTGCGAATAAATAGATATTATCAAAAACAGAAATGTGCAACTGCACTACAACAAGAAATATGATTTTCTATTTCTTCTCGTCCAATTTCTCTCATTCTAAAAATAATCATTTATATACATATTTTTTCCTACGATAAGGAAATAAATGTCTATGCAAATAATAATAAATAAATTTAAAAAATATTATTTTCGAAATTCATTATTAAGAAAAAAATAGTATAAATATAGAAAAATTTATGAAACGCTCATTCTTTATTCTAAGCTAATATTTCACCTCGCATTAGCTTTATCAAATCTCTAATGATACTAAAATATTTACATGGAATCGATTCAAAATATTTATATCCCATTAACAGCGTATTCGCAAATAAATTTACGTAGTTTGATATCTAATGAATATTCAAGAAATATGGATGATCAAAAAGAAAAAATACGAAAATAAAAAGATTTCACGTATTTACAAAAAAAAAAAATATATATATATAATACTGGGATCCATACGTTGGTCCGGATTGACCTTTCTAGTTATAGCTTTAATTGGAAGCATGAAAATATTTAGAAAAATTTTTGTTTGCGAACGAATCGAATAAATTCTTTAAAAATAAATAAATATTTCCAGGTCTTTAGTTTTAAGTATACAAATGTATTAATCAATATAGTTTACTTCCTTCGTCTGTCAGTGAAGTAGGTAGAAAATATTAAAATCTATGATGCAAAAATTTTCTATAATTTTTTTGGAACAATATTATTTTATAATTACGAATGGGAATACGCGGTGATAAAAACATATCTATGATTTTGTATTTCTTCATTGCAAATACGAGGAAAAACAGAGTTACGTCTCGAAAGTTTAGATAAGAATAAGGTCAAAGTGATTTTTCTCGCCCCCGATAGATAATGCGTCTTTTATAATTCGGAAATTCGAATGACAGTATTGATCAAAATATTCATCCCGTAACGATATCCGACGACTAAAATGTATTTCACAGCGTTACCTCGACCCTCTCCTCCCCATCCTCTTGAAATCCTGAAAGTCCTTTGCCGGTTAATCAAAAGCTCAACAAGTTCCCTCGATCATCTTCAAGTTTAAACGTATCGCCCGCTTAAATCCGACCATCCCTTAAAACATCCCTTACCCTCAATCTCACTCGGGTTTCATCCCAAAACCCAAACCCAATATGTCTCTCTCTCTCTCTCTCTCTCTCTCTCTCTCTCTCTCGCATTGCCTCTATACATACTCATCACCGACGCTTCGCTTACCTCCCTCCCAGGTACGGGGAACGATCCGGCGGGCGACCCGTCCGTCCGCGAGCCAAGGGCCGCGGCGAGCCATCCGCGGCAGGGCACGAGCAACGCGACGGCGATCGAGGACGAGCCGCTGCTGCTGCTGCTGCTGCTGCCGCCGTCGCCGTCGCCGCCGCCGCCGTCCCTGTCTTCGGGAAATTCCGCGGCGATGCCGGAAACGATAGGGCCGAGGACGATAGCGAGGAGGAGGATCGGCGGAGGAGTCGTTGCGGGGGGCGAGGACGAGGGCGAGGACGGCGGAGGCGACGAAGACCCGACGAGGTATTCGGAGATTACCACTGCTGTTCCGATAGGTGAGTTGTCGGGACTTTATGGGTATTGGGATATGGGATACCACCCTTCATCTTCCACCCACCCCCCCCACCCCCACCCCCGCACGGGAGGATTTACGACTGTAATCCTATATATATATATATATATATATATATATATATATATATATATATATATGTATCGTTGAGACAAGCACGAGCGCGCACGTGTGACGAGGAATTGATTCGGGTCTATTTGTCCCGGGGTCAAGGAGCAACGGACAAGATGCTGATGATATTATAGTAGCTTGCCGGATTTAACGAGAGATCTTAAGCTGGCCTATCCATGATGCTGGGAAGGATTTGTTGCATCGTTAATAAGAACATTCTTGGAGTACGGTTATTTCTGTAATAAGATTTGTGAATTTCAAATTGTTCATTTACATTACAATACTTTGGTGGAAAAAAATCATGTTCTAGGTCCACTATTTCAATGTAATTTACCTGAACCAGATTACAATATATAATTACATTAAAAGATAATTTTATATATTTTCACAATATAGTATTTGTTTAAAGTTTAAATGCAATGCGTTTAAAACGAATGTCTGTCATTTTATTATGCTTAATGGAATATACTTAGTTTCTTTAAAAATTTTAACTCCTTTGCATAGATATAAATTTATTGAGTCATAGAGAAAAAATGAAAAATGTTAATAATTTATTATTATTAAAGAAGTACTTTATTTAGTAAATTAAGGATACATTTATTCACTACAAAATAATTTATTTAATTTTATTTTCTCCTTCTATAGATATTTTCCTTGAAAAATTAGATGGTTGAACATAAAAACATTCTTTTTTGATACTTCGAATCTTATATTTCTACAAATTTGAAATCGAACACTTTTAAATATAGATGGACTTAATTTCATTTTATTAGACGTAGAATTTTTTTGGTTTCTTTGCCATTAATAACTAAAGTACCTTCTCAACCTATAGATATATCTACATATAGTATACATTGAGTAAGAATAATATGTCCTAATTAATTAATTTACTTTGAAAAGAGTTTTCCAAGAAGTTAGAAAATGTTCTCAAAGTCAAGTAAAATTTACTTTTGTTACCGAGGAGGCAGTTTAGGAAGAATTGTCACTAAGGAAATGGAGTTAGTAAGGGACTAAAGTTAGTCAGTGAGGTCAAAATTAACGGAAGTAAAAGGTATCGTCCGTATTTCAGATCAAACTTCAAAACTTTTTAGCGCAACGGAAATTTTCTCTGTGGTAATTTTTCAATCGAATTAATGAAATTAAAAAAAAAATCGATTTTTCACGATTTTCAATGTGTCGGCCTCCATTAATTGTTATTCCGGTTGCAATTCACGAACTCAAAAAATACAACTGTCCCATAATGAGGAAACCCCAATTTGAGAGTTCATTATCAAAACTCCCCCCAGCCCCGCACTCTCCCACTCTCACTGACACGTCTCTGTTCCCCATGCACGCCCGCGACTACAGCTTCGATCATCGCCGAGGACGAACTCGTGGAAGCCACCACCGCGGAACCCCTGGAAGCGTTCGAACAACCGGGGCCGCCACGCCAGGAGCGACTGGTGCAGGACCGCAGCGCCCACGACAACGCCACGAGCAATCCGGAATTGCCGGCAAGCGCGGTCGCCGAGTCCCTCGTCGACGTCGCCCCCTCGAGCCAGCCAATGTCTTCGTCGTCGTCGTCGTCGTCGTCGTCGTCCTCGTCCTCGTTGTCCGGCAACCTCGTGTCGAATACGCCGACGCGAGCCCCGGAAGCCCCGGGTCCCGGAGCTACGCAGGTCTTGGCCCCGGGCAAGGCCGCGGGCTCGAAGACGAGGAACGACATCGTCGGGCTGACCCTGCACGAGATCAAGTCCGGGCAGAGGATCAGCAACGCGGTGAGTCGGCAATGGCAGTATTATCACGATGAAATCAGCCGTCGGTACGTCGGGACGATGCATTGCTTTTTTCTCTCTTAATTTTCCAAGTGACCCGATGCTCGATGATTTTTCGGGGACAGCAGTGCGCGCGAAAGAAAAGGCGCTCGTACAGTACGAAATACGTAAATGGAGCACGCGGTTTTCGGGAAAATAAATTGACGAAGCCGGGCGGGCGAGAGAATTTTTTCACTGTAATGAATGGTTAAGCGGGCTCGTGAATTACTAAGAGCGCGCGATTCGCGTTGTAATAATATATTTATACGAAATCTTGCGGATATTAAAAATTCACTCGACCAAAACGTGTCGGAGGCGGCAATTTGGCCTCCAGTTTCAGCTCATTATAAATTCATTATCGGACAGGAGAGCTGATTTATTTTTAAGCTTCGTAATATTCTCGAGACTGAAATGTTAACGTATTTTTTTTGTTTCCTTTAAATTTATAATATTCGTTTATTCGAATTTTAGATGATGGAATATTTTTTTAATTAATCGCGTTCGACCGAAGCATAATTTAAAAAGATCATAAAGAATGCATGGCAAGAAGATCACAGTAATAATAATAGATTTCACGCAAAGAACGCTAAGAATAAATTCTTTATTTTCATGTATTAAAAAGGGTTTTTCATTTTTATCGTTCACACTAAATTAATATTGAATATTAAAATCATTATTATAAAAAAACGAATAATTGACAGTGAACATTTAATTTATAGTTTTTCAATTCTTTTTTACACATTGTTAATAAACCAAAGAATTTTTTTAGATCTATATCAAGATTTTTCATAACGAAAAATTCTAAAATTACAGTTTTTTAATAACACCTTTTAAAATAAAGAAAATTTTTGTTTTTATTCGAATCTACGATCGTCATATATCTGAATAAAGTTATAAAAATAATTGTTAAATTTTCGAGATCAACTTATGGATCTACAACTACAAAATCTAAATTAGCAATAAGGTATGTTGAAACATAGTCGTTCTCGGCCTATGGTCTTTAAAATAATTTCACACAAACAATATAGGAAGATATATATATATGATATAGATAGTTCAAAAACTAAATCTTCGCGACTCGTGGCTCGTGGTTTTTTCATTCTCTTTATTTCTCTTGTTCTACTGAAATCAAGAATCATTTTTTTTATCTTACGATTAATATAATAATGTAAATACAGTAATAAGTAAAATGCATTACTAAAAAATTAAGTCATTTGGTAGATGAAAATGACTCATAAATTACAAAACTATTGTTAGAGCAGATAGCTTCACTCGCAGTTAATAATCCAATTCGCTTTTCATCTTTGTATATCATTTTATAACCGCGCTGCAAAGGAGTGAATACTTTTTTTTTGTTACACCGTATTACGTTTTTCCTTGTCTTCAATAATTTTTTCATTGGATCTTTGTCCATTTCTTCGATCCAAACAAGCCGGTAATTATCCAGCCATCGGCGGCTCTCGCGGAGGTCTTAACTAGATGAACATTTAAAAATTTTAAAAAGAACAAGAAATTGATGATGCCCAATCTATTCTCAGCAGAAAGCTCTTAATCCTCGTTCATCGTCTCGCTTGTTTCATTATCAGAACACGGACTACTTCGCCGGCAAGGTGATCAGGCCGAAGATACCCTCGGTCCTCGGCAAGTACACGCCTTACTTCGAGGACGGCCAGGAGGAGCTGAACATGACCGCGAGGATCGGCAGCACCGTCGTCCTCGACTGCGAAATCGGGATGCTCGGCAACAAGACGGTGAGCGTGAACAATAGCAATGATAATAATAATAATAATAATAATAAGAATAATAATAAGAATAAGAATAAGAAAATAACTCGGAGGAAGGCGGTAATAAACGGAGATGAGAACAGGAACGGAATAGTCTCGCAATTTCCTTTAGTCCCCCTCCTCTCCCCACCCTCGCTCCATCCCCCGGAAGCGCGCGTTTTCGCGATAAAAACTGGCAGCTTCCTCGACAAATGGAGGGGCGAAGCGGGAGGGATGAAAGTTCGGGACGGGGGGGCGCGGAGCGTTTGCGACCGCGCGTGCGGAAAGCGAATTAAAGCGATCAACGGGGATGTGTGTGTGTGTGTGTGCGTGTGTTGACTCAATCTATACAACTTTGGGCAGAGTGCGATATCGCTCACTCGTGGTTGATGGGGGGGGGGGAGCTCAGAGTCTGTTAATCCGTCGTCTTTTTCGGTGCTCTGCCATACTGCCGGCATGATTGCGAACAGTTGTCGCTGGGACTTTAAACTTTGGAAAAGGCTTTTACTTTTATCCTCTCTGTATGCTTATTTGCTTGCCCTTACGCGTGCATTGAGTTAGAGCCGGTGTCGATGGAGGATAAGCGAGAAGTAGAGTTATGCGATTATAAATTTTTGTTGTTCTATTAATTTTTTGTCATAGAAATTTGGGTGCTATTAAACAAGGAAATAGCATTATAAATTTCGAAATTCGAACCACTGCTTTATTAAATACGAACGTAATTGACATTCAGATGAGTCATATCTATACAATTTTTTCCTCGAAATTTACATGATATTAATCTTAAATATTCCATTAGGAAGCAAGCGAATTAATCAGCGATTCCACTATTCAAGACGTAATTTCATTAAAGAATCAAACAATTCCAATTTCATATAAAATTACAGTAATCCGCTATTTTTACATAAAACAAGAAGAACTTTTAAAGCTCTGATTAAAAAATTAATGTTCCAGTCGTTTAAAAAGCTTTATTACAAATAAAAGCCAACGCGGATAAAATTAATGTAAAATTGAAATTTTTACAAATTACAAGTATGCACAGTACAGTAATTAAAGCAGTGATTGAAATGTAAAATGAAAGGCAGTTTTATTTAAATTAAAAACTGATATAAAGTTCGAAAATTACTGCTTTGCTGACCATTTCATTTATCTGTTTATTGCAACAATTATTCATAAATCAAGCGTAGAAATTTAACTTTTCATGAATAAAAAGACAAATTAGGTCAACCGAATGCGCTTTAAAATGTTGAGATTTTATTAAAAAGCAGTTAAGCTTAACTGTCATTCGCATCATTAAGCATAATTTTCTTTAGACATCGAAATTTTCATACATTTGAAAACAACCGTAATGAATGAAATAAGCAAAAAAAATTAAGAGATGGGAGTACTAATGTAAATTAGAAAAGAGTAAGAAACACTTTTTCGTTATAATATTTATACGAACAGCAACTTCATTTTGAAAATACTGATTCTCGCATGAAGAAGAAAATATTGCTTTCTATTAGTTGAACGTAAAATCATCTAAATTAATACGTTTCAAAATCATACATTTTACCTGAATCCATGTGCGCAATTTCGTTCATTTTGCAAAATGAAGGAGCTCGACTTATCGCTTAAATTTACATTTTATCGATCTTTTAAAAGTATTCAAGTTGAAGAGATTGTAAAGTAAAATAAATAGCGTCCATTTTTAAAGGCGGATGGTACTCGACATAGATTAAGTCAAGGAAAATGGAAAAAGTTCCATTTTTTAAACGTCACTATTCTTCACACCTACTCAAAATATTTTGAAAATCTTTTTTACATTATTTTTTTATACACTATAATAATTTACGATATAACAATGTATAAAAGATATAATTCGAATGTTATAATTTGTAATAATAATTTTCGATATTATTTATTTTCGATAGTTTATTTATTTCGAAACTCTTCATTATTCAAATAATCAAATATGAGAATTTCACAATTTCAAAGAAAGTCTTTTTGTCCCGTTGACGAAGTTCTTTCCAATAATGCTTAAAATACTTTACTTCATTTCGAATTTGAACCTAAGTACATCGAATTTTCTTCGATTTATGTGTACGATGATGATCAGATAAAATTTCATTCTGCAGAAAATAAAAAAAAAATTACAATCTCACGAACATTTTTTGAAACCTTTTATAAAATAAAATGAGAGAGTACAGCATAACGTAGAATTTCAGGTGCAGGAATGCAATATTTTACTGGATCAGCTATTAAATGCAAAATAATTCTTTCAAAATTTTACGAATTCGTTCTTAATCAAAAAAAAAATTATAAAATTAAATTATGATAGTAGATGAACTTTTTTTATGTTTATGATACTTTAAATATTTGCAATAAATATATAAATGGCTATGAATATTTACATAAAAATAAAATATCATCGTTGTATATTATACAAGTCGACAATATTGACTTTTTACGGCAAATGTACATTTAGTAAATAAAAAATACAGTGTAAGCTTTACATTTTTATTTAATCAATATTTTCATTTAGCCTTTAACAGTAAAAACTTTAAAAAATTATGGATTTAAATTGTAAATGTTAAATGACAAAAGCATGACGGCTAATAGTTTTTTTATACTTGACATTGTTCTTGTTACTTTATCTAATTACTTCTTCAAACGACTAATGTAGATTCATTTGTATATCTGTCATTAAACGAGTAAGAAAATGTTAATGATTTCTAGAGGACTCTTTTTCTACCATGATATTAATTGATATTCATTTTATTTGGTAAAATTTGAAAAATGTGAAAAACAACTTTGTCGTATACATTAAAATACTTTATGGCTTTTCCTTGATTTTCCTTCGCAATTATTATTTTGAAATAGTATTCAAATTCAACAATAACCTGAATTGTTAGTGAATCACTGATGTCTCCTTTATTAAAGATAACCCTTTTTCAGAAATAGTCCGACTCAATTGGAATTATTTTCTTGAGTTTTGTCAATTTACAATCATTGCTTTACAATCGACTTGACCGTTGTATGTATATGTTAAAAATACATTTGGTTTCAAATATTTTAATGAAAATTATGTTTTTAATGTATTTGTATAATATAAAAAACAATTGGCCCAAATCAAGTTTAGAGCAATTCTGAATTTCGAAATATTATCATTATGTGTGTGTGTGTGTGTGTGTGCGTGCGCGTGCGTGTGTGTGCGTAGCCTCGATAAAAAGTCATTTTAAGAACAATTTTCAAGAGACATTTTTACTTTCATTCTTCCCTTGAGGTGAATTGAAATTCCAATCTGTATCTTTCTTTCCCTCTGTCTCTTGTATCAGATATAAAGAGATTCTGAAATTTGAATCCATGCCCACGGGCTGCCTGCCCCTCTCCCGCCCCCTATCCCTAACGTTTTCAAACGATATAAATAGAGTAGCGCAAACTTTACCTTGAGGAACGATTTCTTCTTCTTAAAGCGCGTCAGCGAAAACGTATTAAATTAACGTTCTCTGTACAATAATTGTTACACACCGGTAAATACGCAACACCAGTAAATCTCCGTTGTGCGTATATGGGCGAGATAGTCGGTGCTATAATGCCCGTAATAACCGATCGTTCATATCATAAGACTATACCCAACATTTACGTACACTTTGATGAGAATGAAAAAAAATCACCGTCTCACGGCATTGTTCTCCTTGACCGCAAGTTCGATTCTTGGCCGTCGTCGCAATCGTTGAGCTGCGCCAGTTTTCGCGCCGACTCGGTATTAAAATTCTTCGTCGCGAAATAACGAAGTGACTCCGGTCCTTGCCGAGCTGTACGTCGATGGGCATGGATTTTACACGGCGAAACAATGATGAAAACGAAAAGGGAGATCGGATATTGCGCGCGATATTGATGCCCCGAGGGCGAATTGCCTTACATCGGCCCACCGGCGCGACTAACGCGCAGATAAGAACGGTAACGCGCGTTTTGGGAGCTAATATAGAAGCGAATATCTGGAATAACAAGAATTTACTTTGTCTTCTTACCTCCCTGGAGAGAGCTCTCGAAATTTCACGTTTTACACTCGATTTTCGATAAGGGTTTTTTTTTTTTATTTAACACAAAGCTCTGATACGTATATAGTTGAGCGCTAATTTCATTTTTTTGTTTTTTCGAAATACTTGTTTATAAATGATAGTATAAAGGTATATTCCAGATAAAAGCTACATGGGAAATATATAGACCGTTCTATATTGTCAATTTCTTCTCTATATAAAATATATTAGCTGTATACATACAAGAACGTTAATTAATTTTATGTACTTAATTTCTAGTTGGGATGAATATATAACTTCTAGAAAACTGACGAGAAAAGAATCACCTGTTTTAATTATTACTTTGGTTGTAATTTACAGACTGCTTTCTAAGATATTCTTTTCATTCACCATCGCGACTATACCTCAATAATTTAAATTTCCTTAAACATATTTTTAAACCTCCTGGGGGCGGGGCTTTGCATCCCCGAAACATTTATATATTTCATCATTAACATATCAAACAAATAAATGAAACCTAATATAAATTTAAGTCCGTGCATTATTTAGAATTTTTCAAACTTTTAATTTAGAATTTAGAATTTTTAAAACAAAATATAAGATTTCCAAATTTTCGCAATTTAGCACATACATTACACAAATTTAGTACGCGAAATTTATATGAAGATAATACTGTTCTATTTAAAATTTGTACTGTTGAATTTGCAGAATTAAAAACTTACTATAAGTATCCCATTTAATTTATGTTCTGAATCTCGATGATTTTTTAGTTTTATCATTTTGGAGAGTTTAAAAATTATAAATAATTTTTTAATTAAACATGGAAAAATTTTATCGGAGTCGAAAGATGTGTTTAAGGACGCTTACATCATTCGCTGAAATATGCATTCGGTCAAAATTTTCAGTTCTGACTGAACAGATATTCTGTTTGGGTATTATATAAAAGACACTGCAACTTATAGCGCAATCCATAGCCCAAACAATTGACTCTCTCACGTACTTACCTTCACCTAGTCTTCCTAATTTTTCTTTCTACTGAAGTATATTAAAAACAAACCTTATTTGAAAATATTCAATTCCACGTAAATTTAAAATTAACCAATAAAATTAGTCTGAAAATGCCAATCGCAGACTTGGGATAGAGAGAAAAAAAGAAGATAAATCGAGCATATATTAAGTTTTTAATTCGGCGATCGGTTCGATTTCGCAGATCGTTTTACCCTCGTATACTATCCCGCTTGGCCATTCTCCCCGACACTTCTCGATATTCGCCCCTCCCCCCTCACCTGCAATCGGAACTTTTCAGCGCTCTTAACGGGCGTCGGGCGCCGTGAGTCGAGAGAAAAGGACGCAAAAAAAAAAAAAAAAAAAAAGGAAACGCGCGCGCGAGAGAGGCTGAGAGGAATCGGTCCTCGCTCGGTTCAAATGGCCGTGAAAACCATCAATTACGCTTGGAGGGTGCAAACAAATATTGGCGAAGCATCTCGCCGCCGAGGTGAGAAGGGAGAAGGCACTTCCGGGCCCGGAGAGCCATTCGCCTTCGTTTTCATTTCCTGGATATATGCGCGCTCTATCGGTTTCTGACGTTTCGCACGAAATGGCAACTCGTCGCGCAATGGGACTTCGTTAGTATAAAAAAAATTTACGCAAAATATCGCCTACATGTATAAAAAAGGAAGCGCGCGGTTTAGTATATTTTAAGATTTTTCCGGCTTGCATTCTTTGTCGGCGCTTTGCCCAGATTCTGTATCTAATTTCGAGATATTTTGATGGAATGAAAATTGCCTACGTCCAATGATAAAGTGGAAAATGGTGCGATATAACCATTCATTCGTCTCTCTCATTCTCTTTCTCCCCGCTCGCGCCTTCTCCATCTCTCTTTCCCCCTCTTTCGTTTTCTCCTATTTATATTTTTCCAAGTGGATCTCCCTTCCCGTTCCATCAGTTTTTACGATTTGTCTAATGCCTCTTACGTTCTGGCAGTTCCTTTTTCCTTGCACTTTCATCCGTCATTTTTCGTTTACCTTTGCCTTGATCGATTGCCAGAGTTATAAAAATCGCGCGTATTTTTCATTGGGATTCGCGGTTATATTGAGAATAAAATAAAAAACGATATTATATGAGCGAAATATATAGAGATGTTTTTTCTTCTTCAAAATAAATATTCCGCTGTCTCTGCGATAAATAAGAAAATAGATTGTGTTGATTTTACGTGAGCATAAGATTATTTTCTGAAATTTGATTGAAAAGGCCGAACAACGGTAATGGAAACGGTAAAAGGAATAATACATGCGTTTGTACGAATAAAAATTAATCAGGCTAGTGCATTATATTGTCTATTATACCAACAAAGCTTTTCATTAAAAAATTTATACTTCTTATTTAGTTTATTTAAATGAACACATTTTCAAATTTATATCATCCAATGAAATAAAACGATATTATAGAATAAGTAGTGTTATATTAAGTATGCAAGGAGAATATTAGCTACAGTAATACTAATCTGTGCCTTCAAGGTGCGCCCGAATACTCGAGTGTATTTCGCGAATTTTTGCGGGCGATCGACAATTTCATCAGAAATTCTCAAAAGGACGCTGAATCGGGAAAGATTTATGTACGTTTGCCTGTACAAGACTATGCGCGACGTTATATTTTTATAGTTCATCGGCCGTGTTGCGCTGCAGAAACATGTCGGGAGGGAGGTCGCGGGGGTGAGAGAGAGAGAGAGAGAGAGAGAGAGAGAGACCGAGGCCAGTGGCGCGGACGCTCGTCGATTCGATGCGTTTGAAATATTCCCGATAACGCGGGATATAGTCAGCGATTCGCGCAACGGCGCGCATATTTCAAAACGGAAAAGCATATCGGCAGAAGAGAAAGATAGAACGGTATAGGTGGGGGGGGAGAGGAGGCGGCGGAGAAAGAAGGCCGCGGGTACGACGTTTTTTCAAATATATTCATGAGAAAGAAAGAGCCTGCAGGCTGTGCCGCTTCGTACCAACGTATGCGGCGGATATACGTAAAGGGACGGCGGAAGTTACGTATATATCACCTTGGGGATGTGTATTGTTCGCAGGTCACGTGGTCCTATCACAGCACCGACGTCATCCGCCTTCTTACCGTGGGTCGGAGCGCCTACAGCGTCGATCAACGCATCAGCCTTTATTACAAGTAAGTGCGACACCGTTCAATGTGTAATTTTTAAACAATGCCTAATTCGGCAAATAATTGTTTCCCGGTCTGTACTCAAAGATACCGTAATCTGAACTTAAAAACAATGTTTATCAGATAAAAAAGCGAACAAATCGGTTATTAGCGAAGGTGTGAAAAAATAAAATTTATAATTTTATTAAACTAGCCCGTTAGTTAGGCGAAAAAAAAGAAGAAAAAAAAATCATATTTACAAACATATGTCCGAGTAGGAAGTATACGTGGATATGAATGGGATTTTAGCTCGGAGGCAAAATAAAAAAAATGGAACCTAGAACCGCACATCTAATTTTTCGAGTAATTAACGGCTACAATTGTGTTATTATTTATATAAACTTGGTTTTTAGTAAGAAATAGTTTCTTTATGCTTTTACTGAACTTGAATTAATGAATGATGAATTATACGGGAAGTGAAAAGGATGCGACTTCATTCATAGTTGCTATATTACGTATGCGACGATGATAGTATACAATCTATTAGGGTAATCAATCACCTAAGTACATAATATTTCTCATTATATATTTATAATTAACAGCACTTGAACCGATAATAATTTTAATTTGTTGTCACTATTGGAGTACTGGAACCACTTTTTGGATCTACTTTCCTTCTTTCTTTTCTTATTAACGTAAAAATATGTATATTGGATTTCGCGAAGTTTTGGATAATTAAGCTATCAACGAAGACAAAAAAAGAGAAATAAAAAAAAACAAAACAAAAAGTAATAGCAAATGATGTTATGATCAAGTTTGTAGAATAGGGAAAGACAGAACTCTGATTTAATAGAGAAACAGTAATATTAATGTGAGATAAAACTTCAAATATATAAAAGTATCTGTTTTTCGTAAAAAGTTTTACATTTATATTAGCCTTTTTCTCGAAAAAAATCATTATCATTATCGAGCTTTACAATAAATAGTTTGTCTTACTCTTCGAAAATATTGCTTCAATATTCCTTGATAAAAAACGTATTTGATCGGGCATGACCTAAAAATCTACAAATTACTGTTCTCCTTCTTATTTTTGTGAAAAACGAAATCGTCTGTTTCTCAAAAATCGACCGAACCTTTTCCAACTTACGAAATAAGCGATGCCATTTGCGCGTTGCAATTTAAAAACAGTGTATATATGTTATATATGTACAGTGTATATATATATATATATATATATATATATATATATATATAAATATAAACACACACAATCACCTCCGTGTTCGCCGGCGCACGAATGCCCCGGGCCAATCCCATTAAAACTGTTTGGTCATTTATCAAGTTTAAACTCCGTGGAAAAAAGTTGGGCAATTTCAGGGCGGCTCCCGTGACAAATTCGTTTATTTTGCCGCTGTTCTTTGTCGAAAGAACGCCGCGCTAAAATTGTCAGAAGGTTATTGTGTATTATTGTACGCAGCCGTAAACGTTCGTATATTGATGACGTTAAAACGGGAACTGCCCTTCGCAAATATTATTGACCAAAGAGTTCTCTGAAGAAGAAAAAATACGCTGAAAAATAATGGCTACGCATCCGTTACGGGATGGCGTAGATCTGCGCTTCGTTCCGTGAAAATATTTCAATTTCATCATTTTTCAATACATTCGCTAAAGCCAAATTTTGGTTCATCGCAATGTGATTTCAAGATAAATATTAAAATATTGAATTACGCAAACACAGGCTATTATTCGCTACATTGAAGAAAAACATCGATCAGATAACGATGTTCGTGTAGTGAAATTGATCGAAGAGTTCATTTCACGTACGAAATATGAAAACTGAACTGTTCCTTTTTTTTTTGTCGATGGACCAATTGACTTCTTCCAAGACCGTATTCGAAAGAGTTGATGGTGGCAGCGGCGTATTTAACTAATTCCATCCGATGTACTAATATTTTCGTTTACTCTTAATGGGCTTTATTTAAATTAAAACGTACGCTATATAAATTTTTTTAACAATAAATTTTAACGTTGGCCGGGTAATTGCTTGATCGACCGAGCCGTTTTTAATCGCCAACGCAAGCTACGAGTGTATATACGGCGATCTTTATTCATTGACAAATACCGGTAATAAAACAATTTTATAGGAGTGCGAACGGAATACAGATACTATTGACCCTGAATCACGGGCAAATTCTAATACGATTAACATTTAGATAATATTTGTATAATTGAGTTACAAATTCTACATCCATTCAACATTTCATTGTTAATGTATCACTCAAGTATATCTTGCGCTATTTCCACAATGTATACACTGTGTAATGGACTACTCCAGAATGGTTTACAGTGTTACCGGGATTTAAATTACGTTGGTTATTCGAGCGTATTTGCCTACGCCTATACTGGCATTTCTATATTATAATTGATCGCAAATGTTTATTATTTTGTATTGGAATATCTACGTACTTAATGCGTGATTTATTTTTGTTTAATTATTGTCCTATTTGCTCTTTATTACTAATTTAAATCAGTTTCAAACTTTTTATTGACATTATTTTTAATTTAATTAGTTCATCCATATATCGCCATGTTTCGCAAAATGTACAGCGAGTCTTCAAAATAATTTCAATTTATTGAATGTAGAACGTAGGAAAAATAAAGGATATTTAAACGAAAATTAAAGTATAATATTCCATACAGAAACACAAATATAAATCGATAATTTAATACTGATCCGTATAGAAACGTGCATTATGTAGTTTGTAATTACATGTCTATATATATATATATATATATATATATATATATATATATATTATATATATATATATATATTATTAACGAACAATAAAATGGAAAAGTACAAATGACGCATATATATTAATAACTTGTCATTTCAGTTTGATAATTCTGTTCGTTAATTTACCAAAATTGCGTATACTCTTTTCGATGGATAGTTTTAACATATAGGCAGCGAATGTTCCAATCATTATAATAATGGCGAGAGCATTGATTGAATGCTTGGATTTGGATCAAATCGAAGGCTTAAATTTCGATAAATAAATAAATATATATATATATATATATATATATATATATATATATATATTTATGTGTGAACAATAAAAATAAATATTGAGAAACAGTACGATCTCTGTCCACAAAATTAACAAGGAGCCAAATGATAATGTCAAATAGCCCGGAGATGAGTGACGAGCAAAATAGTGGAAAATTTAATTAACTATAATTCGTAAGTAATTGGAATTCGGTAATTGGAGTCGCCTTTGGCGATGTAAAAATTGATATAATATCTGATCTTTCAAAAGTGACGGTTAATATTTTGGAAGAATAAATATGATTGCATAAGTAACATGACAAATCGTTGCGAAATCATGTATCTGTATTAATCGATCAAATTGCTGGAATTTTAGAGAAAAGTTCAGTATTATCAATTCAATTTTGACGCAAGATATCATTAAACGATATATATATATTTTTTTATTTTAACTTTTTATTTAAAATTTTTTTCAACCTTAAATATTATATTATGCATATTTATAAATCCCGAACGGGATATAAGACCTTGCCATATCCCCCCCCCCCCGCCTGCACCAGTAAAGTCAATGGGAAAAGAGATTCGCGGACGACCGCGAGGAGTCGCGCGCGTCCCTCTAACCGCCAATCCCGCCGCGATTCCACCGCCCCCCCTTCCGCTTCTCCTTTCTTTCCTCTTTCTAGCTCTCAATTCTTGACTGTTCCCCCCCTGTGTCTTCTCGTTACAGATACCCGACCAATTGGAGACTGAGGATCCAGTACGCGACGCCGCGGGACTCAGGGCTGTACGAGTGCCAAGTGGCGACTTATCCACCGCTGGTGAAGAAAATACACCTCCTCGTAACGGGTAAGCTGATAAACGCTCTTTGTCCCGGCCAAGTCGTCAACACCCCCCCCCCCGCCCACCGCCGAAGACCGGCCGCGGGACGGAGATCCAGGCGCCCAAATGCGCGGAAGTAGTCTCGATGTTCATCCAGCGCCACGACCGGCGAGGCTAAACGTTCACTCGCGCGCGCGCGCGCCAGCTAGTAGCCTTATTATGCGCCCGCGATGGTTCCCCCTCTCTCCGCGAGGCCATCCCGGAGAATTCATTCCGGCCGCGAGCGCGAGTACGGGGCGAGAGGGCGGCATATTATTTCTATATGTACAGTGGGAAAAAGGTGTTTTTTTTTTTTTTAATTTCGTACCTTAAATTCGTGGTTTTGTATATAAAACAGCTTTTTAGTTATAATTTCGATGGCAAATGATTCTTTAGCTCATAAATAGTAAATACATAGGTCGAAAAAAAACGCCGGTAGAAAAAATTTTAATCTTTTCTTCTTCGTGGTTTGAAAATTCGAAATCCCAATATAGAATGTATCATAAATAGTGTACGATCGCGCCACAGTGGCAGAGGTTGTTAAATCCGTCTTGGTGGCGCTACCGCAGTACTTGATTTAAAAATACGATGAAAAATTCTTCTCACAATTTATTATACTCCACGATTCAATTATCTTCAAATCGTATTTTAATTTTATTCAATTTTGCTTTGTTGTTTTAACTAAATAAATTGTATGTAAGATATACGTTATTATAAAACTGCCTATCAAACATGTATATTTTCTTTGGTATTAGGATCTTTGCTTTACTGTAGTGAAAAAAAATATATATATATATCGAGCAGATTTCGGAATAAGTAACTGGGCTCTGTACTGGCGCACTGCGGTTCTATTTTAACTCTCTCGTTTAATTTAGCGTACTGTTACATATAGTGAACACACGCTTGATAGACATAATTGTTGGGGAATTGTGTTTTAACGGTTCGGGCGTTTCTTGAATTTCGATACAATTTTCGATACGCTATTCGAACGACCGGTATCGCATTCATCGAAGATGAATAAACTTATTAAATGAATAAAGTATGAAATTTTGTATCGACTCCTCAGGCAAAATGCGCTAGTTCATATGTAACATATGATATATGATATAGCTATATCTACAGTTATACAGAGTAATAGAACAGGGGAAATTGTTTTAAACTCGCAATTTTAACCCATTGGTAAGATCGATTGTACGATTCAATTACAAAATTGCTCGAAAAATATAGCTTTGAATCGGCACGCTCGCAACTATATATAAATATATATATATATATATATATATATATATATATATATATATATATATATATATTAATTTGCAATCTGATCACGTACCGGCACGGCGGATGTTCGACGAGTTCAGAATTCAGCGGCCCGCGGCTTTTGGAGGGGGGGGGGCTTTGGTTTCGAAAATGATTTGCAGGCTAGACGGCAATTTTAATTATTCCATTGCGTTATCCAAAATCCGAATTCGATACTTGCAAATTCGATAAATCGATATGTAGAGCTGCTCAGCGGAAGGGAGTCCGATGTTTTTGACAAAAAAAAATCCCGTAGTTGCGAAATCATTCGTTCGCTGATTATACGTATATTTTACAATGTAAATTTCGTTTTACGCAACGCGAACGAAATGGTCGAAGAAGAAAAAATTTTTTTTGCTCCATTAAGATAAACTTTTAATTGAAAGAATACCCGTACTTTGTGCAGTTACACTCGTTAACTTTGAAACAATTGTGAATTTATTTTAAAACGATTAGAATTTTATTTTCTCCACCGAATATTTTTATTCATTTTAATTGGGCTTATTAATAAACGAAAAGTACTGCATTCCGTAATCGGTGACTGAAAGATTTATTTAATCTTTTTAAATTTATTTAAACTTTTTAAATCATTAAGTCATTATATTTTTAAGTCATTATTTCATTATTATTATTTAATTTTTTTTATTCTTTTATGTATTCAGGTGTACATTTATTATGGAATTATTGCACATATATTTTTTTTAAATAAGTAACAACTTTCGAGGAGTATATATAAGATTTTACGGTGATGTAAGACTTCCGTCGTCTATTTTATAGCAATTTCTCTCGCTGTCGATTACATAATGAGACCTTCTAAGATCTGAAGTAAAAGGAGAATATTCACTCTATATCAAACGTGCATGCAAAAAAATTTTTTCTAAAAATGCATAACTTTGCATCCTAGAATTCCAAATGAAAATCCAGCACATCCTTAAAAGTAATTAATTCTTTAAAAAACAAGCCGCTAAAAATTTTAATTTAGGGAAAGATAAAATAAAAATAATGTACATAGGAAAAATACGATGGAGGTTCCGTATTTGTTTCTTTTTACAGATTATTTACAACAGGCCTAATGGTACCTATCGAATGAAAACAATGTCTAGCGAACAAATCATCGGTTTTTTTTAATAAAAACTTTTTTAGTAAAACTTTAACCAAGTATGTTTTTCAGTTATTTCGTCTGAATTTTCTGAACTATGTCATGAAAACAATGTCATCTAATTCAGAACGTAAAATAAATTTAAAAAAACTGAATTATTACTTATTCTATCTAAATTATTTCGTAATTTATAGTAAATTTCTACTCATTGTTCAAATCAAGTTCATCCGTAATACGATTAAATTGAAATGTAAAAGTTTTTATTCTTTTGTCAAGAATTGTTGATGTCAATAAAAGCAATGACTTTCGCATAATGTAATGGGTATCGTAGTAATATTAACGATATATTCATGTTAAATTCCAAGATTAATAGTACTTTTTTGATATCAAAAAATACTTTGAAGAATATTGTCGATTTAAAAAAAAAAAATATTATATGAACAAAATATCCGTTCATATCAATACTAAGAAGTTGATTGTTGCAAAATAAGTATATATGTATATGTATTATAATAGACTTTATTTTTTCCTGAAAATTTCATTTAAAATCACTCGCGTGAAATATTTCTCGCGGGGAATCTCGTTAATTTAAATGCAAAAACTTGTGACCTACGGAAGTTTACGTATAAGTTATTTACATATTTACATATTTACACTTTGAATTGTTATCCAACTGAGCAAAAAATTTACGGTAAGTTATATAAAATGACATTTTAAGAAGATATCTAGCAGAACCACTTAAATGGATTAGAAGAAATTAAATTATTTAAATAATTATCTACGCTCAACGTAGATAGAAAATCAAGTTAAAACACAATTGATAGCTTCATTAACATTTTACAATGTTCATATATATATATTTCTAAACGGGCATCAACTTAATCGATAAAAATTAATCCAGAATTTTATATCTTGTTTTTAATTTACGCGACTTACATGCGTTTCCTTGAATTCTGTTCGAGAATTTTCTTCTTTATATGATTCTTACTATTTGGAACACTAAATTCGGGATCTGCAACGACACGTACACATTAGTAAATATATTTACATAATGCATTTAATAGATTTTATTGAAAAAAATATTTTTAATTGATAAAACGGTAACAAGAATATGAGAAAAATTAAAATAATTTAAAAATCGTTTAAGAATAAAGTTAAAACTGAAGTATATGAATGAGCTATTAAAACATATTATTGAAATATCGACGAAATTTCTTAGCGTACATTTTCTGATCTCTTCAATTCCGCTGTATCAATTAATGATTGACCTAGAATACATTTAAAAGTTAATTTATTTCCATTCTCGATAGGTATTCGTTACTGTAACATAAAATCTACCTCTATAGACATTTTCAGACTATTTGACCAACATCTTAGATACTAATAACATTTTATTGTTACTTTGTAATTTTCGTTAGATTTTGGAATGTTGAAAAAAATCGAACATCCACTCTTCTCTTATTTAAGTGAATCAACTTCTTTCACAAATTTTTCAAAGGAAAAATAATATAAATTGAAACGACGCGTCAATACGGGGCACGTTTCACTTAATAAGGAACATTAATCGAAATAACCCACACAGTTCTACGATCCAATTGCTATTGTAAAATTGTTGAAAGGTACAGCAGCCCGTAAAAAAGAGTGCGCAATGGCCGCGCTGACAGCTCCCTAATCAAAACGCATAATATCCCACTGAGCCAAATGACGGCTCTTTTTAACGTTTGATTTCTTCCATACTCGCTACGTATGGCGCGCGCGCGCACGCACGCGCACACACACACACACACACTCACACTTCTGGGATTCGCGCTTCAAAGCGACGGTATTCCACCGGCGATGGGCGGTTGGAAAGCAGTTGCCGCCGCGGTTCTTTGAAGCGGAAGGGTACATATATATATATATATATATATATATATATATATATATATATATATATCCACTCTTTTACGTATACGTGCGTACAGTTCTTTGCGCACGATACGGGATTATATCGTCCGTATAGTAAAGCCAAAGACACGTATATGCGCTGTTAAGTTGTAAAAGAAAAATGGAAAGAGCTAATTTAGCGATATTACGAGCAAGAAATAACGACGTTTAAAGTAACGAATGCTTCGGAATTCCCTCACTTCTACGGAGACGAGATTGAATTTTACGTAATTGATCCTTGGCGAACGCGCAAGGTTAATATAATGAGCCCGGTCCTACGAAAGTAAGAATACGTAACCGAGGTATTTTTTTTTAATATCAATTGAACATTTCATATGTAATTTTTACGATTTTAGCATTTTAACAGTCGATGCTACGCAAGAGTTACGAGAGAATCGGATTCGATGGAAAATCGAGGGGAAGCCGTTTTAATATAGTTTACATAGGCCACAGGTGAGAAAAGGAATTTCTCCCAAATTTTCATCAAAAGTATGAGCAACGTTTCGGCAGTTTCAGTACTGCGGACTCATATCAAGCCCTAATGCTTGACAACGATCTTCATTCCCTAGCAGATTGATTCATTGGAATTTCGGCCAATATGTGTATAACGCTCGACAAATTAGCGTCGTTCGCCAAATGATTCGAGCCTGATGCGATCGACGCAACGTGCATTTTCAGAATTCGAGTTTAAATTTATTTGCCTATACCTGTAAAGCTGTATTTTACGGCCGCGCGCTCTTTTTTAGTTTTTTATATTTAAAAAAAAAAAAAAATTAAAAAAAAAAAATTTTGTCTTAAAAATTCTTAATCGTTTTTAAGAAATGTATTACATCGTTGCTTTGTAACATTAACAGCTCTGATATTTGGATTAAAGCGAATCGGAAGGTGGCGCAAGCTACGACGATCGTCAGCCCGCGCATTTTCGAGCAGCGGATAAGCGACCGTGGAACAAACGTAGTCTAGCGTACGAAGTAAATATAATTCAAAATGACGGATAGTACCGGACAATAGAAAATTGAGATTAATTTCAAAATAATATAAAATTGCAGATAATACATCATACGCTTATTTGTAATAGTTGCGACTGTAGCGAAGAAGGAATTCATGAATTGGCGAATGGAATACAAATCAGATTTTTTTTACGATTTTTTAACTGGAAATATTTCGTTCTTGAGTTAATTCATTTTATTTTAAAATATTTTTTCCTCGATTCCGAGACGTTTCACTTAACGTATTGAAAGTTAAATGAACTATAATTTTTTTTTTTCAACGATTATAAGCAACGACTTCTGAAAATAAGTTTGCACGAATCTGTTTGAATGCGATTTAATACGTTTCCGTAGGATTCGACTTTTTAGCGTCTGGAGTATATCTGGAAATTGGTCGAAGCTGCTTAAAGGTTGAGAAAAACTTCCCAACTGCGTATAAAAGTATTCGCAGGATCAGATCGACACAGTTTTCTCCTTGATTAAATAAATAAACAAATAAATCACATGTTATTTTAAACTATTTCTTTCTTTTTCGAAACTCTGTTTTCAACAAATTTTTGCGAAACCGCTTCTTGCAAGCTTTCCCCGCAAATCTTGTCCTCTCTAATCCAACGATTCTGACCTCATTTTCTCATCTAGTCATTTCTTCACAATTACCATAATTTTACCCTTCAATTGTAAAGCATCCCTTTGCTCTCTCTCTCTCTCTCTCTCTCTCTCTCTCTTCCCACGGTTCATCAACATACCGGCGACCTTGTTTGTCTTCGAGAAGGCAAATATGGGAAAAGCAACGGTTGCCAAAACATATTACCACGCGGCGAATTCTCTCGTTTACTTAAACGCGTAGTCGGTGCAGATTGTCGACTCGATATATTTTTGGTTAACATCATCGAGTCCTTCGTCCTTTGGTAATTTTGTCGTATGTATTATTTTCGGGCATCGCTCGTTTGCTATTTCTTTACCCACCTACCATACCCCTTTTTCGATTCAACTCTTTCCTTCCTCTCTCTCTCTCTCTCTCTCTCTCTCTTCTCTCTCTCTCTCTCTCTCTCTACCTCTCTCTCTACTCCTAATCTCTCTCTCTTTCTCTCTAGTTCTATCTCTCATCCCCCTTTCTCTCGACCACGATAAAGTTCGTCTCAAAAAATCGATTCGTTCTATCCCAAAGTAATTTTCGTGCACATGTATATATATATTCGAAGTCGATCTTACAACAGCCTTGGCCCTCAGTTCTGGAGTATAGCCGTAAGAAGAAGCTCCAGGTTATCGAATGCCTGTTACATCTTTTCTGACCCTCCTTCGCGACCAACCGACTGTACTTTTCTATATATATATACATATATATATATATATATATATATATATATATATATATATATATATATATATGTATAATATATATATTGGATCGACTGGCTGGTAATCAAGCTTCGATTTTCTTGGTTTGATTAACGGATACTGTGAGACTTAATAAGAAAACCCATGAAGGATGTATTTGATTCATATAATATAATCGAGAATTGAGTATTAATCGTTTGGGAGTTTAGGGAATTTTAAAAAATTCGATAATGACTGATATAAAAATATATTTCATAATTGATTAAATATAATTTAAAGTTAAAAATATAAATATATATATATATATATATATAAAATTACTATATATTATTTATAAAAAAAACATATATAAATCGATGAAAGTATATCAACATTTAATGTTAATAATTTCAGAAAATAATTCTTCAAAGTTCTAGCTTCAATAATCATTAAAGCCTTGCAGCAAAAAAAATTTACACGATAGGATTGTCTTCTTTATAAATAGAGATACATTACAATAGCAGATGACTGATTGGCTAAAGTAACACATACTTTACCACGAATAACAATAATCCGACAATATACGTTCGCGAGCCGATATTTTTCCAATCTTACTTTGAATAACAGTAGCCTCACTCTATTCAATTTGCTCGCACATTATATTCTACGCGAATTATTATTCTCGGCATACAGGCAGCTCGCTTCACTTATTCATATACAGGTTTTCAAGTATTTTCATACCCACGACTTTCTCATTTCAAAATTCGTAATTCTGCTTTCATCTGTAATTTACGAACTTTGAATTTACATGGAATGATCCGTATGCTTAAGATGTAAGATCGATTTTTCACTTCTAGTGAACCTAAAGTTTTCATTTTCGCTTAATCCGACACTTAAGCGGAAGGTAATTTTGTTAAAAAAAAAAAATTTCAAACTGTCGATCGTTAAATAGAGAGCTCGCATTTTAAATTATACATAGATCGTCAATATAACGTCGTTATACAAATTTTATACAATTTTTACTATTTTACAGTGGTTCAAGTAATAATTCTTAATTAGCCTCGTGTAAAATTAACATAAGAGCTTAAGCAGAGTGAAAGCCATTAAAATGATTTATCGCTAGTACTTTAGATTAGGTATATCTTCATACATTATAATTTTACAAATTTCACGTTCTAAAAGACATTTATCATTTACTTGAAAGATAACAGAATTGGTCTCTGTAAAATTCAAGTTAAATTAAAGATTTATAATTTACTTATTGGTCAGAGTTATGAAGTTTCTAAAAGAAAAGTAGAAAAATTCAATAATATAATATAATACTGATATTCATTATTGATTAAACAATGCCTAAAACATATAATTCTTCCTTTTCTTAATTCAGCATTCATTCTTCATTCGAGAAATTTGTCGAGAGATTGCTTCTTTTTCCTATTCTTCTTTCATAATAAATGTAAGAATTTACTTTGAAAAGGCTTCATCGAGCATGACCGTACCAAATAATGATTCAGATATTTTACAATTCATGTTAAATTACAATTGATAAAATTATTTAATCTGCTATATAATGATGTTCGTGTGAAATACTAAGTTTTGGTATTAAAATCAGGATTGACTAATAATTTTTACTTTTAAATTAAATTTACAAATATGATAAGGCTTATTTACGATGCTATTACAGAATAAGAATTATTGTTAAAAAGTATGTCCTTAAAGCTACAATTAAGATCTTTCCATCGATCACGTCGTCCACGCAGCTAACTCGCTCCTTATCAATAATTACCGAATGAGAAACAGGCATTCGTTACGGCATAAGTACGTATGATAAAGGAAGCATTGCCAAATAAATATTCTTATTTCACTATAGCCTATTATTTGGATATAAAATTAAATAAAGTTCAGCTCCCAATCGCAAAGTAACAGTGTCAAAAGCCAATCTGTTTATATATAGTGTATAAGGCAACTGTCTGAATTATCCTTTACCTCGTTCCTTTCTTCACCTCCCGCGCTTCCCCGTACCCTCTATCTCGCCCTCTAAGCCCTTACACGTACCGCACGTCTGGCGATTCGGCGCAAACGAGACCCGCATTTTCCGCTTTCTCGTGCCCTCTGTCGTCCCACCGGTCCCGTATATACCCTTCGTCCTCGACGCCCACGTACATTATCTTCTTTCCCCCGTTGCCGTTGCCGTATATATACGTGTGCGTGCGCGCGCGCGCGCGTGTGTGTGTGTGTGCGCGCGCGCGTACATCGCGGCCGGGTAATCCGATCCTATCCAGAGCCGAGGGATACGACGGACGAGCGAGCGGGGCAAAAGCACCTCTGGCCCTCGCGACCCTCCGCACGGACACACACACACGAACTTTGCCTCTTAGCGGCTTGGTCGCGCGGTCCGCGCTGATCGCCGGGGGAGGGGAGGAGTTGGCCCAGTAGAAGGGTTATGTAGGGCACGGAGGGAAGAACCGAGAGGCGGGGAAAGGCCAGGGGAGCAGAACGAGTCGCCGTTACGACTCGACTGCGACTCGAGTTGGGTGAGCCGAGGTTCCTTCAATTTTGGCCAGCTGTGGGAGGATGGGGGGGGGAGGGGCGAGAGTCACTTTTTCCCTCATATTCTCTGCTGCGTCCGAGCTTGATATTTTCTGCCCCCCTTGCTCACCCTTCTTTCTCGCTTTTGTCGCCGTTCGCCGCACGGCGACGCGAAGTAAATTAGAGACGCGGAGACGGCACGGATTGCAAAAGCCCGTCGGCCTTCGGGGCTCCTCGCTCCGCGATGACGATGAAAGAGTCGCGGGATACGCTGTTTATTGCGCGTAATATACGGCTGGAGAAGCCGTTCCAATGCGATCGATGCCGTGAACGTGTAGTAATTGGCGTCGTTTTTTTTTCTCCTCTTATTTAGTTAATTAAGTCTCTGTAGGATAGGTAACAATTAAGCGCGCTGCGAGTAAAATGTCTAAAAGAAATTGTATATTGTTATCCAAGAATCAAATTAGCGCGTTTACGAGTCAAAATAAACCATTTACTAAAATACAATTAAATAATAATAGTAATTAAATGCAATAGATAAATTAGAATTTACGCAAAGCTTGACTAATTGTAAAACGTACAAGAGCCATGTTCTAATAAGTAATTTAAATTACTATGTTGTGCCGATTTTAATTGTTAAAATTTCTTTCGCGTTACAAATGCAAATTTCAAGTACTGCGCGCTCAGATCGAAACCTTTCAACAAATTGAAACAGACCGTTCTGAAATCAAGAAAAGCGCCAAATACTATTTGGCACCGATATTATGCAGCGTAAGAGCCCTTTGGGCGTATCACAAATTCGCGGCCTTTACTGTTTGAATTAACGATTGAACACCTCGCGTGACGTGTTTAAAATCGTTCGATTAGTTCTGACAACTTCGAAGCCTAAAAAAAATTTTGATGTTACCAATCGACAGACGTGCTAGGCTCTATTGTAGAAAAAGAAAAATAAATCACTAAGTCAAGAATCGATAAAGATTCCTCGAGTATCGGTCAACCGCTAAATCTCAAGAGTACATTCCGTCCTTATACACGCGATACAAAACTATTCAATCTATTACGAACAGTAGGAGAGAGATGAAAATAACGAGAGAGAGAGAGAGAGAGAGAGAGAGAGAGACAGCTTTCCGACGAACTTTTCTCCTCGCGCGATAAAATCACTCGATGCAAATACCGTTCGACTTCGCATAAAGCAGGACCTTCGCGAAATTTGAGCAACGAGGGGAAAATCAGAAGGGGTTGACTTCCCCTGCTCTCCCGACGTCATATTTGCATTTTCCCCTCTTGACGAGGGGGTTCGAGCGAAGTTTCCGATGACTTTGCAGAGGACGGTTGTGAAAAATTAACGAGGACTAGTAAGAGATAGAGCGAGGAAGAGAGAGAGAGAGAGAGAGAGTGAGAAAGAGAGACAGAAAAAACAGACAAGCAAACAGAGACAAACTAAGCGAGTATTTCTAAATATAACGAAAGATTTTCATTAATTTGCAAAAGTTCGGCTTTATAAAGTATTTGCGAATTACCGAAACACAGTTGAAACCGCTTTTATTTCAAAGTCCCGTTTAATCAGGCGCATTTTCCATCGTTCGCCTGTCATTCGGAATCGTTAATATTTCGCGTACGCGAGCTTTTATTGGATCGTTACAAATTCAGGTGTGTCGAAATACACGCCGAGACGGTAAATTTTTGACGGGCACGATGGGCAAATGTCTGATTTTCATTTTTCGAATCGAGGATGTCATTCGCGCAAAAGCGAAAACACAGTTTCCCATTGTTTTTTTTCTTTTGGCTTTCTCTCTTATATATATATATATATTCTCGATATATTGAAGCTCCGTTATACAACGCAGGAGCGCATATTGAAATTCGAGAAAAATAACTGACATTTCGTTCACTGTTGAATAATACCGAAAGCAGCGTATTACAGGATAAACGATATTTTCGAGCAAAAAAGATAAAAATAACAGTCATTAATTTTGCAATGGGAGCATTTATGAGCGATTTTTTGTAATTCATTGCAAAACTTTTCCAATCTAGTGAATAATTAAAAATCTATTCGCAAATGCTATTGAACCCGAGGGGGGAAAATAAATACAATGTCGAAAATATTCTCGAACTCCTTTAACATTGCGATATTTTTAATTATATCGTTTAATAAAACTCGCTTTAGCGTGGACAGTGGTTTGAAAGGAGAATTAACTTTTTACAGGATTATCGACAGCCGTACGTTCACACAGTGCTTATTAATTTTTAATCAAGATATATATGATAGGTATATCACACACACACACCCACACCCACACACACACATATGAAATTACATTGACAAAACGTCAAGCTTCTTTCGCATCTCCTTTTATTTAGCATCCCTCCTCCCGTAAAATGATGTACCTCGCAAATCCATTCTGACGTATTCTATTAATCTCTGATGGCCTTAGTACAGAAGTCTGCAATACGTTCACCGCCTCATAAATAGGTCAACGGCTGTATAGATTTGCATTCGCGGAGGCGACCTCCCACTTAAACGTCCCGCCTTCCTTCCCCGCGTCCCATTGCGATTCGCCTAAGTAGCTCCCATCATATTACGAAGCTAAACAACTGGTAAATGCGGGCCGGCAATTCATTTCAACGTGGGGCAGTATACAAATATATATATATATATATATATATATACAGAGTACAAGTAGTCCATTAGGTAATGATGTAGTATATACACTGGAACTCGTACCGTATACCCGTATACCCAGTGAGAGAATCTTGAGTAAGCAGAGATAGCGTGTTTAAACGCCGGTATATATTGTTGAAGCATTATATCCTGAATTATTTCCTCTCTAAAACAATATATATATATATGAACTTTAATCAGCGTACAATGCAACGATGCTATTATTGCAGGCTTCGATTTTTTGCTTCTCTTCGCGCACTCGCCGATCCCATCGGGCTCCTTTGACGATTCGAAGACAAGAATTTAAGGGGCGGAGTATTTCAACCGGAGCAGCAGTAGTATCTGAAAGAATATCGGTACATAACAGATCGTTACCGTTTCGGATTAGATTTTAGCCCTTAACTTCGTCGTAATCGTTGTCCTAAAACTACAGTAAGATATAGATACAGTAAGAGGTTTGCAAAATACAGCACGTACGGCGCAGAGAGCTTTATCAACGCGTAGTGCGCGTATTTACGGTCGAATTCTCGAATCTGACCAGTCGACCTCCTTCAGATCAGTAATCGATAACCTCGTAAAATTCTCGCAACGAACTTTATGACTGAAAAACGACCGTATGATTTGGAAAACTAATTCCCCCCCCCCCTCGCCCCGGTCGAAGCACTCAATTTTATGCCGTCAAAATTTGCAAAAGACCCGGATGAGATTCGGAAACAATCACGTTGCATCGATAGAATTCCCGGGGGGGGGGGAGGCGACCCTCTCCCCGCTGCGCCCACCGTCCTTTACGATTCTCTCGATTCGCCCGCGCAATTCTTCGAGAACCTCTCGGCGCCGTAAACTTGACGACGGAGAAGACGCCACCACCACCACCACCACCACCATCACCCCATAAGAACGAAGCGAGGACCGCGCGTAGGGAATTCCATGGGGCCGAGACAACTTTCGCTCTGGCCCTCGCCGCGAGCGCCGCGAACGGGCAACGATTCGTT
The DNA here is from genome assembly GCA_018907035.1 of Sycobia sp. Sy_11. Taxonomy (NCBI): domain Eukaryota; kingdom Metazoa; phylum Arthropoda; class Insecta; order Hymenoptera; family Epichrysomallidae; genus Sycobia; species Sycobia sp. Sy_11. The sequence continues at coordinate 409,319 of JACCIC010000107.1, forward strand.
CGCTCGCGTAAACGTGCCGGCTGCTTCGTTCTTCGCCCGCGAGCGTTTCGTCTCCTGCAATCCTGGACGCGCCGCTCCGAAAAGTCGCCAATGTGTGTACAGGGTGAGGCGGGCGAGGGGAGCGATGACGCGGAACGCGACACCTGGGCGGAAGGAACGATTTGAGACGCGTATAGAGAGTTGATCCGCTCTGTTAGCTGCAGTTCAGAATACAGTTCTTTCAATTCCCACGGGGACGAATACAGTGTACTCGTGTCAACTGTAGGAGCATAAAAAAAAAAAAAAAATTGCGTATTATGTGAGTCCTATTGAAATAGCGCTATTTCCATAAGACGACTGAGAAAACTAGAAAGGGAACATTCAATTTTATAGTCTATTTTTCACCGTTCTTTATTACAATTGTTTTATGTTTGTCCGTAAGTATAAATCAATGAAAAAAAAATCTACAACAGAAGAATCGAATGTTTTTTTTTTGCTTAATCGTTAAATTGTTCCCAAATCATGGACGGACAGTAATAGTAGTCTCAATTGTCTTTTACTCTCTAATTTGAGTTGTTATACGACTCGATACGACGATTTGTTTCAAAGTTATCGAATGAAAACTTTAAACTTTTTTTCAGAGATTAACTGAAAATAATAAAAAAATTAAGAGAAAATATAGTCCTTTTCGTTAGTTTACAAAAAATATTTGTTTCATTGCATAAAAACATTGATAATCAATATTCATAAAAGCAAGAAACGTCTATATGGTCCGTTTAATGGTTTTTACGAAAATGCATAAAGTGGAGCAGCCTTAAACTTAAAAAAAAAAATACCTTAACATTATCATTATGATACTTATTTGCAAAGAAGTCGTAATTGAAACAAAAACTGTATTAAACAGTGCAGTTAGAAAAACGTTCTCACAGCTTTGCAGTATTAGAAAGTATAAATATTCGACTTAATTTTTTTAGTTTTTACTAATTTACTTACGAACATTGTAGAAATCAAATTTTATACATATGGAAAAATGGAAACTTTTAGCTTTAAAACTATTTCTTTTATTTTATCGTCAATCCAGAATTTTCGGAATTTTTTTTGTTCTTTTAATTTTTAAGAACACTGTATCGAATAGAAGAATATACGGGCTCTTATATATAGGAAAGCTCTTATGTATGGCATTCAAATACGTTACCTCGACTTTCAGTGTCTTCTGTAATACATGAGCGAAATAAAATACAATGAAATAATTTTGGAATCTTGGAATAAAATGAAACATTCAGTTTGCAAAGTAATCGCGATAATACATTGTATAATGTAAAATAATTACATTGACATAGTAATAATCAATGTTTCAATGTTTAATATCATTTCTTATTGTCTGCGCGCTAGGTTTTCATTCCCTATACGCAGTACCGTAGTTCGTCACAGTCTTTCACATTTAATATTTAACGATACAATTTCAGTGGTAACATAATCTTATTATTTTTTATTTTCTTTTTTATTTCTTAACTTGCTTTATAATAATTTTTATTCTATACATCTGAATACGACAATAAACTCGTTAATCGTTAATTATCATACTTCAAGTGATTTAAGATTTATCATTTATATTGCTTTTTTTCAATTTTTCGACATATAGTTTATAATTTTACATTTATCGAGTTACAAATTCTTCTACTATTAGCATCATATGTTTTCTTAAACATAATTGACATAGAAATATAATTATACATCAGCTTCGCAATGTTCAGAAGATTATTATTTATATCTTACATAATAATTTCGTAGTTGTTACCGGATCTTTATTAGCTACCTTTGAATGACTCAAATCTTCCCACAAATAAAGGAATAAATTGACAATGATATATTTATCAAATGTTAAGATTATTGTATTGAAAGAAGAGAGAAGAATCACTCATTAAATCATAAATTAAAATTAACAATAGATTGTAAATCTATTGTTCATTTTACCTCCCAGTTGGAATATCTTAAATGTAGTTTATTTTTTACTAATATCGCTCCACACTGACAGGTAAAGCTTGGAAGTCGAGATTTCTTCACTTCTTTTTAAAGATCATAAAGAAAAAAAGTATTCTAATATCTCCTATTATAGCTAATTGACTTAATTCTATTTGAACCAAATCGCAAATAACGCCTTAATCCATGGCTATACTAATACAGAGACTCTGCTTTTGCAGTCTGAATTTCCGGCTGATAGTGACATTCATTCAGTCGCAATTCACGCGTTCCCTTGCCCCAGCGATGCGCGTTCGTGGATCCTTTTCCTTGTCGGCGCTCGCGCAAGGCTCGCGACAGTCGTGGCGTCGCGCTAAGTAGTTTTATGCAGCGCACCGCGAAGACGACGACAACGACGACCGCTCGGCAATAACACAGAACTCGCGCCGGGGGTCTGGCAAAATTTCTCATATATATGTATAGGATGGGTTTTGTCGGCGGAATCGGCGTATTCCTATATATGTATATGTAGGAATCGCGGCCCGTTACGAGGGCGCGAGCTTATAGGAATAATTAAACGCGCTCGGTCGCGTGATTAAGTCAATTGCCGGTGTTATTGTCGCGAGTACGACGAGCCAGATGATGAATTCAGTGGCTTGTACGGGGCGCTCCCTGCCTCCCTCAGTACACAGTGATCTCGGAGCCGCGAGGCGGCGACGGATCGTTGCGCGTCGGGCTGATGGGAAAACCGACGGCGGGGGAGGGGGGGGGGAGGGAAGGAGGTGAAAGGGACGGGAATGAATATTTAGCTCGGTTAACGCGTTGGGAACCGAGGCATTTTTATAATATATGTGCCAGACTGCCTCGCGGATTAATGTCACGTGTGCTAATATCCAATGGCAGTGCGTTGACATTCTCGCGTAGTAAAGGTGCGCGTAAAGTTACCAGCGGCGCATTATACGAGGCGTAATTTTATGGCGTGGAATACCTTCTGAGATGATAATTGAAATGAAACAACCGAAAGACTTGAAACAGCCCGAAATATCAGTTTTGAAACTAATCGTTTACGGTGAAATTAACATACATCGTCCCGCAACTGAAATTGCGACAGCTCTGTGCAGACGTCTGGAATTACGCACATTTCAAAATCGAAACTAATTTTGCTGCTTTCAATTCGGAATTCAGACTCATCGTGATATATATAAAATTTTCGAAAACAAAGCAAAGTAATCAAATTTGGAAGTCGATTATGAGAGTAAACTTAATTATTTGTAATCATTTTGTTTTTTTTTTATTTTCATAAATATAAGTATCGTTAGTATAGTAGTAATAAATTGTCATATTCTTATATAAAGGGGAGAAAAATTTTATTAGTTCCAAAAAAATTAAATTTCTCTACTTTGACTAGTTATTTTATTATTGATGAAAAATGAACGTTGAGATGCCGCGCATATATTACTATTGTTCAATAGTGCGGGTTTCCATTAAAATCAATCAAAATTTGATTCCTTATATACTTAATAATTAGCAAACCGATATTAAATTGTCGAACGGCTTCTTACGAAGCGACGAAATGGCTGGTATTGTAATATTTCGTAATGGAGCAAATTACAAAGCCGCCTCCCCTGCGATCCGAGAGAAAAGCCAAACTTTGACCGTCGCTAATTTTTGGCGATATTATTAGTGTAGCTTAGCTTCTAAGCGAGGCCTCGTTACTGAGGGGTTCAGATCGAACGTTTGCTGTCTCGTGTCCGATGTCTAAATGAAATAATCGACAGACCGTTCATCCAACCAAACCGTCGGCGTCAATTTTTTTGCACGAATTACGACCCTGAATTCCATCTCGATAGAGCTCAGCTGACAGTGTATGGATTTTAATGATAAGCATCGAAGTTAAGCGTCTGACGCCTGGCTATTGAAAGCAATTGCTTATTTTCTATACGATAGCGTTTTTTGATAATAATTTATATAATTAAATTCTATTTTATACTCTGTATGAATTTTTAAAATTATTTAATCTATATCACAATTATTTACCGAGTACGCAAAGAAAGCCTCTTTGTTCTATCTCTTGTAAAACGATGCAAAAACTCTTAAGTTGGACGTCTCGCTTCTTACGTAAAAAGTCTCAGTTCGAAAAAGTCTGATCCTTAAAATCTCTCTTTCCGCAGAGGTAAGAGGATTTTTTTTACTTTCGTATAATGAATGACTATATATATATATATATATGTGTGTGTGTGTGTGTGTGTGGTGTGTGTATGTATATATAAATTTAAATTAATAAGCCAGCATAATGCGCATCCCCCTCCCGGGCTTATCAAACAAGAAATCCGGAGTAATACTTGGGTGAGACGGCCGCCCTTATTATATCGAGACCGAGTTTATTCAGATTTAAATCGCCCCGGCACCGCTTGCGGAAATCTGTTTAAGCCGCTTTGTAATGGAGCGGCGAGGCGCGGCGCCTCCTCCCACCGCGGGCTTGTTATTATTCCATACTTGTGTCGCTGCAGTGCTCCGAGGTTTCGGCCGGCGAAAGGGGGTGGGGCGGAGGGGGAGGGGGCGGTTGGTGGAGGACGGCCAGCGAAAGCGCGGCTCGAACGAGGCGGGGAGAAGCGGTTGATTTTTAATTGTGCCGCGGGCACTGACTTATTTGCATGCGGCCGGCGGCCGAAAGGGGGAACGGCCATTATAATTCGAGCAGAGGATCCCCGGGCTGTGGCGTCTTTGCCGCGCTATCCTTCATTTGCCGGCCTGAATTTGTGCCCAGGGCCTAGGAGATCGGCGTTTTAAGAAGCCTCTGTTTCGACGTTATTTGAATTTTCTATTGGCCCAATTTAATTTCATTTACGCAACTGACACGAAGATGAACATGGTAGTCGTAAATAATCAGTCGTAAATAATCAGAGCGTTGTCATTTCACGTCTACCTCTATTAATTATATTAATTATCTGAACTACAGATGAACAGTAGCAAAATTTTCAGTGATATTTGATTTGTCATTGGAAAAAATTAATCGGATTTCTTAACATCCATTATATTATGTCTAATTAACTATAATTAACAAATTGTCCGCGTTTAAAATAAAATTCTTGTACCCACATAAAATAACAAATTTATTTGTATATGCTTAAATGGTTTACTAAAAAATAATTTATTTCAAACTTGCGTAAATCCATTTCTATTAAAAATTTTAAATATTCGTACAATATTCGTAATTTCGTAACGACACTTAAAACATGTCAATTTAATAAAATAAACATTGTTAATATATCTCATACTCATAGAGCTCGTTGTGTTTTTGATTGAGCATATACACAGAACTTAGGGTTTCATATTTTCATATCTACTGCGATATATACTCGAGCCTCCCGTAACTGATAAGTCAAACGCGATATTCTGTGTCGCAAGTAGATAATCCCAATGTTGGACCAGACCAGCAAACGTACACAATAGGTAACATGGGTATTGTGTGGAGTTTCGGTTTTGGACATTTTAACATTTTAGTTATTTTCAATAATAAAAGAGCATTTTTGCTATTAATTGCATGGGCTACTAAGGAAATTATAATTAAATAAAGATCTGTTTTTAAACTGCTATTAATGTTGACTAATCGATAAGCGCTACTTTAAAATAAATATTGTAATGTCATTTTACATTTTAATAGTGGATATATTTTTACATATTATTCTTACTGTGATATTGAATTAAATTCAGCACGAAAAATTATTTGTAGAATAAACGATCGAGAACCAGAAATTTCTTCCCGTAACTCAAGTAATTTCTGTTTTTTTTTCTCAAGGTTTGCCGTTAAATATGTACTCCAGTAGCATATTGTTTAAATAGTTCTCTTTAATTCTGGAAATCCCCCCTCCCCCGAGACAGGTTGTCGTCGTTCGTTTTGAACTTTTCATTTCATATTTCTCTAACTAACTAGTACAGGTCCCAAGTGCTAACGAATGATAATTATTCCAACGTGCCATGAAAGAAAGTCACTCGTCTAGGAATAGAAAGGTGAGAAATTATAAATTAAGTGAACTAGGAAAATGAGAAGCTCGCAAGATAAAAAGGAAAGGGAACAAAAATAGGATATTCCGTAAAAGTAGCAGAATACTTCTACTGCTTTTTAAAAATTCGAAACCTACTATTTAATTTAAATCTGTTATGTAAGTAAGGAATAATTAATAGAATTTATCCATCAAAATAAAGATGAATGTTTAAAATTATAAATTTTTTATACGTTACACTGTATTGGCACAGGTTACTTAGAGTTTGAGAATTCTTTAATCCGTTACTAGATTATCGATTTGTTATTATTATATAGATGGGTCACTAATTTTTATTTATATTTCTTGATTTTTACACGATATTTTCTCGGCGTTTTCAAATTTGCAAAAACAATAGAAAATAAGATTTTCAGTCAATCGAGTTTTGTAAAACTGACTCGAAATATTATAAAAATTTTTTTTCTCTAAAATTTTCGGTAATTGTCCACTATGATCATCAATAATATATTGTTTCTATTATTATTATTGTATATTATATATTGTATTATCACATTACCCTTTCTCGCTTTCATTGGTTGCGATGACGAACGTAAATGTAGATAAAAGACAAGTCATTTAATGGACAATCAAAGTATCCTGTATTGATTTATTTCATTTATATTGCAAACAATCTCTATCCATCCTAGTTTTATGTAACAAGAACTCATTTTCCCATATGCATGCTTCGAGTCGTCTTTTGAGTTGACTTAAATTAAATTGCGAAACATTAAATCACCAGAGTTACGAAGTAGACGCAGTCGTTCATAAGAACGTAGATAATATGCCGTTGCCTGTGTTAAGTATTTTTTCATTCTTTCTTGCAATCTACCTGTGTTCGAGCAAAAATAATAAATATAGACCGAACTTAAATAATGGAAATTCATAGTGTATACAATACAACTACCGGTCATATTTATTGCCATAATGTTTATTGTTGAATGTGTACTAGACGCTAGGGCCGTGTTCCATTATCTGTTGTCTCTTTACACGTCTGAGCTAGGACTCGAGAGAAGACAATAAAAGACCTTTAAAACTTGTAACAAGATAGAAACGGAAAACCGAATGAAATATTAGCATCGTTCAAATCAATTATATCATATGGGATTTTAAAAAAATGAAAAACGCGATATTGTTTCGTTTTCTTAACCATAAAACGACTACCAAGGACGAAGTATACCACGCGTCGTGTTTGGAACTTTCGTATATAGGGATCTTTGTGAACAATAATGTTTTGATTTGCTTTTATAAACGTTGACTTATTATTATCACAAACGAATACGGAGTATGCGTAATAATTATATTAAAAAAGCAAAATTCAGAATTCGAAGTAAAAATATAAATTATTATCAGTTGATCGATAGTACTGCAAAATTATTCCTGTTCTTTGCATCGAACTTTTCTGCATTTAATACATGGCCCACATTATTTTTCTGTTTACGGTTTAGTCGAAATGAATTTCGATTGAGAGTAAATGCACGGCTGACTCTTTGCTCGATAATTTTGATTTCGAAAATATCTTTCACAATTACGTTCGCTCGTATAGAGCTTATAATTTAGTAACAATAATCAGTTCACGATAACTTTATTTTTTACCTATGAATTCGCTTATATCAAATCAACGCAGAGTACAGAGACAGAAATTAATTTGCAAAACGTTAAAATCCATTACACAACTCTTATCTCCAACATTTCCAACTTCGAAAAGTTTTCACGTATCGTTTATATATTTCAAAGAGTGTAATCTAAGCATTACAGAAAACCCGTGATTTAAAAGGTTATACTATGATAATTTTCTATTTTCATACCCGCGTCCCGCATTATGTAAATGCGTCCGCATTTAATATGCAGCTTATGCAGGCTCGCGGAAGATTTACCAGCTTAAATATTAAAAAAAAATTGCTTCAGTTTCGTTATAACACTTTGAACGTAATTTATATTGCGCGCGACCTTTCGTTTAAAATTTATCAGCGCGAAGGCAGATAATTTCTCGTATACCGGCCAAGTTTCGAGGCTGATTATTATCCGAGATATTTGAATAGTATTCGCGACAAAAAAAAAAAAAGATGAAAATAATAAACGAAAAAGTAGCTGACGCAGAAAAGCGGCGAATCATCGCGCGCGAGGCGAATCATCCATATTTATCGGCAAAATTAAAAGCTACCTTAACAACAAGAGGCGAATGCTATGAAACAAAGAGATCTTCGCGACGTGTAATGTTAGCGTTGCGCGATTTGGCAGTGCGCGACCTGCACACGGGAAAATGACGGCGCTAATGCGCGCCTAGTTCCCGCCTGCCCTTTATCCGAGGGAAAACGTTCTGAACCCTGAAGTAATAATCGCAAGCCGATGGAAGAAAAAAAAACTTGCATGCACATACGTATATATGCATGCGTACTATCAATACCCACTGATTCGGAATTTGCGATTCTCGTTTTTTTTTTTCACGCGCACGCGCGCTCCATAATTGGTTCGATGCGCAACCACGTCGCTTATAAAATTTCGCCTCCTTATATAATATATAACATATAACTAACTCCACCGCACCGCGTGAGCTCGTCGCTTTCTTCTTTTCCTTCTTCTCCGTATCTCTTTCATCGTTTTCTCTCTTCTTCTTTTATTCCTTTGGTCCGTCGGTGTGGTCGGTGAAAAAAAAAAAAAAAAAAAAAAAAAAAACTGTGGAGCAGAGATTTCGCATCGGGAGGAAAGAGGTACAGGGGGGTCAGGGGGAAGGCTTCGCGGAGCCGAAACGTCATTCGCACACAGCGCGACCGGACCTGTGCCGGAGATTTTCCTTAGATAGTACCCCGGGTTGGCAAAGGAGCGGGGAGAGAGAGAGAGAGAGAGAGAGAGAGAAACAATGGATGCCGGCTGCTCTGACTTTTAGCGATATACTAACGCGACCGGCGTTCTCTGGGCGCTTTCTCTGTTACCTTTGCGGGGCCAGCGCGCGCCTTTTGCTTTTGTTTCTGACAGTTGGAGGTAATTAATTCAGTATTAACAATGAAGTTTAATTTTCTTATTAAATCCGATTTACGCCGGGAGGACGAGCGAGGCGGGGGGGGGGGAGAGAAAGAGAGAAGGAGAGCGAGCTTTCATAGCATATAGAGCTTTTCCCTCCGCGCTTATGTTTTTTCATCCACTATATATTTCTCGAACTGTTATTAATTAAGCCGCCCCACGCAAGAGTGCGCGGGAAAGATTCCCCCAGCGCCTTTTTATTCATTGCGCCGCATTCGCTATTGAGCCGAAACGCGGGCTTTTCAATGAACGTGCTTAGTGCGTCGGAACAAATCCGACGAATGAATCGAATTAATGAGGGATACGAGTGTGGGCTTATATCAGCGCTGCGTTGCTTTTTGTTGTCGATATTAGTATAAAAAAAAAATAAAGATTATAATGAAAGAATGAGGTAGAATTTTTTAGTCACTGTCGTACAAGCCACGGTCCACATGGGAGATGCACTACCTCAAGAACAGACTTCAATTTTCATCGAATTTAATCCGAATCAAACGAGACCCTCAAAATTACTAATAATATATTCACTTATATTAATATAAGTGAAGAATACTGAATAGAAGTAATAAATATTTTATTTAATCCTTCGATTTCTCGACACCACTCTAAAATTTGTAAAAAAAAAATAGATTTTTGTTTACTTCAAAAATAATTGAAACCTTCTCGAATACGAAGCAAAACGTCATATTGATGGAAAAAAAGTTTACGCTTATTTTTTATATATGTATTATTAACGACTCGACCTATGTCGCTGAAATATCTGCTTTCAGGATAAGATCCAATGGCCTGATATATCGATTTAATAAGTTACAGCACTTAAAACTAACGGTATAATGCCAATAATTATTACCATTATATATTTGAAATTCCGAGCTACAAACGTAGCTGTGTGAAATTTAAACGATGGATCGATCGATATTTTGAGTATAATGTCGGGTTTCGATATGAATACCGGGGTTCGAGCCCACAACTTTTTTATTGGAATCGACGCGACTGGCATTCAATTCTCGAAAAGGGTGACGAAAAGGGCGCGTTCGAGCAAGGAATTGCTGCGAAAAGATATTTAATAGGCAAATTACGAATTAATAAGGACTGTTTTAGAATTCTCCAATAAGGATATTAAAGGATAAAAATTTTTTAATAGGATATTTCATAGATTTATTTTAAATGTAACTTATGAAAAAACTTTAAACGCGCCCCTTCTCGAATCACGATTTTAATAATCGGCACGAAGTATAACATAAAAAATTTTCATCGTTTCCATTTGATATTTTTACGGGATGCATAAAATGTAATTTCAAAGCGACATACGTGTTCAAATACTCGCTAATTACGGAAAATCAATACTGCTGTAAATCCCTACGTGATTCAAGCTATAGATACATGTACATGTAAAGTATTTGGTTATTTTCGTCCAGAATGAAAATACCCGCCGTAAAATGATTCTACCATCGTACCTTTCGTTCTGTAAAAAAATTCTTAGTTGATTTTTTTTTTCGAATTTCCTGTCTTAATTAATGATGTGAAAATTATTCACTATTTATAATTCATTTATAATATTATTTATTTATAATTTTTGGCTACTTGTAAATCACAATGGCTGGTCAAGATTGATCGAGCACACAGGAAACGTTTATGTTAAAATATTTATAAGTAAGCTCTATTCGCGCGTCAACCGGCGAGAAACTCCCGATAATATCACTCGCCCGAGCTAATCACTCACGCCGAGATTTCTTCTCCCGGATTCGATATAGTTATACACAAGAAAGCAAACAAAAAAAAAGCAAAAAACTAAAGAAGAAAACAGAAGACAGCTACCAAATTCCGGGCGAGTAAAACACCTGCGCCACATTATATATATATATATATATATATATATATATATATATATATATATATATACACTCTCGTCACCGCGCTCATAATATTCGAAGAATACCGTCCCGTCCCATCAACACCCCCCTCGCCCCCGCCCCGCCCCGCCACGCGCACACCACAACGGCGGGCGGCGCGCAAAGTACGCGGGATATTTCGGCGGGACACGGAGACGCGCAAAATAATTATACGGTCGCAAGAATCGATCGAACGTCGTCGACCCCCGTCGCCTCTCCGGGCTGATGCGCGCGATCAATCAGGACGCGCGCCTTCGCTGAGGATGACGAATCGCCCCCGTCGTGAATACGTACGCCGCTGGTGTATTTATGCATATATGTATATGTATATATCTATTTATATATATGTATGTGTATATATATATATATATATATATATATATGTCTGTATATATGTGTATATATATATATATATATATATATATATATGTGTATCTAAGTGGCTGGCGTCGTTATATCCCCGGGAGCGGCGTTTACTTTGGCAATAACGCCCGCTCGCCTCATCAGCGAGGGATACGGTGGATGTTCGATGGGAGGGGGTAGCAAAAGGAGGGTTTCCGATTATTATTATTATTGGCCAGTAAGGGTGAGCGTCCCATCGCCGTGCAAGTCGAGCAATTTGCATTTGGGACTTTGTATATATATATATATATATATATATATATATATATATATATATATATATATATATATATACATATACGGGAAACACGGACGTCGTTAACAATGTAATTTGGTCCTCGCTCCGTATTATTTCGTGACTATGTGTACTGCCTCTCTGTAGAATCTAAGGTGTTCCCAAAATTTAAATGGCTGGTAATGTGTGTTCAACGAGATCGATCAGGAAGAATCAAACCTAAGTAAAAATTTATCCAACTCTAGTTTTTAATTGATTAATAGTACATTTCGTTGTAGAGAATTTTTATTATCTATAGATATATGTTAGCATAAAAGCATCGCGCTTATTATTAATGTGAAATAAATTTTATCACTTTACGCGTATTAAATTAATTTATTTGGCAAAAATTTTTTTCCATATTTATTATTTCATATATATTTTTTAAAACATCTATAGTTATCGTATAAATACATATACTATTATTGTTTGGCTTAATTACTTTTAACTAAATAAATATTATTTTTCAACCGTTTAGTTGATTTCACATTATTTCTTTTTAGACTCTATAAAAATAACATTTCTGTAATATTGAGAACTAAAATTGCGAACTAAACTTATTAAATGATTCTTCACATAAGTCTAGATGAATATGAATATCGTAATAATAATATAGATAAACTATTGTAATCTATATAGTCTGACAAATGTTAAAATGCTATTATAATAAATGACTGAAGGAAAATTAACAAAATAACTATAAATTTGTTATATATATTATTTATCAGCATTGATAATAAAAAATTAATTATATGGAATTTTACTTGTATTTCCTAAAAAATAATGAATCATACGAGAATAGCATTTATAAGTGTTTTATAAAATAGAAAGGTAAAGGAAAATAATATAAGATATTTTGTTCAAACTAAAAGCTGCAAATATTGATAATTATAATCCGATTATTTTATGAAGTCTACAAGACCAATAAAAATACTTTTTAGTTTAATTTACAACGGTCATAAATATAATATAATACACATCAATATAATACATTTTTATACAATACTGGAATTAGCAATTGAAATTATTGATTCTCAAAATAATTGAAGTGTTACGAAGGAAAACATCGATTCATATTTCTCGTACGTTTTCACTTTTCATAATTTGTGCAAAACGAAGCTTATAAACAATAATATCTCCATCGTACCCATAGCCTCGATAAAGCTTCCTCCACAAGGAAATATGACAAGTGTATCCACTTGAATACCCGGCTTCTACCAAGTACTCGGGAAACATCAAATAGATTATTATTCCGAAAACGAGTCCGAACAAAGTCTCGTAATATCCAGTTTTGATTCGCTCGGAAGTTAAAAGCGCACAAAGGGGGCAGCTGCATGTATATTTTTATTGTCCCGTAAAGCTCCAAATTGCCGCACGCTTCACGCTATCTAAGCTATTTCCGTTCGCCAGCGTCCCCCCTTCCCCCACCACCATCCCAACCCGTGCTTTTTTTTTCGCTCGCGATATAAACGCGCGGGTGGCGAGGGAATATAACCGTACAGATAAAACCTTATGGTCCACGCGGGGCGATCGTACACACACACACACGCGCGCGCGCGCGAGCGTGCACACAAATACACATATGATGGGATACGGGATAAAAAGCGACGAAACGGACACGGTATTGTCGGGGCGAAATTTACGCTTTAGAAGTGGACCTTCGATTATTCTGTTTACAGCGCGGGAAGAGGAAGATAAGAGACCTGGGTGGGAGAAAAATAAGATTCGTGCATATACGCACGCTCCCTTGCGAGCACGTGCGCGTATGTGTGGTCGTGTGCGCGCGCATGCATGCGTGCGTTTGCAAAGCACGGAGCACGGAAGTTGCGCTGAATTAGCGAATCGGAAGGAAGATTCTCACGTATCCGGGAACGGGGATAGAAAATTCGCTGGAGATCTACGTCGTTGTACTCGATGTAATTAAGATCCGTTAAAAAAAAAAAAAAAAAAAAAAAGAAATCGACACGAATCTCCGAATCAGCAACGTATACATTTCTTATTCAGATCCCTCCGCAATTCCTTTTTATTCTCCCGTAAAATTTCGAATTTGCACCGTAATATTTTCTACAATCGAGTATAATTTAAAATCGTTGCCTTCATTACATGCTGACGGGAATTTACATTTGAATTTTAACACTTTTGCTTTTACAATTTCACTCTATGTACGTACTTTTGTAATTATGTAATTAATTTTAAAATTAAACAATTTAGTTTACAATTATACATTATAAAGAGTGACTCAATCTGAGTCTGAAAGCTCAAGCATCTATAGAATGAAAAGAACGAAAGCAGAAAAAATAATAAGACGGAGGAAAAGAAATATATTAGAAAAATAGAAAACTCTATTATAGAAAGTTATTTATATATTTTGTATAATACATTTCAAATCAAAATTCTGTCCATTTTATGCAAATAATCAGATTAAGAAAATGTCGAGGAACATGCTTATTTTATTGTTCAATAAATCGAGTATCTAAGAGTCAATTTTTTAAATTTGACGTTTCACTAAATAATTTAATATTAATTATCAAATATAATAGATATAAGAATGTTGTATAATCCTTGAAAAGTTCCGTTGAAAAGCTACGTATATGTCCATCTGTCAATAAGTGTATTATATGATTACAAAAGTATCTTTATAAAAGTTCGATATAAATCTCTTCTCCAAACAAATGATATCCACCTCGTAACTTGACTTAGTGTTTTCTTGAAGAACGAAAATAAGTCTTCATCCCATATTTTACAAATCTTACAAGCAGAGTAAACAGAATTTCTCGAGTTTATACGCGAGCTTGCGTGTTTTTTTCATTCTTTTATTTTTTATAAAACTTTTAGCTCGTATGTAATAAGATCGAAGACTTCCCCCGGTACGGCTGAACACTGAATCTTTCAACCGTCACGATTCAAATTCGTGCTATTGTATTTATTGTACTATTTGTAACTGCGATCGAAGCGGATCACGTATAAATTAATGGCGCGTTGCGCAATTTTTTTTTTCAATCTTCCAGAATGATCCGTCCGATGAAGAACGACATTTTGTTTAGTTTATTGATTGAAGGCCAGTCAATTTTTCATAAATGCCCAGGTACAGAACGCGAACGAGACGGCATTTTTAATTATCTTCGGAAGGTGGTCGGGTGGCGGGGGGGGGAGAGGGTTAATTTTAATGCCGACCGAGTGTAGCTTTACTGCCACCGGTTTCTCGCACGGAGTTTTACCAAGGGATTTGCCCGGATCACTGGATAGCAATCTTGACGAAAATGGGAGGCCCGAGTCGGAATTAACTTTTACAGATAGAAACACACAGGTGCCCCACGCCGAAGGTAGTAAAAGCATTCCGTCTGTAAAATCGGGCAAAGGAATAAACTAGAATTGCTCCTGCGATTAATTTTATTGTATTTATTTATTTTTATTTTTTTTTTCACTTTTCTAAAGTCTTTATTGAGATTTTCATAACCTGCTGTAAATACACTGTAATTTAGCAAGAATTAATGCCCTGTTTAATATAATCCAACATATTCATAAAATGACGGCGAACGTGAAATTATCGCAACGTTGGATTATGTTTAAGAAGACATAACAAATAGAGTTAAGGCAAGAACAATGCAAATTAAATGACACGTGCTCTCGCTGAGACACGTCCCTACCATAAACGATCGTCGTTCGTAAATATCTTTAAATTTGATCATCAACTATTCTAGGTACAACATACTTATTGTTACACGGTGAATTACAGCTGTATATAGTAAATAATAAACTAGCTGGTGAAATTCAACATGTTTCAGTAGGATAATGTCATATAACGTAATAAAATATATATCCAAATAAGAATAATTTTTTTTTAAATAAACACAAATTATCGTATTCTAATAATATTTATTGTAAACTTGTAGCTCCAACAATTGCAAACTGTTCCTCTACGTTACAAACTGTAACATTAAGCTAGTATTATTTAGACAGTTTGAGTTGCGTTTATATAACATTATATTACAGCTAGTATAAAAAAAAGAGTTTCTCCAGATTACGGAAACGATGATAATGTACGATTAATTACACACTGAAAAATCTCGAAACAGGTTAGACTTGCAGAAAATTTCTCTCATATAGGTGACAGGCCGTAAGACATTGGTAGCTTAAATATAATCTGTGATATTAGCAGAATTGAGAAATTAGCAGCTACGAGGGTACAAGAATGACAGAAAAGCATTGCTGAGATTAGTAAAACTTTGTCCAAATGTCTTGAAAGGAAAAACTGAATATTATCGAAATATTAAATAACAGAGTTAAGATTGTAAAAAGCATCGTGGAGATGCTGTATCGAGGGAAGACTGCTATAAAGAACTTCACTTTTTATAAAACTATTAATATTAATTTAAGTTTTCGTTGTATTTCCAAATGGAAAAACAATTATAACGAATGGACCAAAATAATAAATAAGATAAGAGATAAAAGATAAGAAAACATTACACCGCTAATATGAGTTATATTTCTAAATAAAATACATGTATTACGATTATTCGAAGAAGTAAATCTATGTAAAAAATTTATTTTTATCTAATCTTTTTCTCTTACGTTACCTGTTTCATTAATATCTAAAGAAAACAATTATATCACATTTATATCTTCTTTTAACATTCTATGGAATTATAAAATATAATACAACGTTTAAATAGATATCTTAAACGTAAACACCTAGCTTTTAATTGAAAAAGTAAATTTACTCGATATACACACTGTACTGTCTGTACCCTCGTGGATGCTCTATTTGTTTTGACGCAGTCTCGCTATCCTCCACGCGACGAACTTTTCCTTTGCCAATTCGACGAGGCTTAGATTTAGATGGCGTACCGAAGCTAAACTTCATCGGCAATATCTTTTATCGAATTGCAACGGTTATTAGAAAAATCATACTGCTCTTGTTACCAAGATATCTTATTTATTTCAATAATTACAAGCCAATGTTCGCTTAGATTGTCGCAAATATCCACGATCCCAGGCTTTATTCGTCACTGCAATTTTATTTATTGCCTTCTCTCATTTTCAGCCCCGATACTCGTGATAATGGACGATTCCGGGAGGATAAAGTCCGGCGAGAGGCACTTAAAGGCCGGCAGTGCGCTCCGGCTGCGCTGCGAGGCGCGAGACGTGCCGGAGCGCTACAATGAAACCGTCATTTGGACCAGGGGAGACGAAATCCTCAGCGAAGACATTAGGTAAATACGTATATGTATATATATATATATATATATATATATATATATATATAAAAGCGCCCGCGGCTTAGCTCGGTAGCGACACTTTATTCATTTAAAAACGGTCATAGATATATTAGAAGTCGAAATCGCTTTTACATACGCGCGGCGGTTAATTGAAAGGCCAACCAACTAAATTCTTCTTCCGGCGTCTATGACTAGGAAAAACTTCGTTTCTACGCGCGTACTCCGCAATGAATATTTACATACCGATTTACGGAAGCGATAATTTCTCTCTCTCTCTCTCTCTCTCTCTCTCTCTCGCTTTGCCCCTCCCTTTCGTTTATCGAAATGTCCATTATTAATTTTCGCTGTTGTTTCTCGGGGCGAAATACGAGGGATGGAGTAGGGGGAGGGATCAGCATGTCCGCGACGCATAAGCCGATTGTACTTTTAATATTTAAAAAGAATTTACGGCGCGCGCGAGTGAATTTCGCTGATTAAATGGGCGACGACTTTTATGAGCGGGCGAGAAAGAGCATTGCGCGGTCCCGGCCGTATTTGCGAGCTATTTTCAAATATAAATCTGAATTGTTTCGATGAATTTTTTAAACGGTAATCTTGCCACCCCCGTCCGCCCCCCCCGCCCCCTCCCGGCAATTACGGCGCGCTGAGAGTAAATTAAAAAATAATTGGCCAAATATCTAGTTTACACGTTGCTATAGTCGACTACGGGATGATTCGTCGTTGCCTGCAATTCGTTCGGATCAATGCTTTCTCTATTGGTCCAGGTGGGGGGGGGGGATGGCGGGCGGGCAAAATTTCAATAAGCCCTGTCATTTGATTTTTGAATGTAAAACAAAAAAAAATCAGTGTACAAAAGTGTAAATTGCAGTCAAAGGCTTGTACATTAAGCTGCGTGCTTTTGAAACGAAAAAAAGGGAATTATAAATTAACGTTATTGAATAAAACGTAATGCGTCAAAAAGTGACTATTTTTCCTATCCCTAAGACACGATGAGTAAAGGAAATTATTTTTTTTTTTAAATTTAGATGAAAGTATTATATTTACTACTACCGTAACTATATATATATATATATATATATATATATATATATATATATATATATATTATTGTGTGCGTGTGTTTATGTGACTTCGTTAAAATATGTAGGAACCTAAAAAAAAAAAAATTCCCTTGCTTATCTTGCCCCTGGATTAGGGAAAATTGTCACTTTTGGAGGCTTATGTAGTATAATGAAAGTTAATGACTTCAACTATAGAAAATGTACAAATTCGAACTTGTTCGCTTTCATTTTGTCATTACTACAACGAATTGAAAAATTAAAGGCAGCGTATTATATCTACTATTTTTTTTATGATTAATAAGCATAAGTTTTATAAAATATTTTACGTTTAAAATAGTTCAAGAATGACCTACACAGTATTTCTTTATGTTGAAAACAAAATTTCTGAGCTTTTGTCATAAAAGGAGTGTTTATATCATCCGACAGAACCACCATGCCCCATATATATATATATATATATATATATATATATATATATATATAGATTTAACCATGCAAACATCAGCTGCTGATATATAACAATTTGTTTTTCTTTGTTTTTTTTTCGTATTCTCGATTCAACAGCGAAAACAGAACCATGGAATATTTAGACGGCAGGGAGATTCAAGTTATCGCGAGCACGCTGGTAGTGGAAAAAGCCACGCCTCGTCACGCGGGCAATTACAGCTGCGTCGTACCTGAGAAGGCTAAGACTACGGTCGCGGTGCACGTTCTCAATGGTACGTATACATATATATATATATATATATATATATATATATATATATATATATATATATTATTGATTCCACCACGAAAATATTAAGGATTTCTGGGGATTTTAATTATAATTTATATATTCTCATTGTCAATCAAATTGGTGACTTTAGAGATTTTTTAGCGAACGTTCCCATGCGAACGTTCCCATATTTAAGCTCTACATTCACGTTTTAAAACAAAACATTCCCAGCATTAGGATAACAAAAAAGTATATTCAAAATAATTAATATGAAGAATTAATTTTACAAAGTTTTAATTATAATGCAAGTATAGTGAGTGTTTGAAAAAAAAAAGTTATTAAAAATCTCGTTAAATCAGGCTTATTCTGAATTCCCTGTAAAAAATAAATAAGACGTAAATAATCCGCATTAAGGCTTCCTTACTTTTTACTAATAATTGTATTTATTTTTTCTTTTATAATCTCTTAAGGCATTCGAGGTTGCTAGGATTGCTGTTGCGTTTACTAGTAAATATACGATTCCTTTGAAATGGCACAATTACCTCGTACTAAAAGAAAGATTATCGTACTGCTATCGTAACACTAGCGTGGATGTCCGTATTTATGATAAAAAGAATGTCGCCATTAAAAGAAACAATAGGTCAATTAGCGAGCGAATCCGAGTTGGCTGTTACGTCCGTCGAAAATCTCAGTAATCAATAGATTTCACGATCTTGGACATATCTAAGCTTGCGGATTTGTTCAAGGACTTCGCTACGAATTTTAAAAATAGAATGATAATAACATTAATTCAATAAAATAATAATCGAAATAAATCTATACAGCATATTAATAATAAAAAAAACTAACAATTTCCTTATAATGTATGTCAAACATTATTTCAATAAAACTTTGATACAGCTTATGTGTATAAAAATTCACTTACAATATTATCATGAATATTAGTACTACTAGTATCATTTAATCTATACTCTAATATTTTTGATCCTTTTCTGTACATATAAAAATCCTACAAAGAAACTGCTCAAAATCCTAATAGTAACTTTCTTGCATCACATTTAAATTTTATATTGAACAATATCGGAGTACAATTTTCTATAAAAATTATCTTGCTTTAAAACAACTTGACATCGACTATCCGAAATTGATTAGTTTTGCAGCTTTTTCTAGCAGCTTCAAACAAGTTTCTTGTATACCCGCATTCTTAATCATTCGTTGAAACTAAAAATTCATCATTACCCAGTCAATTTGACGTGTAACAAGTCATACATCGAACGTCCAAGCTATAGCCTGGATCGTTTGCACTACAGCATTAGCGGCCGAGTTTGCAATCAGACGTTGCCGAGTTCCAATCGTCTAATCTTCGGGATCACTGGATTTCTCGAATTACCAAGTTTGACTTCGATCAATATCAAACTGGACTTCCAATAGTACGTTAATCGAATCGTAGTAATGCAATCGATCCTCGACACGCGCTATTACTAATTTGTTTCTTCGTCTACATGTTTGATAGTGAGCTTGTCAATCTGGACGAAACTTAGCGCTGTTCGTTGAATGATTAACTGTATGTGGAAAATTTACAGTAATTATATTTATAATTGATCGTGATTTATCAACTAGTTTGGATATATTCTGATATTTCATTATACAATTGTTTACCAATTTGTCACGGTTAAATTTATCACTAAATTGTACAATGTTAAACAGTTTTGTTATGAGAGTACTTAATTTGAACTTTTCCGACAAACAAAATATCATTATTGTCAATTGTTTTTCAGGTCAACTATGCAATTAAAACTATATTAGAAAAGAAGGCTTTCAAATTATAGCATCACCTATCACTTTATAATCGATCGCTATATCGCCCGCGTCAACAATTGTATTTCTAATATCGGAGATGATTTTCAAATATATACTTATGCCCAGGCAATACGCCAAAAGACGCGAGAGTATTAAGCTCAACAGCTATAACGTTGATTTCTACAAATACACACATATATATATTTCATGCCTTGTCAATTTAAAACGCCGTAAAATGAAGAAAAGAGAGCGAGAAAACAGGTCCTCAATAAATATCTCCGTAGCTTGATATAGGATCGACAAATGTGTCAAGCTCGCCACCTTCCGTATTCATTGCGCTTTTCAGAAGAAGGAGATCCACGAGCGTCTACTATTGACACTCCCTTCTATACAATATATATAGATATATATATATATATATATATATATATATATATATATACATATATATACATTATACTATACTACCGTAGCCGTCTCCCCTGGCTCGGTAGGTGTTCGCTGAATGACTCGGGCCAAACTTTTACACCTCGCTCCTCCACCGGGAAAAGCATCGACTTTTATTTCTCGCTGCGAAGCTCTCGTTTCGTGTATATATATATATATATATATATATATATATATATATATATATATATATATATCGTTGTATAAAAAAAGAAAAAATCACGTTGAGGAGATGCACCGCGCTGATCAAATACGAAGAACGACGTTGCACAAGACAATAATATGGACGAAGGTTTAATTATTCGTTAAATTAAAGGGAGCCCGATAGCAAATATCGATTTCTGCGCTGCGCTCCGTTGAAACGGAAGCTTCGTAGGGCGACGGTTTCGCTGTACACGGAGGTTTCACTCTACACGTATGTACATCCCCCTCTTCTCGGCATATATACACGCGCGTGCACACATAGAAACGAAGCACCAACGAAATTTTAGACGCAATGGTGACTTTATCCGACCGTCCAACTAGTAGTTCTTAGAAAAAAAGGGAATATATATATATATATATATATATATATATATATATATATACATGGTCTGGCGCCATCGCCGACAGGCAAGCGCTTTAAGAAACTTGCCCAGGGATTACGTTCGTTTCACGAGCGGCGCAATTAGTTCTGAGCAAGTCTTTCATTCTCATTCGGTTCGGTTATTTGAAGATACACGGAAGCCATAATGAAACGCGCTATTTTGCCGTTAGCCTCCTCTGGTCCGGTTTCAATTTTATCGACGATGATAAAAGCGGACAAGTTTCGACGAGTACTCCGTGATTCGTCGGCTTGGTTCTAATGATTTCTCTTTCAACTAGGCGACGATTTTTTATTTCAGAAAATTTAATATATGTCTCAGTCAGTGTATTGAGCAACGTTTATAAGTTACGTGTAGCTCATTCAGGAGATAGACGAGGGTGTGGTCGAAGCGCAGCTATTTAGAAATTACTCAAGGGAGAGGAATACCAAGAGTATACCGCTTAGCTGTTATAGTTATGGTAAAAGCACTTGAGTACAAAAAAAAATACAATTTTTAATCGAGAATAGGAAGCGCGAAAATACAATGCCGATTGCGAATGTCGCAGGAGTTACACAATAGAAATTCTAGAGAGTCTCAGATACTACTAGATATACATTCTGTACACTGCTGTTGAAAAATTTACCCATACCCACATAAAGTTCTTACGAAGAGAGAAATGGGACGTTTTGTAAACTTCAAGCGTTGAAACCTCGAATAGAGATAGTTCGAAGAAGTATAAAGGAATAATAAACATCCAAATTAAAGACAATATTTGGACAAAGTATCTGCGCGGCTGGCTGATTTGACCATTTTTCATGACAAATATTTTTCGAGCTCAATCAATAATTTATAAAAACACGTACTTGCTTTTACTTATAATAATAGTGTCAGATATTTGTACATATTAGAATGAAAGAATAACTAAGCTGAATAATCGCGAGAAAACTCTCAAACTATTAGATACAATTATTAACTAGTGCTTCACCAATACCAAGACCAAGACCAGATTTAATAAAATATGATCGTGGTGTCGAATAAGTATCGTCAATTTCGAAATCGGGATAGCTATTAGCAGTGCTTCACCAATAACAAGACCAAGATCAGATTTAGTGAAATATCGGCTTGAATATGTACAAAATCAAGATCATAATTTAATTGACGATATGTATTCGACACCAAGACGATATTTTATTAAATAGAGTCTTGGTCTTGGCATTGGTGAAGCGCTGCAATTGGCATTTTATTTAGTTTTAAAAATAAAATCGTTCCACTTATAAAAATAAACAAACGAGAAAATATGAGGTAACATTTGAAATTATACTAACGAACGCCGTCGTGCAGATGACCGACGTCGCGTATAGAAAATTTTCCAAATAAAGGGAAAAAAGAACGCGTAATCAGCTCTCTTATATGGGTTAAAGAGCATTTGGAGTGCGTATAAAAGCGGGATTAATCTTCCTCGCCTGCGAGCAGCCGAGCTCACTCCATGAGCGCGCGTACGCGCGCACATTCGAGGCAAAAACTCGCCCATGCAAGAAAATCAAAGGGATGAGCGAGTGCGTGCGCGCTCCGGTTTTCACGACTATTTATAATCCCGTGCTCGCAGCCGGGGCGCATCGATCGGTTTGGAATTTTCTTTGAAAAAAAAAAAATTATAACCAAATGCCACAGTCCCTGCGCGACGCGACAACGCGACGCGTAATAATAATAATAATAATAATAATAATATAATAATAATAATAAGAAGAACAACAACAACAACAATAATAATTCGGACCTAGACCTTTTAACGAACGGCTCGAATCAGCGAATCTTCGATAACCTAAATTATACTTCATGAGTTACTTGTGCGCGCGCGCGCGCGCGCGTAAAATACGAGGCGGCGCAGTTGTCAGATTGCGAAATTCGCGAGCGTAAATTTTCTCTGATTTACAGACTGGTGCAAGACATATTTTGAGGAAAATAAATATCAATGCCGCGAGCAATTTTTCAGAATCCAAAAGGGTCTACGCGCGGGCAGAGGGTAAACTGCGATTTTTACGTTTGTATTTTATTCCGCAGCGTTGGTGGGAGACAGATTTACGGGAACGGATACAATTTACGATGGTCGTTCACGGACTTTCTTTGATATTTATTAAAAACAAAGATCGCCCTGCTTAGCTGGTACATTTTTTTTTTTTTTTTTTTTTTTTTTTTTTTTTAGTAATTGTTTTTGAAGTTTAGCTCTGTTGTTAAAGCTTTATTAGACTATGATTTATCAGACGACAAATTAAAAAGCCATACACGCTCGCGCGCGTACGTGTGCGTGAATGTTAGATATCTCTCTCCTCTTCCATTGAGGTAACTATATGTTTAAAGTGATTTCAGTATTGACATATTTACAAGATATAGAACTTTGGAACATGTGTAGTATTATCGACGAAAACTAATAATCTCACAATACTTTTACAACCCTTAGAAAACTAGGAATTCATTTTAGAAGGGGTAATCTTTACCCTCTATTTGGGTGTATTTTCAATTTCTGTATTTTTTTTCTCGATATTTTCTTTGCATTAAGCTTAGAAAAATACACTGGAAAGCCACGTTTGCGCTTCTATCTGAAAGTAAATTACATTTGTTGATGAAAAGGCTCGAGGATGAGTGAGAAATCCTGCTTCTCTTGACCAAGCCGTAGTGCAAGCCCCGTCCGGATTCCCTGGTACTTCGCCTCTAGATAACTTCGTATCGATTCTGCCGCCGAGAGTTGGCGAGCAGCGAATCGCTGCGTCTCCGCTCGACTTGCAACTGGGCGAATATGCGCAGGCCTCGGAAGTCGCGCGTTTACAAAAATAATTGTGCACGGACCGAAGGGTCGGATACTTTATCGTGCCAAGCTGGGAATAGGCTTTGATCGCTTCTGCTTTTTTTTTTCTCTCGCGCCAAGCGAGCTTTTTAATTTACGAGCATCCGCGAATGAAGATTTTACGAATTGTTCGTTATTCGGAAAAAAAGTTGCTCTTCCCCGTCGAAAAAGTTTCTCTGAGAAAAGAAACGAGAGAACAAAACGACGAAACATTTGCTACGGTTATGACTTTTTGTTTTTACTGCGATTTCCCCGCGTTAATTTTCCGAATGAAAAAACTGGGAAAAGCAAAAGTTTTCACTTTGAATATAGAAATACTTTGTACGAAGCGAGGAAAAACAGTATTATCGTTTTCTACTGAAAATATACGTGGATCGATTTTTTCATCTGTAACTTTATACGAAATGCAATTCTCCAATAATGCATCCTATCAAATGCGATTTCAATTAGAAATACAATCGACCCCATGCCATTGCTCCCGAAGAATTTGGCCAAAAAAAAAATTTGCAGATGCTCGGCACATCGGCATCGACTGCGAATCTTCAAGGCTCGAACGGATCGTTCGACATTATCCTCGCCTCATGCGCAATGCCCGATCCCTTTTCAAACGAGATCGAAGTTCCGGTTCGTCGGTGTTCCGCTAGGAAAATCCTCTCGCCGCACGCCCCTGCGCTCCGAGATAAATGCGAAGAGCGCCGGAAGACAATTCTTTGCCCCATCCTTTTCTGTATATGTATATGTATGGCCGCGAGTAGCGCGAACGTAGCCAGCGATACTTCAGGAGGAACGCGATAAAGCGGATTAAGCAGAGAACGCGAGGTGGGTGTATAAACGACCGTTATTATTATACCCCGGTGAGCTGCTGGTGCCGCTTATTTCGCTCTCTCTCTCTCTCTCTTTCTCTCACTCTCCCTCTCTGTTTCTTTCTCGCTGTCTCTCTCCCTTCCGTCCGCTTTTTAACGCCGTTCTATCTGTCGGGTTTAGCCTCAGCCATATGGCAATTGTAGAATATAGTTGGAATTTTCTTTCGCTTCGGGGTCAGATATTTCTGTTAATCTATATATATATACATTCTTTTTCATTCACTCGGACTTTCAATATTCTGCCCCTCTCTTATTTATCAGTTGCAACGTTAATAATTCAAATATATCCATGAATATTTCTGCATGTTCCCTTCAACCGACAATATGAAGGTCTTCTATTCGTCAATTTAGCTTTCTATTAGTATTGTGATCTTTCTATTATCCGTCGAGAAATTGTAAACGCGAGAGGAAAGTAAGTAAGAATTATCGGAAGCTTCTGCTTTAAATTTTCGAGAAAAAGTCGAACGGTCGATTACTACGTTGTTCTATGTGCAATTTTCGTCGATTTTGGAATATTAAAAATAAAACGCTGTATATTAAAGTTTCTCAAAAAATTTGTTAATTGCTTACTTATTTACTTACTTATTTATTTTTAGTAAATTTAAGGAATTTTTAACGTTCTTTTATTGGAGATAATAACATTTTCATAAAAATTTAACTTTAAATCTACATGAAATTTTAGTACAATATATTAATAAAATATTTTTAACTTTAATATTAATAAACATTAATTTTAATATTATAAATATTTGTTATGTATAATGTTATGTACAATGCAACGTTGTAAATGTTTTATTTTGTTAAGGTATTTAAATTTTATTTGTTACGACGATGAAGATTAGAAAACATTTGAAAAATCATTTAAACTTTTGAAC
Organism: Sycobia sp. Sy_11; assembly: GCA_018907035.1. NCBI lineage: Eukaryota > Metazoa > Arthropoda > Insecta > Hymenoptera > Epichrysomallidae > Sycobia > Sycobia sp. Sy_11. Next base: position 435,274 of record JACCIC010000107.1, read on the forward strand.
CGAATAAATAGAAAGGTAGAGATCGCCCCTAGTAAAAAAACATATAATTCGATGGTCTCTTACGCTTACAATACTTTTTCCATTCTCTGAATACTCGTCTTTTATACTATAAAGTTCTTTCGCTTTGTTCCTCGCTTTCCTTTTCCTCCATTTTATCCTTTATATTCCTTTTTTTTTATATTTTTTTATTTTCTGTAATTTTATCCCGTGGCCTCAATTTTTCCTTCATTTGCATTATAAGTTTTCCTTTCTCGTTATTTGACTTATATTAATTCGCTCGGTTTTAACAACTTTCCCGTCTCCTACACTCTTTTTAACTCTTTCATGTTTCTTCCTTGCTTATTTTAAAGCCATTCTATTTTTTCCGCTGCCTTCATTCTACATTTCTCCTTCGACTTCCATAAGCCGCTTTGAAAGGAATATTTGAAAATTCAATACTTATTCTTGAACCTGAAATAATATAAGTCTTTTTTCATAAATGTATATGGTGATTTTAATTAATAAATATTAAATTAAAAAGTTACAGAATATTATTGTTTGAAAGTATGAAGTTACACGAGTTCTTTCAATGATGTCCGTGATATATTTACGCTTCATTTAGATATATGTCACAAACATCGTCTCTGACATTTTACGCATTGATTATCAGATACATTTAATAATTGTATTAATATTAATAAAGAAAATTGTATTCTAATAGTTAGAACCTCTATAACAAATCCTGTGTAACAAACAAAATAATTATCTGATGTCTTAATATTCAGAAAGTCACAAGAAATTGCATTAATTTATATTTAAAAAATTGCAATATTTATATTGTACAGTTGCACTAGTAATTTTTTTTTTAGTTCTATATAAGACATCCTGTCTTTTTGTTTGTTATAGACTTAGAAAAATATTTCATATAAGATATTTTTTATTGAAACTCATAAGCAATAAAAGTTCATTCGATAGTTTTTGTCAAAAATCTACTAGACATTGATTGCATTTAATCTACATATACTCATTATCAAAAGATACGATTACAATACGAATTTATAGATGCGAATTGTATAATAGCAGCGTTGTTTTCTCTTTGTCCAACCATCTGATTCTACTAAAATTGTTGCACTAATTAAAAAATTCAAATTTCAGATTATCATTTTACATTGTTTTCTGACAAGACGGTTTTTAAATCTTACTTATTCAGATATTGTCTCTTAAATGTATTCCTTTGAAAAAGATTTTTATGCATTTGTGCAGAAAAATACTAAATGTTTGGAATTGAAGTATAGTATGTGCATTTCAAATGAAGTATAATGAATAAAAAAACGATTGAGATAATCGATGAAAATTATTACTTTATGTCTTCCAATAAATGTTTAAGCTTCGACTTTCGAAGAAGCTCCCTGACGAGACAATAAAGTATCTTATTCCAGTTGAGACAGAAACGTTCAATTAAGTTTTTGTCAATCAGTAAAGGAATCAATAGTTTTAAAATTGTAAGACAGTAATTTAATAAACTTATTTTTTGGTTAGCTGCTTTATAAAAAATCACTTGGAAATTTATTTATGTTTGACCTACATAGAGTAAGAAACTTATCCTGGGGTTCATTATTCATTGCGCTGTTACGGACGTTTTTCGAATTTGAAACTGTTGACATTTATAGAATGATATCAATTATTGATTAGATAGATCATTTTCTTCTTTTTGACATTTGTAGTAAATCAATGTTTATTATTATTATTATATTCAAATAAAGTATATATTATGTATAATCTAACATATATAAGTAGTTAAAATTTAGTTTATCCTGAATACCGAATTGTCCGCGGCTTAAATGCCATTTATTAGCCTTGACCAAATTTTCGAAAATATTTTTGAAATAAAACAGTAATCCATTGAAGAAAAATTTTGAAGTAAAATAAGTTAATAAAAATAAACATAATTTAATACCAAAACGTGAAATTCGTAATTGACTGACTGTATTAAGAAAAAAAAACAGCATCGTATCGTCAAAATGCTGCAATACAAATGAATTATTGCATTTATTTCTTTCGCAGATAATATACTGTACGTAAATAATAGAGGAATCGTTGGCTGAGATATAAATACGCCGGTAAATACATCGCTTTGTTTTCTATCATTGAACGCCGGACTCATAGTTGCCGAGCCAGTTTACAATACAGTTATGTACCAGATTTGCTGGTGGTAGAAATCGATATTAGATATATATTTCAGTTAATAGTCTATCTGCTTCTTAAAATACATAATAAATAACAAATAAATAAATAAATATATAATATACTATATTATACTGTATTAAAATTCACTTTCTAACTAAACGTATATCGCTTCATGTAAAAAAAATGCGGACCGTCAAGAATCAAAGAATTTCACCTAACGCTACATTATCCCGTAGGTATAAGGCGTGAAAATCTGCTTTGAATCCCCGCGCCATTTTTCCGAGCGTGACGCTCTGTGCCCATTAATTTCTCACGAGTCACACTTTTAAACGCTCAGAATTAAAATCTTTCGTTATCTCCACAGCTGTTTGTCCTCCGTTTTCTTTCTCTTTCTCCCCTTCTTCCTTTCTCACTATATCCCTTTCTCACACTACCTCTCTCTCCCTCTCCCTCTCTCTCTCTCTCTCTCTATCCCTCTCTTTGTTCCTCTGACGTTGGACCATTTTTTTCTCTTTATGGTGAAACGACCTTTGACAATTTTAGCGCTGTGCAAATGCGCGTTAATGCCTAATTGTAATATAATTCAACTGCATTAAGTTATCCGTTTGAAAGGCGAAAGCGCATGTCCTACACGTGCATTATAATTATTGAATAAAATATCACCGAATGCATATTAAAGGTAAAAAAATTCCTTTGATTATGACGTAATTACCATCGTTTAAAAATATCTTAAACGAATTACTTGCCGATGTCGGCGGATCAGCGAGTACAAAGCCCGGCTAATACTTATTTCATCAAAGACACTTCGGCTCGCGTCTTTCATCTCCATTTGACCATCCGCTATTAATCCTACATTATGAATAATAGCCCGACTAATTCGCCTACACGCGCGTCCCCCCTTTATCTCCGCGCCCGAAACCGCGGGCGCGAGCGCGCGCGCGTATAAAGGAGATCGTATCAGCGTGGGTCGCTGCAGCCGCCCTCGGCTCCGCGCAGCTCCGCAGAGAGAGGGGGAGGGGGGCAGATGGGATGGAGGGACGGGAGGGAGGACTTTAAAAAAATTCAACACGCGCGAAAAACGCGAGGAAGCTCGCCCGAACGCCCTAATGCGACTGCGCCCACATGGAAACGAGGGAAACGGATCTCCCCTGCCCTCCACCCCCCGCGCGCCCCGCGACGACAACGACGTCTGACGGGGCGGGACGGGCGAGGGGGAGGGGGAGGACGAGTACAAGAAGGGGCGTTATCGTCGCGCCGGCAGTTTTTTTCCTGGCCATTTGCAAAAGTGAGCCGTTTCTCCATCTTCCTCCTCGCTCGCTCCGCGTCGCCCCGGGGCCGTCTTTGCCCCTCGTGTATATAACGAGTGACACGGCCGGAGAGGAGGAAACTTACCCCCCTTTCGGCCGCGCTGGAAAAATTCAAATGTATCTTGCTCTCGTTTGCGCCGCAGCCGCGTATTAAAGTCGCCCTTTTTGACGCGTTGGGGTGGGGGGGGGGTGGGGGGAGGGCAACCGGCCTGCCCAGCGAGCTCCCCGATGCGCGCCAGCGAATGCGAGACGTCGAAAAAATAATGCTAATGCGAGGGACGCCCGAGGAAGGTGGCGAGAAAGGAGACGCGCGCCGTAGTCCGTCGAGCTAGAGCTAAAGAGATGCGGGGAGGGAGGGGGGGGGGAGAGCATCTGGTCCGAGCGGGGGGTGGGGGAGGAGGCGCGTTAAATTTTTAATGGCAAACGCGAGCGCGCGCATTCGCGAGTTTTTCCGCCCGAGCGCGTCCCCTTTGAATTTTCACACGGCCTTAAATTGCCCGGTGCATTAAGGATCGCGTAATGGCTTGTGGCGCGCCGCGCCGCTCGCGCGCTGCGGAACAGCGGTGCTGGCCGGCCGTGCGTGAATATGCCTCCCCCTCCACCCCCCCCCCGCCCGTTTCATTTATGACCTCTCGCACGTCCGTCGACGCGCCCGCGACGAGGGGGGAGGGACGAAGGAAGAGTCGATTGTTTTACGATTAATCTTGAATTCTTTCTGGGCCACGAACGACGGACGAGCGCAATTTTCGAAGAATGATAGCGCTAAGGCAAATTAAGCGGGACTTCGTTTTTCTCCGAGAGTTAATCGGATAAAATGAGGTACGAGATTTTGGTAATTTTTTTAGCACGAATTTTGAAGGAACGAATCTAATAATTTATTGATTAATATTTATTTATTCTTATTTATTAATTGGTTTTACAATGGATACATAAAGCGTTTTTAATTAATTCGACAAACACGTAGATAAAAATACGTAAAAATAATTCATGTTATTTACATTAAGAGTTTACTTAAAATGTTTTATGGCTTTTTCCTCGAGTAAGTGTGACCTAGAGATATAATAATATTCTTTTCTGTAGATAATATTAATAAATTTTAAAGTCTTTTTTCAAAGTTCAAAAAGTTGTGACTAGTTGAAGCTTTAAAAGCCATACTGAACCTTATACAACAAATACTAATATAATATACACTTTACATGTAATAATACATTGGATTAAAACTGGCTAAATCTTTTTTATGGATAATTTTGAATAAAAATAAAAGTAATTCTATTCTTCTTTAATATCATTAAGAATAAAAATAATGCTAGTCAGCTAAAATGTTTTAAAAACCTACACGCACGGTCAAACGCATAAACACATATACACACATATCACATTATATAAATCAATAATAGACTAAACTTTAATTTTTATAGTTTGATTATACATGATTTATGTGGATTATTTTTCCTGGCCCCATATATACGAAAATAAAATTCACAATTATTTGTCTCTGTCTAAGTCGCCCCCTTCCTGCTTCCTCCTACAGCCGGCACCATTAGTATATTTTTATATAGAACAAGTAAGTAGTTTAATATATAATTGGTAAAATAATTTTCAGACAAAGATCCATTCAAAAAAATTAATAATGACATAAAATTCAACAAATACAATTGTTCTTTCAAGTATAAAAGGATGACTTTGCGATGCAACGAATTTCCATTTCCTTAATTTGTTTCATTTTATTCTGTGTTTCATTGAGTTTTCGTGCAAAACCTGTTTCGTTTCAGTTACAGATATTGCATCATTAAACAGAGAACATTTATTAATATCTTAATTAAATAATGTTTAATCGCATAGAAGTCATTTAGAAATATTTAAAGCTGTAACAAACAAACAATTAGGACATGATAATTTATTATTTATCATTTACGACCAGAAAATAACAAAAAAATTATAATTTTTAAGTAGTTCTATTAATATTATTGATTTTTCATAAGAGTTGTAAACTTTAAACACTTGTAAAATTTCGCGAGAGCGATGTATTATATTCACTTTTATTTAGATACTTAAGTAAATGCCACCACTGTTATTTTATAATTGAAGAAAAAAGTTCTTTAGAAAATAAAATTAAAGATGCAAATAATGTTGAATAAACTTAAATTACAATAATTTTATCCTCTATCCCGTGTAAAATATGACGACGAATAAAATACATATCGTATCGCGATTAAATGCGTAAAATGTACGATTAATCTGATATATAGCAGTATTAACAGTGTGATTTTAAGATTGTATTTTCTTTTATAGCCTCAGTCCATAATTCTAATTGTTTTTATGGTAAAATTAAAAAAAAAAAAAGGTTTACGGCCTTAATAATACAGCATTTCTGTCCACAATAAAAAGTTTTTTATACGTTCTGTTTTACGATTATTTGAAAGTAGCATTGTTTGTTAAATCAATTATTCTGAAAGCTTTTATCGAGGATACGATTGGTATTAAAAACGACTTGATTCATCAGAAAGAAAAATACAGCTCGTAAGTAGAAAAAAGTGACTTTACAAGTCATAAACGTGAATATTCCAAACGTTACACTCGTTGCTTTTAAATTTGATTATTCGATTTGATTCGCATATGCATAAATTCACAAGAGCATAAAGCAACAGTTAAAAAACGACCATATCGCAATGCTCGGTTATTCCTAACCTGCCAACACAAAAGTTTAAACGCATATTTATAGTAGGCAGTAACCATAGCGCTAATACGAAAAACTTGAAATCGTTAATTTAAGTGAGAATTTATCGTTGAATCCGAGCCCAAGCATTGCAAAAACTCGTATGCAAACTATGTTTTCTATAATAAATTATTGATCTATTATTAAAGCAGTACTCTTCTATTGATCGTTTCCTAGTAAAAGTTTTCAATTTAGGACTATTGACAAGTCCAACAGTTTGTCAGAATAGTTTTACTTGGCTTGGTTAATGAAACTTATGAAGTAAGGTAAAAATATAGAATAACTAAAACCTTTCCAATATATCCGAGAGGATAGAGGAAAGACAAGCGAGCTCATTCCAGATTTTCTTATTTCTCGGTCAGCCGAGCTTGAGGACGTTAAATTTTAACTCTGTACTTAGGAGGAAAGCACCGAATACGAGCTGGATCTGATCCGAGAATTTCGACGTTTACACATATAAATGCCAGTTGCTTGGCCAGCCGCCCCCCCCCCTTACATCCGCCGTTACCGTTATCCAAATAGCGCACGATTACGTCTGCCAAGTAGTCTTTACGTTTTTCTTTTTCACAATAAAAGGCTCATCCCCGAATTAAGCAGTTTAAAAGCTATATCGAGATTTTTTTTAGCTGGCTGACTTCGTAGCCACTTAACGGTGCGGTGCTTCAAAGGTATTATAAACCTTCATTTATTAAATTCGATATGGCAATTTTAAATCCGAACGAATTAATGGATAAATGATTGACCGTAATTTTCTTTATAATAATTATAATAATTGTATTACAGAATTTCATAAAAATATATTGACTGAAGTTAGGGAACCACGCCTGATTCGTGGAGAATATCTTCAGCAGGACAAATATTTTTTAGCCAATGCAGCATTTGAAATAAATTAATTAATACTTTTTATTTGAAAAATGATTTACTGCTTAAAAATAATCCACATATAAATGAAATATTTATTACTTATTTATAATTATGATTTGCAATTATGCATAAAGAATAATCCCTTCTTCATTCTAATATTAAAGAATCGCTCATTCTGTGCAAGTGAATATATAATATTTGGGTCAGACGTATTCCAAGCTACTTTTACCTGTAGTTCATTAATTAGTGCATGCATAATGTTACTTCAATAATCTATGAATTTCACATTTAAACTTTGTTTATAAACAGTGGAACTATATATTCCCATTTTCAAATGATTTTTTTTCTTTAACACTATTTGTTAGTCAATAGTGCTTGCAAATATTAAAATTTATTACTTAAAGGACACCATTCATTACTTAACGATATTTCCCAAGAAAAATCAATTCACCTTTTATTTATAGCTATTCAAGAAGAATAGTTTTTAATTCATGAAGTTATTCCTATAATAAAACGTAATTGATTGTAACGTCCAAGTGAATATATAAAGATTCGGTCAGGCAACGTTCAACCTTTCTTTGATCTGTAGTTCAATCGGTAGGATATTCCTAACTGCACTTCAAATTTTATGTTTGAATTTATTATAATAGCGCTATTAACTAAAAAAGAATATTTTAACAGATTGTATTTGTAAAATAATACGGCTTTAAACGGTGTTTTTTGTTTTTTTTCTGAAAAATGATTTATTTATTAAAAATAATTTAGATAATAAAAAGAATTGTTAGCTATTTATAATCAGTCAAGAAGGGAATAGTGTCTAATTTATTTTAATATTAAGTAATTATTTATAACATTTAAGATAACTTTTAAGCATTAAGTCAAAAAAAAATATTACTCTTATATCTTAGCTGACTCATTTGTGTTTATAATACTGCTACAGAAATAAATCTATAAAATTTATATTTTATCCGATATGACTATAAATTAAGAGTTTCAGATAATTTTTAACGAGCCGTAGGTTTTAACCAATACGGTATTGAAATATATTTAATAAAAAAAATGTTCTAAAAATCTAATAAATAAGTCGCTATTTAAAGGTAAATTAAGCGAGTAATCTTTTTACCTTTTATTTATTATTGTACAAAAGGAATATTTTTTTTCTTTGCTCTTATAGCAATTAACTGATTTGATTATTTAAATGAATAATTAATGCTAGAGTGACGTCGACTTTAGCATACTTTTACTTAATTCGTGGTAAAATTACCTCGTAGATTCATAATAAATCGTAAGAAACCTAAATAATGTTCAAATTTAATATAATATAACAATTAGACAGAAATGTGATTTATTGTCAAATATAAATATTTTATATTGATATGTTGCGATAGATTTCATAATGAATGTCAATGGAATAGGAATACTAATGCAACGTGACGAACTATAATCCTGATTAAGTTTTATTTTAACGCATACTCTAAAGTCTCGATGCAGCGTGACAAATGCGCTTCACATACTTGCCACCGTGACGCAAAAACCACGGAGCACACAGATTCGGCTCGGCAAAGGGGCCGACAGAATAGTCGATGCGCCGAGAGCCGCTTTGGAATTTCTTTTGGTCGAGCAGCGAGTGAGCAACCCTCCCCTCCCCCACCACCCCCGTCTTTCGATTTCCCATGGCACGGGTTTCCAGTTGGTGCGCTGAATTATTCCCGACTCCGCTGTATGCGCATCGCGATGTTTTATTGATAATCAATCGGATTAATTCGTGTTAATGAAGTCGAGAGATTCCTGTCAAAAGGTTTGCATGGCGGATCGTTTATGTGTAAATAAACAAGTACTACTGTGCGTCGAACGTCGATGTATGAAAGAAGGATCTAATTTAGCGGATTATAATCCATAAATTTAGGCAATTGGATGTTTCGATCTGTTGACATACGTTTATAATAAATTAAAATCAAACTAATAAAATTAGTTGACGATCTATAAGTATTGGATATAGTACTGCTCGTTCAACGGTTGAGAATTCACAAAAACTCTTCATTACTCCAGGCATTGATCAACGATAAACAGGGATGCTCGATGAGAAGCTATCAATTGACAATTCTTTCATTTAAAAATGGTTTAATCGACGAGATACCTATCGATGGATAACAGTCTTGTTCAATTATCCTAATGTTCACTACATAACAGTCGTTTCAGTATGAACTAATAAAAATACTTTCAATTTTTATAGATTCATCGATAAATTAAACATAGTATCGGTATTAAAATGATATTAATAGCAGTAAAAGTTTCCAAAATGAACAAAATTGTGTCAACTTGCTTAGATTTATAAAACAATAATAACTAATAATAAAAATGATCAATAGATAATATTTCTTAACATTCTACTAATTTTGTAAATTTATATAGAACTTACGAGCTTTTCGAGTTCATTCTAAAAAAATCCTTGTTTTAATTCTTTTAGCGATGATATACTTATTAAAACATTCGAATAATTTCCCTGTAAAAAATATCACAGAATACTTCTGAACGATTTAACTCTATAAATATAATAAATCTTTCAGAAAATGTCGAAACTAAACATATCGTCAAGCCGATAGTTCTCGGCCACCAACTTATTTGCCGTCGCTTAATGTTCGCAAACACCGCAGACACCGACACTCGAGTAATCAAGGCGCTCAGCTAACGCGGCTAACTTCTAACCAACAGTGCCTTCTAAATACATATATATATATATATATATATATATATATATATATATATATATATATAACGAAGCTCGGAGCAAAAAAGTGACCCGAGGCTCAGGTGACCGGAGTTAATCCGACCTCCATTTTTCACTCTCGCCGAGGTGATTCCTGGCGGGGGATCTCACGGTCGCGCCCTCGCCCGCGCCAGAGATAGCCGGAACGAAAGGAATTTCCGCAATCCACGGCGGGGCGGGTGGGAAGGGTGGGGAGGTCGCGGAGCCCTCGCGCGTAGTGAGCGATGCCAATTAAAGGGCCGCCCACGCGGCGATCGATCGTGACGTCCGAATTGGCTATTCTATTTTCTTTTATTCTACCTCTTCCGCCCCTGTTCCTACCCTGCCGTATTCGACGGGGGAATGGGTTGGCCGCCTCCGATGCCCGGCGTCTCTCTTTCGCTCGCACGCACATGGAGGAGTGACGTTCTCGTGAATTTTAAGGGCGAGGGGGGGGGGGATGCGGCAGGGGAGGTGGATTCGCAACCCTGGGACGGGCTTCGCATCGCGTTCTCGCGCTCGCGCCCGGCTCTTTCGCCCGAATTCGCAAAAATCCGCGAGCGCGACGAAATCGTTTAAATCGCGCGGACAATTCAAGGGGCGTCGCTGAAGCTTTGATCGATAGAACGGTTACGAAAAAGAATTCGGGCATTTAAAGAGTTCTGTATCTTTATTACAGATTAATCCTTTTTGCAGCTTTGCAGATTATGTGTCGATAATTTTATATTTAGCGTTTTAAATTATGATTTATAATTTTCATTGTGTACTCTTGAAAAATATTTCATCTATTTTTTGAAATTTTTTGTCAAATATAATAACATAAAGAAATTTATTACTGAACTTGTTTAACATCGGTAGTCGTTATTTAGTTTTTTTATTTTATTAATTATTCAATTATTAATTATATATTAGTTTCAACTTTCGCGTAACATAGTTGAATGAAACAAATTTTTCTACGAAAAAATTATAGTTAATCTACTCTTTATTAAAATATTTAAAAGGAAAATTCATTGTAATTTACTCGCAGATATAATGTATAAATAGAACTAGACTACGTTCCTTTCTAAAATCATATTATTTTTCTTAGATTCTAAAATTTACATCAAAACTTCCAAAACATTTACCTAAGAGTCTTTGATACGCGTACGAACCCGTTAACATAACAAAATCCTACGAATAAATAGATTTGAACATACAAAGTCTTCGAATATTCGATTATCTTTAATGTAAAAGTAATTTTATTTTAAACGCGTTTGAAAAATTTATACACGACGAATTTCACAGAAAGATTGGAACCTTCTATTCATTTTGAATAAAAATACCAGTTTTGAATTTTAAATTGTGAAATCTATTCAAATAGAAACTGTGGATGTATAGATTGAAAATATTCCGCTGGAATCGCAGTTGTAATCGTACACTCGTCCGTTCGGACAACACATAATTTTAAAAGACCAATTATTTTTTTATGTTATTACGCGAATTTAAGAAATTTCACTCCTTAAATACCCCGAAACGATCAATGCAACGCGGCACGTCGTACAAAAAAAAAAATTTGTGCCACGCTTCCGTTACTATTTCAGTCGAGAGGTAAGAGCGCTATAATTATCACAATAGGCTGGATTATCCTTTACGGCCGAGAACTTCAACTCGGCTCCACAGCAAGCGTAACGCGAGCCGCATTACGCTTTCGCGCAACGAAAGAGCCGTGTGGAAAATTCAAACCGACTAACAAAATGCGCTGCCCCGATCCGGGCGCGCGCCCGCGCCCCCGATCAAGCCGAAACCGATGAGCGAGAGAGGTGAGGGGGAGACGAGAGAGAAACGACGGAAGGAGACGGGGACGCTGAGATAGAGAAACGTTTACATCGCATCCGGACTCGCTAGCATGCATCAAGTCAGCCTCTTCCTTCCTTAACTCGGAGCGAAGCCAATTATACCTGAGCGGTAGGGCGAGTCGGGGGAGGGGTGGGGGCGGTGAGGGAAGAGGTCGTGGAAAGCTGTCTTTTTCGAGGGTAAGTTATATCTCAAATGAAACCCCTCCGCGTTTAAGCGAGAAACGTCGCTTTAACTAATACCCGCCTCCGGCTAATTATACCTCTACTCGTCCATGTGAATATATACGTACACGCGGCCGCGCACTCGAACACACGCGCATGTATGAATGCGCGCGAGTGCCCTCATAGTTTCTTTGTCGCCCGTTCGCATGCCTCTTATGCCGGTTCTCTAATAGCTTAATTGTATTTTCACAGTCTGAAGTCACAGACTCTCTCTCTCTCTCTCTCTCTCTCTCTCTCTCTCTCTCTCTCTCTCTCTCTCTCTCTCTCACTCTCACTCTATCTCTCTATATGCCTACCCTCTTTCTCTATATCTCTGCCTCCCCCTCCCTCTCTCTCCATCTCTGTCTTTCCCTCCGCACTCGATTAACGCTCCTACGGGTGATTGAAAACGGCGCTGTATACATTTATCGTGGATTCTTTCTTTGCAGCACGAGGCTATTAGTAAAATACTTTTTATCGACTCGGCTTTTAATGTAATTGGTTCGAGGTGAGATTATCGAACGCTGAATCGTGGCTGGCTTTAATTTGGATTGACTTTTCGAAGTTGGGCAATGCGCTTTGTATAGGATTTTTTACCAATGCATTTGGCGATAAAAAAATTTGTGAAGAAAAGTTTTCTTATGCTACGATCAATAGTTTCGTAAAAATGATGTAATAATAATTTATGTAAAACAATTTCTGTGTTATTTTGCGTGAACTTTTTCGAAATTACGAGAAGTGAACTTGTCAAAGTATTTAAAAAATTTTACGTTAGAAAACTAGACGTAAAGAAATTATACATTCAGATTTGCTAATTTAATTTTCTAAATTATTTGAATATGAATATTTCAATATCGGACTTGATTAAATAATCATCTCCATTCAGATTGCAAATTAATTTTTTGCATAAAATATCTATTCACGAATATATATATATATATATATATATATATATATATATATATATATATATATGGCGCAGTCATTACTTTACACGATGTCCCTTCATCCAATATTCATGAATATAATTTATGTTACTTCATACTTTTACATGCTTACTTACTCATTCAAAGGGTCTTTGGCTGAAGTCGTTAAAAACTCCTAATAAATAACACAAGAAGACATATAATAATATCAAGGCTGAATACTGAATAAGCGTGAAATTTTCTTCGGACAATCGTTCTAATATAAATTTATCGGAATTCTGAAATATCTCTCACTTTACTACTTTCAAAATTCATAGAATGTCTGATATTCCAGCACTTTACATCCAATAGTACCGGCATAGTGGATGGTAATATATATATATATATATATATATATATATATATATATATATATAATGTTTTTACTATATATTATATAAATATGAAGTATAAACTACGTACATTTGACTGTACGTACTAATAATGATATAATAATAATGATATTATCATAAATTGTCATTTTCTTAATGAAAAAAATTTATAAAATCCACTTCACTGGTTGCAGTAATATGCCACTTAAAAAAAGAATGTAAAACAGAGATTAATTTTCAAAATTTTAGTAACAAAATTAGTGTTGCTTTTAAGATTTTATATTTTATATTTTAAATTCTACGGGAAGTGATTATAAAAAAGGCAGCGTGACTGTCATTATTTTACGTCGCTCTATTAATATTCTTCAATCATGCTGTTAAGTAGGGACCGAGGTCTGCGGTGCATTGATAACAAAATACATGTAAATTTTTACAGCTGTACTTGTGTCAATCAGCCGAGACAGAGACTTAATAAATTACTTTTGATAAACGGTATTACGCTGACTTTCTTATGAATCTTCTCAAATGTCAATACGAACGAAATGGTTGATTATTAAATGTCAAAGTAAAGATTGAATTTATATTTAACCCTTCAATAAACAAAATTATAATATTAAAATTATAAAGTATAAATACATAAGATTATATATTAAAAATTTATATTTTTCATAGGATTAACACATTTTTTATTAAATTAATTATTAAATATGTAGCTTAATTAAACTTAACAAATTATTTAGTATGTAAATATATTACAATAAGTAGTCATAATTTGCATTGAGTTTAAGAATTCCACAGTGTAATCGATAATTGAACAAATTTTTTCCAATAACAATCAAAGCTTACCAATGAAGACAGATAGACATGGCTAAGTAGACAGAGAAAAGGCGGACGGGAAACAGAGAGAAAGAGACGGAGGGTCGGGGTTCGAGAGAAAGTATGTGTATATAAGCTTGAGAAAGGATAAGAAGTGTACTCGAGCGGAAAATAGATGAAAAATCATTTGGTGTTAGTTAAGGAGGAAGGAGCGAGCGGACTTGGAGCCCGAGAAATTCTCCGCGCTCTTTCCGTAAGTGGCTCGAAGGTGAGGGCCTCCATAAAAAGGAAGGTGGATTAAGCATTAGAGAGTGAGTGAGTGAGTGAGTGAGTGAGAGAGAGAGGACGATGGAAGGGCGAGCAGAAAGAGAGAAATGGAGAACGGTGAGGTACAGTAAGCGAGTGAGCGTGGGAGAGAACGAAAGCAAGAGAGAGAGAGAGAGAGAGAGAGAGAGAGAGAGACGGGCAGAAACGAGATAGAGAAGAATGTACGCGGATTAAGACGAGCGCAGTTGAAAGAACGAGAAGAGAGGCTTTCGAGACCTCGAGATTTTACAACCCTTCACGCAGTCTCTATGGTCAATTCTTCATATGCATATATGCCAGTGATTTACTTATTTTCCCCTTAAATTATTATGTGCTTCTATTTAAAAATGAAACCGCCTTAAATTTTTGCGTAAAGTTTAGCGAAAAATAATTGATCGATATCAATATTTTTTTTTTGGAAATTCGGCAAAAGTTTTTACTGCCCCGGTCATGATTCTTTTTTTGGTGTCATGATTCTTTTAATGTTATGTACTATGGATATATGCATATCCATACATGTTTAAAACGCGAATCCTTAAGAATTACAAAAATTTAATATTCATTCCGTTCATGATTATAATAGATGGTTTAAAGATTATAAATTGACAGATATCGAATTTTAAAAAGTAATTACGAGTAATCGATCTTTAACAAATGTGGGCATATAATACAGAATACAGACTTATTTATGATTTAGTGACGGTTAAATAATCTTAATCGATACGAAATAAAATAAACATACGTTGTTTGCACAGATTAGACTTTGATATTACAATCACTCGAAAATTGTAGGGTACAACTTGTTGAGGGTGTTATTTTTGTTAAACTTTTTTAACTTAATTGAGGGTGTATTCGGTTTAATTAGTTGGCCATTCGTTCGTTGCAGGTGGTAAATTTTTACAAAACGGTTTTTCCTATAGATCGAAATCGCCAAATCTCGCGGCACGTTCTTATTATTAAAAGAGCAGCCTTCGCAGATCGGTGCGAAATATAGAAAGAATCGCTATTCTCTCCTTGTCCCTAAATCCAAAATTCATTCTACCGCACTTCTGATCAGATCCGTCTCGAAGGCTTCGTCGATATTGAATAGCGATGCTCGCTTCGGTAGGCTACGAGGCGTGACTCTGGCTTGCATTTTTAGCCGACGCGCCTGCTGCTGCTGCTGCTGCTTCCTTAATTCCAACTATGCGAAAATGAGGCATGGATCGGGTAAATTTAAAGACTTTTTTTCTTCTCTAAGCGATCCTAAGTATTATTTTTTTTTTTTTTTTTTTTTTTTTTTTTTTTAACTACGAGAATAAAGCAATTAGCTTTTACACTAGAGACTCGACTATTTACAGTTGTCAGCTCGCTGGATAAGTCACAAGGGGCATAATTACGAACACACGAATTATCGATAGGAGAAGCGTGATTTTGTGCTTCTAAAACAGAAATCCACGCCGCTGCAAATATTGAGATATTGATAATTAAGCATTTATTTATAAATATTTATTTATATATATATATATACATATATAGAGAGAGGGGGGGAGATTTATAGATATAATTATATTTATAGATTTTTTGTGAGGTCAGATATATATAATTCTGATATTAGGAGAATTTCAGTTTATTTTCCTGCATGCGTATAGATAAAATAGTCAATTTTCATATTTTAAATAATTTAATAATTCAGCATTTGAATCATTTGAATATTTTATGTCTTCGCCTATAGTTGCATGAATGGGAATCGCAGTTGGCGTTTTTTTTAGAATGAAAGTGATAAATATTGCAATGACTTAATCTAATGAGATTATAACGAGGCACCTAATGATTTGTTTTAAATATCATTTAGCTTAGTAATAGGCTAGTAATAGGCTTACGTATACCTTTTATCGAGTGCGTGAAATTCATTTGAAAATTTGTGGATATGCGAATCAAAATTTAATAATCTATTAGGCAATGTAGATCTTCTATACTATTAGATTAATAGAATCTTTGCTACACACTCGGTGAAACATAATAAAATATAAATTAATATAGTGTAAGGAACACTAATAAATACACTTGGATATGTTCAAAATTTTTATGTGATGATGATATTTTTTGTAATAAATATTTTTTATAATAAATAAAATTGTGAACATATCCAAGTGTATTTATTATTGTTCCTTACACTATCTTTTATTTATCTATAATTATCTATAATTATCTATAATTTATCTTCTATACTAATTTAAATTTACTCTATTATTATTAATTTTAATAAATACGAATCTTCAAAAAATTCAATTGGTTATTTAATTCTATTTATTTTGTAAATATAATTCTATTATGGATACATTTAAAAATATCCACCACTGTGTCAACAAACTCTTCAGGAACAGTAATAAAATTTTATATTAGCTTATTTATAAACAAAAAAATCTAAATCGGAATGAAATATTTATTAGTTTTCTTTATATCAGTCAACTTAAGTAAAGTTGTTAATGTTAACGTTGTAAAAGATTTGGGTTTATTAAAAGCACTAATATTGAACGAATAATAGTACAGAAATTTTACAGAATTACAATAATCTACAACTCTTTATTATATTACAGATTTTAATTTTACAATAGGCATAATAAAGAGTATCGTCGTTTTAATTAAAGAATTTGTATAAGGCAAAAACCTAAAATTTCATGGACCTAGGGCCAGAGCTGCGCCTCTGAGAATTATGAGAGATAAGCGGCTTTTTAAAAAGATAGAGACGCCGACTAGCCGCGAACACATATGTTCGCGCCGAGATTTCGAAAGTGAAAAAGCGACTCGGAGCCCGGAGGGGAAAGGATGATGGATTCGTGGAAAGGAGGGGTGAGGGGGATAGAGAGACGTAGGAAGAGAAAAAAAAAGAAGCCGTGGAGAACGAGTCGAAGCGAGAGAGTGAACGCGATAAAGAGGGGACGGGGTGGTGGGTAAGAAAGGAACCGAGTCGGCGGCGGACGAGGATGGGGGGAGGGGCTGGTGGAGGATGGAGGAGGGGGCGAAAAGCACACGGACGATTTGACAAATTCCCCATCGATTTTGGATCCGGGCCAGAGAGCCGCGCGACTCCTGGAAATTCGGTGGGCGCGGCTCGGCGGCGCAGGGCAAACGGGGACAGGGAATGCGCTCCCGAGCGCTGGAAGTGAAGATCGTCCTCCCCCCCCACCTCCCCCCTCATCCTCATCCTCCTCCGCCCCTTTCGAGAGAGCGATATCTCGGTCAAGTCGAATTATCCGAATATTTCGGGGTTAAGTGGGGGGGGGGGGGAAGGGACGCGTGTGTTTACCCGCGATTGGCACTTCCTCATACCTCGGCGCGGGTAGACGGTGGCGGGTGGGTCAGGCGACCTTATCCACCGAGTCGGACGGACCGTTAAACACGAGCCGGAATTCCGCGGTTGCCTACATGCTGCCAATTTATATTTTTAACACGTTCAGGTATATTTTCGCATATAAAATCCACCACCTAGATGGCGAGTTATTTTCATTCTTAGAATTGCTGTGGAGGCAACCCATATGTGTCTTTATAATCTATATATATACGTGGATATTAAACTCCATAATATATATTAAATACAGAATTAATCCAAGCATTACATTCGGAAGCCACTCTACAAATCATAACAGTATTTTTCACTGTGAAGCTAAAATAATGCATAGCAATATTTCGGCTATATTTAAGATAGTTTCTTTTAAATTAAATCTATGTTTATGTTATTTATTAAGCCCCATTAAGCACGGAACGGATTTTGCAAATAATAAATTGCTCAAACTGATCGAAAATCTTGGTAAATACTCACGAAGTATGATAAAATGATAATGATTTCGACATAATGACTTAATGAAAAATAGCACTTAGTATTATTATTAATTATACTTAACATTCGTTGTTGAATACCAGACAGAATCGGTAATTTTATATTCACGTTTACCAATATCACACGAGTCAGCGATTATACATTTCGAATTATGCTCTAATCGATATGTCATAATTGAATATGTAGCTGTAATTTATTTTATAATAATTATTAATAAATAATACATATATTATTAAATATGTAGAATATTATAATAAAACAAGGGGCTTAATAGAATTGAACTTCAATTTAATTTCAACAGAACTGATTTAATAGTCAACGACATGTAATGTATAACACGCCTTAGCAAGCCAACGGAATAATGAATCCCTAGTAGAGGCGCTCGCGTTTATATAGTTTGGCCCCTACTTATCGACATAGGTTCCGTCACTTTTGCGATAAAGCGCCTGGTGTAAGTTTACGCGACGATCTCGAGCGGCTCTGCCTCGCAGCCATAACGCCCGGAATAACAATCCAATCTTTGTGGATATCTTTGTTTCTGCATTCGTAGAATTCATCTCTATGTTTCGAGGGAGTTCGAAAGTTTTCCAAAATAATCACATTTTCAGCCAAATAAATATGTGCAAAAGAAAGTACAGATTTCGAAAACCTTTAAGTGTTCCGGGCACGGCGTCGAATCTATCAGTCGCATACATTCAACGGTCATAGAAATTTTTCAGCCGTAGCACTGGGTGTTGCAAAACATCTCGAGATGCTATAATACATATTGAATAATATTTAATAAAATTCAAAGTAATTATTTATTAACGATATAAATCTAATAAATATACAATATTACTAATTTAAATTATATGCATTCCGCTGACTTCCTTTGCAATAACTTACATAAATATTTCTACATTTATTCATTTGTAGCAGAACGTATAATTTAATATAATATAAAATCTAATTTTGCAATTAATAATATTAATTAATATATAACAATTGATATTGAGACTTAAACAATAACGTTAATTATTATGAGAGCTTTGGGAATGAAATATTAAAATTATTTCGTTACTCTATATACTAATATTTTATAAAATTTCCATCGTTTTCATTCTTTTAATTTTAATCACACCGAGTAATATTATCCGAAGTTCAACAAATCTTTTAACTAAACAGACAGCAGCTTAAATTTCTCGAATTGATTATATAATAGCAAATAAGTCTTAAAACTACATACGTCTTTATTTACATTTCGTCTCCTATTACATTAATACGCAATTAACTTAAGCATGAAATAATAAGACATCGACAAAATCTTACTTTATCTAATAATTATAAACGCATCTGCCAAATTATTTTAAACTGACCTATTACCATGAAACGTCAAATTAAATCTTATTTGTATTAACGCGCATTACAAAATTATTACAATTACAAGCTAAACTCTTAATTGAAATCTCGAAACTATTCTAAATCTTACTTTAAAAAATCCTAATTATTATAAAAAATATTATAAAAATAAATCTGTAACAGATATATTATGCTAAAGATGCATTTTTATAAGAAAAAAAACCCTTTCAACAATTTATAAAACTACTAAATAGACGATAATGTATATAATTATATGATTATAACTTTAATGAAAGTATCATTATAATTATCAATAAAACTTATTTAAATATACTTATATCAAGTTTAATTTTTGATTTGGGAAGGGAAGACGTAAATGTTTCCATCCCTTCCCCTTGGATTAGCCATTGATATTGATTATAATTGTTAAATTTTTTCTACATTAAATTAATTGGAAGCGGAAGATAGCGAAAATATTAAAAATGAAAAAAAATTACTAGCGTCACAGTACCGAACCATCGTCCAAAAATTAAACTTGCATTCGCAGTTATGCGCACTTACACGTGCGCTACTGTTTGCGTCATTCCTCGTATATTTCTCGTTTCTCTTTTTTCCCCTCCGCGACCGATGCGCGAACTCGATCCATCACTCTTACGCGAGCGAGAGAACGAGGGAAGAAGAGAGCGGCGAGCGAGGGAGCAAGCGAGAGAGAGAGAGAAAGAGCGAGGGTAGAGAGAGAGTGAAAGTAAGAGACTTTCTTCTTTCGTCGTTTTGCGCGTGCGTGTTTTTCGCAACAAAAAAAAAAAAAAAGGTAGAGAAGTATAAAAGAGCAAAACGTGGCCTCGAACTCGCCCCGTCCCAAGTCTCGGATTGCTCTAGAGAAAAACAAATTCGTCATGTTTACTCGATTATACTGGTAAGAAGAATTATTGTATGCTCAACACCCTGAGTTGTCTTTTTAACTTTTGAGCTCCAGAGAAAATTTTCTTTATCACAACAGCTGTTGGGACAGAAGTGATCCATAGCTTCGGAACAACTCTTTTTGTACAGTTAACAGATGTATGAACAAAGGTTTTATGAACAAACTTACTACTACGTTTTAAAAATAATAAGAAAGCGATTAATATCTTAATTATGATTATTATTCGTTTGCTATTATAATTATAATTTAAAATGGAAATGTATGGGGAAATAGGGTAAAAACTGTTAATACTCAGCGGTATATATAATCAAATGCAATTACTGTATGTTGCAGGAGAGCTGCCAGCCGCAGTGCACGACGGTAACGGCGTTTCCAGATCGGTCTTAAATCTTTGGCTCATCCATTTGGCCGTCAGTTACGTCTTTTCCAGATGACAATTCTAAGGTACAAATTAAGCTTTATATATATGTACTCAAATTGGCTTATATTTATCTTCCTTCGCGTTCTTATACGGATTGCAGTCGCAAAAGTCGTTATTTATTCTCTTTACAACGATGCTACGGAACAAATCTTTAAGTAATTTTATATAAGTAAAAAAATTTTTAATTCATTGGTCATTTTATGATAAATTCTATTTCTAGATGCTCAAAAGTACTTCGAGTGAATTATTAGATTTTATTAGATATTACGGTATTAGATTATTAGATATTACGGTCGAGTGAATTAATTAGATAGTTTCTAATTGTAATACTCGTATAGGATATACTAATACTATGAATAGTTATAGAATTGTAAAAAAAACAATCGCTTCCCTACGCTCTTCTTTAAGCCAAATTCTGGGCTTAGATAGGAGAGAAAAGCAGAATCAGGGTTGAAAAGTATTTTTCATGCACCAAAGTCGCATTGTCGCCTCTCGAACCCGACTCTAAAACGTCTAATCCCGTCCGTTAACCTTCCGAACATCTTCGCGAATCGCCGAAAGTCGTCGACCCTCTTGGACTTCTCCCACCCATCCCTCGACTCCTTCCCTTTTTTCCGAAACTCGCGCCTCCCAACTCCCATCCTCTTTCTCTTACGCTCACCTGCTCTCTCGCTCTCTCTCTCTCTCTCTCTCTCTCTCTCTCTCTCTCTTTCTTTTCACTCCGTTGCCTAATCCGAGTTCCAGATGAGTTTCCGAGACGAGCAGCCGACGAGTTATATAAGAAGCTTGGAGGAAAGTTTTCTCGGGGGGTTAGTGTAAAATCTACGCGAGCTCGTGACAGGAGGTAAGGGAGGGGAGAGGCGTGGCTGAAGAAAATGAAAGAGCGCGAAGAACTGTTTAAAGAGCGAGAGAGAGCGAGTGAGCGAACAAACTCGAGGCAGCGCGCAGTCTGAGCATGGTCCCTGGGCCAGAGAATCGGTGAAAATTATAATGGAATAATGAGGGGAAAACCAAAAGTTATTGGGATTTAAGTGGATTCGCGGCGGACTATCGGGGTAACTTCCGCGGGAAGGGTCGAACGGATTGTGAAAATGATTTTGCATTTTCATTGTTCTGTCGCTCGGCTGTCGGTATATATTGAGGATAACTTTAGCTTTTGTTTATTATACAACTTCGCCAGAATCGACTTGCCGCCAGACGACGCCTTGTTATTGCAATAACATTGATAACGGTCGTTTGGAAAATACATAAATGAAATTGTCCTAATACAATTGATAAATTTCGCTTAATTCCGCGATTTCGCTTCAGCGCCCGTTCGATTTAAGAAAAAGACAGGACTGTACGCTCGGACGGCCAACGTTAATGCGTATAAAGGATCGCAATAATTCTTCAATTCCATTTGATCTCTCAGTCGTCGAAATTCGGGGAAGGGACGAGCGGTGCCCCGCTACTATTTATCGATCGGCTGTATGGATGATTGATGAGTCGTGGAATAATTTCTCGAATCTAACAGAATTCGATCGCGTCGGCTGAAAAAGTTCGACGGATAATTTGTCTTAAGAAATTAATTTATAAATTCCACTTAGCAAGTTTGAAAGGCAAATTGAACATTTCGAATACTCCCGCGGCCGTAATATTCGTGCTTGAGGGAGTAGCTTCGAATATATCAGTGCGCGCGCGTACATAAGTTGATTAAAAATTTTCACGGGGCAAAATTGCGCCGCGGATGATTAATTCGCGCGGCATGGGATTATAAAGGAAATTTATCTATTTCTCGAATGGACCTCCCCCCCCCCTCTCTCCATCTTAGATTCTCTCGCGTCGGTGGCTTTATCTGCATTATTCCCTTCTGCATTATAAAGTAAAATCTTCAGCAAAAGGCTCGGTTTAAATTGAAATTTCACGAAAGCGCGGCAGCGCCATTCGAAGCTTTTCCTCTCGAAATTGGAAAAATAAATAAATAAATAAATTTGCGTTCCACCCCAACTGACGAGGGCAAGGAGAGACTCCAACGGGATTCCGGGACTGATGTCTGGACAGGTATATCTGCGTGATAAGCGAATGAAGTAATTAGTTTCAACCACATAGGCTGATTATAGAAAATTTCTGGAAAAGTTGCGTAAAATTTTGAGCATGGTAAATCTCACTTGCTAGCCAGTGCACTGCTTCGTAAAATTTAGGTTATGTAATGCACGTACACGTGAATTAATAGTGATAAGATATATTTTTTCATTTGTCCTATTTTCATCAAATAAAATTTTATTCGAAATCCTCAAAATTTATACGAACTTGAATGGAGAAGGAAGAGAAAAAACAAACAATTATCGCAATTATTGCCTTGGTTTATTATTCACGTTTCATTATAACTCTGAGAAAGCCCGGTCCGACGCAAAATTAAATTGGAAACAGTTTTTCAGGCCGGCCAGGTTAAATGAATGAGTTTACAAAGTTTTCAACGCGGTAAACCTCTCGGCAATTTGGGAGATTATACAATTTCGCGAATGAACCCCGAGCCTCTTGATTATAAAGAAGTTTACCGGCTCTTGTAAAAGCGCTTTCTAGCCTTAACGGGCTTGCGCAGCCTCGCGAGGCGATTCGTTTATTTGTGAACTCGTTTATTTCGACGCGTTTTCCGGCGGCAGAATTCATAGAGAGAAATCATAAGAGTATACGTATAATTTTTGATTGCGCAATAACATCGGTACTCGTCAATTATCGAGATTATAGGTTTTTTTCCCCAGTTATTATCTGAAGACGCTATCGGTAATAATGTGTATAAGTATAAGTATAATCAATATTTTAGACGGAATAGCGTAAATGTTTGATCCATTAATATTCTTAAAGTGACTAGTATTCAAAAGGTGAGTATAATTATCATCAATGGAATATATATATATATATATATATATATATATATATATATATATAGTGATAAGGTATCAATTATTTTAAATATTTTATCATTTCAGAGTCTAAATTTACTCATCAAAAATCGCATCCATGATTTATCATTATTTTATCCATCTAGACGATGAAACTCCTAACATAAAAACAAAAAAAAATTTATTATTTAGCGTTGACGATGAGGAATTTGTTTTTAAAAAATAGCATGCATTGCATGAAGCTACAATCTGCTTTATACAATAGATTATTCAAATTTTGAAATAAGCTTCGTCTGTGAAAGCAAATAATTTTTAGTTTCAATAATAAATTGACGTGGATAAGGAGGCATTTCAATTTATATTATTAGGTGATTACTTTACGTTTGTAAATTGTGAATATTCTAGTTTAACTGAACAGAATATATCAATTGATATTGCATAATACTCATTGGCAAAAAATTAACCGATAAATATGAAAAATTTGTGACGTTAATTCATTAATCCATCACGGCGAAATATAAAATAATTGGCACAAGTAAAACAATAATCATATAATATACAAATTATTTTAATATAAACAAATAAATTTTCAGCATCTTCCTGTAAAAGTTAAAAAGTAAATATAACGTAAAAATAGGTAAATTCAACTAAGTAAATAAATGTATTAATTAACAATTTGTTATAGGAATTAACTAGAATAATAGTACTGAGCGGATAAAAATCTGTGTGTTGCAATCATTAGAAAATTACACGTCAATAATATTACAATAAAATATTACGATTTTTGAATAAAATATTAATTTTCGTTTACATAAAATTATAGATTAGCTTTTGTGTATCTTTTTTGTATCATCTTGTTTATTTATATCATTAAAGTTCTAAATTAATGTGTGTCATTTCAGACAATATTTGATTACATCAACGAGTTATACATTATAAAAATTATCGTTTGTATTTGAGGTTCTTTTATTATACTCTGAAATACGTGTGCAGACCACTTTTCAAATTATATTAATTATCACTAAATAATTAAGGTGACATACGTCAACACATAAATTTCCTGAATAGTATGAAAAATTCTACGACGACGTATAAAATAATAAAAATCATGGATATGAACCAAGCTTGCGTTAACGTCAAAGTATACGAATTTTCATTTTGCTATACATTTGTTTGGATTAAAAAAAATTAAATAATTTATATATATAAAGTAAATAGTGAAGAAACTAATACATATTGGTTGTAATATTAATACATAAATGATGAATGGTGCGATCGTACTCGATGTAAAACGTTCCCTTTAAAAGCAAACGCAATTGAAAATGTAACAAAGTAAAATCATACCAAAGAGAGAAAGAAAGAGAGAGAGAGAGAGAGGGGGGTAGAGAGAGGGAGAAGAGAGAGAGAGAGAGAGAGAGAGAGAGAGAGAAGAAAATAACCAACCCAACCTACAGAACGTCTAATATGTAGGGGAAAAATATCAGGAAAGCCGCTCCATGCAAATCGAATTTCCGCGCTTTTATTATCCCCGACCGTTTAATAACCCGAGGCCAATTAAAGCGTGGCTATATATATATATATATATATATATATATATATATATATATATCTATATATATATAAATGTATATGTACAATTAGGTCAGCGGGGACAATATTATACTATAATGCCCTAGAATTAAATTGCTTCTCCGCGCTTTCGTTGCAAAATTAATTAATCGAACTGAGAGAGAGGGAGAGAGAGAGAAAGAGAAAGAGAGAAAGTGAGGATTGCTGTGAAAATACGATTTATTGCAGATTTTTTTTCTTCTATTTCGTTAAATTTGAAAGCTCCGCGTGTAGTACACGCGTCTGTTTCGCGAGATTTCAGCTCGGTTAAATGGCAGAGGCACGTCTCTTTAAAACCTCGACGTTGACAGAAACCCGAACTGTTTCGAATGATCCTGACCATGCTCTGGTATTTCAAGGGAATTTCATGTAATTAACTTTTTATTTTTTTTTTTGTTTAATACCTCCAGCACAACCGCACACGCAGGTACAATTTAAAAAATAAACGTGTTTGAACGGCAACTAATTTTCTATCTTGTTTTTTTTTTTTTTTTGTTTTATTTTCAATTCGAATACTTATTATATTTAATCTGGTCTGGAAATTACGTAATTTTTAGTATTGCGATGGAAAATGATTTTATTAATCGCTTTATGATTTTAACATTCTTTTTTTTTTTAGCTAAAAATCAAATATTGATCATTTTGACGAAAAATGACTAATTAACTGATTATACTAAGGATATATATGGGTTATCTATTTAATCTCAAATATATGACGCTTTTAATACAATGGTAATTTTATGTCACCGCGCCGCTTCATCGGCATAAATATCTTTTTACGCGTTGCGTATTACGACCAAGTATTATATTTATAATGAATAAATTAAATGTCCAACCATCGCAGCGAATGGCGATAATGATTCGACGATAATGAAGCATTGAAATTTCCTCGGCATCGTGCACGTTCGGTAATCATGCTCGCGTACGTAAACGCGGCGACTACTCCCGCATTACCGAAATAGTTTATAGCCCGAATGGTTTCTCTCAATTATGATTTTGATTTGTTGGAGAATCGCGCGATTCGATCTCAAGCCGTTATTGCGCCGTTGCCTTTTGTCAGCGTGTACTAAAGTTTTATAACGCGCGAATGATTTTTACGTATTCGTATTGGCTCGAATGATAACGCACGTTCCGATGCGTCTGAAAAAGTTCACTATCAAGTTGAGAAATTTTTTTTAAAGCTAGATCTATACGAAGGCACAGAGTAGAGTAAAAACGATGCACTTGCAATCGCGTCTCGATGTTATAAAAGGACGCTCGAAGCATAGGTGAATCTTAGACTGGAGGACAAAAAAGAAGCTACGCAGCGTGTACATTTTACATTTTAACTATGCAAATTCCTTGCACGGAACGCCGACCGACAAAAAGCCATAAAAATCCGCGTCGCGCGACCGAGTGCGCTGCCAGCTCCCCCAACGACGTAATCCGCTCGTTGCTCTTCCATATACGAGTCTCATTCCGAGCCCCTATACACGCAGACATATATATATATATATATACAGACGACTCCCCTGGCAGCTTTTCGCGCGACGTTATAAATTCCAATCCAGTTTCCCCTCTTCCTCTTCCCGACCCCTTTGCTCAAAGATCGGGGATCGCTGTACGGGATGACCGATCGGATGGCGATCGGCAAAAAGTCCCACCGAAGCGCATAATTCACGGAAGAAGATCTCTCGGGCAACGCGGCTATGTCTTTCTGTCTCTGTCTCTCTCTCTCTCTCTCTCTCTCTCTCTCTCTCCCGAAGCCATATGCTATCGCGGAAGCTCGTAGTTGTCCGTCGCGGCTCTCATGCAGTGCGCGCAGTATCTCGCTTGGGTATAGGCACGCGGACATGAGCTTTCATTATCAGCTGCCATGCATCACGCACTCGCCGGGACCCCCGACGCCAACATCCGTCCATTGCTCATCGCCTGTACTGACCGCCTCCTTCCCTCTCTGGCCATCTGTTTCACTGCTCTCACCCTCTCTGTTTCTCTCTCTCTCTCTCTCTCTCTCTCTCTCTCTCTCTCTCTTTCTCTGTATCTGTGATTGCACCTTCCTTCTATTAATTTTTTGCTTTATTCTATATTCTCTGCTCGCTACGAATGTTGTTTATAATACAGAAATTAGTAGTGCGATAATGTATAGGTAAGTCAAGTCCTTGATCCAGAACTGTCGAACTAGAGAAGTGTCATGTAGCTTCTAAATTTTCCCTAAAGAGAGTGAGTTTAATGAATAAAATAGCTATATGCTCAATGCTAAATTTCTAAATACACATTACAAAATACAAAGAATTCTATTATATGAACTCGTGATAATAATGATAATAAAGAATTGTATTACAAAAAATAGTGTCTAAAGGAGTTCGTAATCTCTTGATATAAAATTTCAAGCTTGTGAACCGTTAACTATTGTCAATGCTAACGATTTTGGCTTGAGACACGGAAATTGTGAAAACATCTAAATTAGGGTGGAAGAATCGGAAACTTCGTGAATCGTAAGTCAGACAGCAAGTCTCAATCGAGATAATGTTAAAACGTCCACTTAAGGGTAATTATATAAATGATATTCGAATTTCTAAAAGTCAACGTCAATATGATAAAATATTTGATGAAAAGAGGCCCTTGTCAAAACACGGTCTAAAATTATAATAATCTATCTATTTGCCATTATAATGACATTAATAGGATAAGAACAGATATATCCCCAACGTCAGCTTCTATATATAATTCTATATATAATCTAATACAGATATAGTAAAGCATAAGTGATTATTATTTTAGCTACCACGAGTTAGGCTGCATTATTTTTCTTCTCTCCTTTCTTAACCATACCATATTTTCACACAAATATTGTCGTCCAAAGATGGCGTATCGATCATTACCACATTTCGGTTACCGATCCAGTCAATATCATAGAGATGTAGATGAACTCCTTCTTTAAGACAGGTAGGTTAAAGAACTTAAGATTTGATCAATGTTATGTCTTAATAAAGCCGGCCTAGCTATTATACGTCCTTGGTCCAGACTCTACAAAACAGTTCAACCGGCACCGATAGACAACACAGAGTCTGACATTAGTATTGAGTGGGAAAATATGTAGCTTTTGCATTTTATAGAATAGCGAATCATTTTTGCTTTTTGTTTCTAAAAATCATCAAAATGATGAAAAGCAATCTAGAATAGAACGCTGGGATGAGAATAAGGTTGAGCCGAATATTTGAACATATTTTAGGAACGATGTCCTAATGCCCTAAATAATACTATAAGAAGAGTTCGATCCAATAAATATATGAATAAATTAAATATGTCGAAAATCCATCATAAAAATTTTTCAATAATAATTACGGATGAAAAATGCCTTTATCCAAATATCTTTAGCAAACATTTAAATTGTATTAGATTGTAATTTTTTTAACAAATAATATTAGAAGGTAATTTGGTACTTTTATAAGGGATTAATAATTACATAATGCAAATAGATTTAACAGGGCTTTTTTTATTATGAAGAACCACCCTTGTCCTAAATCCTCTCCGAATCTCCTTGAATTTATAGGAGTATATTAAGCTGACATAAAAATCTGTATAATATCTAAATAAATATTCAAATGCTAAACATAACGTAGTCAACAAAAATAAAGTTACACAAGTTAAATATACACGTATTTATAAAATTAGTTTAACAAAATTTCACCTTGTTAATGCATATATAACTACTTAAAATTACTAAATTTAATATTCACGATCCAATTTCTAATAGTAAAAAATTATTACGCACTTGTACTACCACCCTGAATATATATGTATCAAATTAAAAATGAAATTTACTCCAAAGTGAACATTGAACTTCCGGATTTTAAGTCTAGGATTTATCTGCCTATTAACTGCTTAAAAGCAGCTGAACGTTTCGTTTCGCGAAATCTTTTTAAATCGCCGTGCGTATATCAGAATAAATTCAGAAGAAATTGGCCATTTCAAACTGTACATGTGATTTTATAAACCCTATACTTTTGCGTAAGCTACATATTTTAATATATTTCGATGTCAATGATTTATCAATTTTGATGAGCATTTCCTCGAAAGTTATTTGATAATAATTGGAAATAATTTACAATGTAAAATAAGAAATTTTTTCTATTCATTTTTGCTCTTCGTGGAAATATACGCAACTCAATTTTCTGCATATACCATTTGATATTGACTTGGACTTTAGCAAGTTTGATAATTTAGATTAACGCCCCTTTTATGTTGATTGATACCTCATATTGTTTTTTTTTTCAGGAAAAACAGTCATATACTAAAAATATTCTCGTTTCAATTTAAATATTATAAAATCGAAAAGAATATACCGGATCGCCCGAGCTACTCTTCTCGAAATCGACGAATCGACCGTAATCTACGCGACATCTCAATATATAAAACTCGCTGCAGACCGGCACTCGAACGGCAGTGCACAGCAGTGCTGACTTGGACCCGCTTCTAATTCTCCCCTTTCGTTTTTTTCCCCTGCAGCATCGCCCCGCGCTCCCTCTTTCGACTTTCGGCCGAAATTTTCGCCGGGTTTCGAGAGGTCGGATACTCGCGAGTATCCGCCGCGAGTTGCGTATCGCGAGGGCCGCTAAACGTCCCGCGCTACCGGGCATCGTACTGCCGCCGGGAGGCGTCGAGCGATAAGGGAAATTTGATATTTCACGCCCCGATAGGAGTGGCGTGGGCGATTGCACCGCGTACGCGCGGCGCCGGCTAATAGTGTAGCGTGAATATATATATATATATATATATATATATATATATATATATATATATATTCGCAGGGGAGACGATTGAATCATTGATTTGTAATTCCATTATTCGCAATTATAAAGGGATAAGGCGCGCGCGCGCGGTACGCCCCGATTCGTTGGGATATGGGTAGAGAGCGGGAGTGGGTGGACAAAAGGGGGGAGGGGTTAGTTCAACTATTGCCGGCGGCGGTGCGGCGAAATATAGGTACACGCGCGCGCGTGTGTGTGTGTGTGTGTGTGTGAGTATATACAGTGGCGAGCGCGAGGCCGGGCACTGTCGCGGAAGCGAACGAAGATTTATCCGGAAGCTCTCGTGGAGGGGAAGCTGAAATGGGTGCGGAAAACGTCGCGACGGGAAACTTATCTGCGATCGCTTTGTGACCCCTTTTCTCCTTTCTCATTCTCTCTCTCTCTCTCTCTCTCTCTCTCTCTCACACACACCCACAGGCTCATCGGATCCTTGCAGACAACTCGATATTTTTATAATGTTTGCACTTGTCCATTGGTAGAAGATTCGAATTTTTCCTCGACGCGGGGTTAAGGAAATAGGGGTTTTATGAAGCCGATCGTAAATGGAAGTTCTATCGACATCGTCAATCGAAGCAAATCTGATCGTTCGATTGATTTATTTGAACGTTTTATACTGGAAAGTTTTTGAAAAGTAGGAAACGGGAGACTGTATGTCCTTAAATAATTTGAAGTCTTGCTCTTAGGATACCGGACAAGAGGAAAAATTAAAAGACTTAATATTTATGGAACACACGTAATTGAGCTCATACGATTTTTTGTCGTTAAAGCGAAAACGTGTGTCAAAAACAAATCAACAGTCTCAAAAATGTTAAAATTAGCATGAGTATACTCTGTCGTACACTGGCAATGTATGTCATTTTATAATGTAATCTACGCAATTTTTTGTATAATTTTCTTAATGTACGAAAAGTATAACGCAAAGTGCTAACCGGATTAATTGTGACTTTTTTGCAGAAATTGCAACCAATTCGAATGACCTTGACCCATAATATGAATACATAAAATACGAATATATGAAATAAAATAAATATGAAAAAATAAAAAGTCAGCGTAAAATTTTTCTTGCTTCCACGAATAAAAATTAGGATACTCATTTAAAAAAAATAAAAACTCAGACATAGATTCACAGCTGACCTTTATTTGAAAGTGATCGATACAAGCATGCATATTGATCAATGGTTTTCATTTAAAATAAATATTTGACATTTTCCTCTGTATAATAACTATTTTGATTAAATCCGGAGAAATTAAATTTTATTAGCTCATTTTTAAAATGTTTAAAATTGAACGACGCGATGAAGATAGATTCACAGATTTTTAAATATTGACATTTATTCTATGCAAGTTGCGAGGCTGGTAACTTTATTCATAAATATTCGTTATTAAAGATAGATTTACTAAAATTGGATGTTGCTGGTAGTCAGATTCTCCTTTATGAAGACTGTAAGACCAATACAAAAACATGTCTTAGTTTACTTGAAACATTATGCTTTAATGAAATCTATAGGAATTACATCGTACGAGCAAAAATGTAAAAGTACTGAATACAACATTAATAAAAGAAAAATCTTAACGTTTCAATACTCGTCGTTGAAAATTCCATCGAATTTGAATGTATATCTGTCAAGAATTTTTTTTTTTTTTCAGCCTCTCGAGAATCATCCGGAGATTCTCGTTGGTAATCCTATTTATAACGGGCGCCGCATTTGCAAGCGGATAGTCAACGATACTTGTAGCTTTAACGAATACGGAGTGCAGCTTTTTGTGGCTTATACGAACCTTTCATTGGCGAATTCGCGAGATGTGGAATTGTATATTTGTTTTTCGCCTTTTTGTCGCTGGAATTAAAAAGCCGGTATTTGAATAAATATCTATACGTTTGATATTTGTAAATAAGTTTGATGTTCCCACATGAAAGATCCAAGAGGCTTATGCTTTTCATGCGGCATCCAATGCATCGCTGCTAAACCTTTTTTAATGAAAGCGATACGTTTAAATCCTTTATATCCTAAATATCTGCTTCGAAGATTAAAGATAACTTTTGTAAAAATAAATTTCTATAGATGTGATATCTATATATAAGAGATAAGAGAAGGTGTTATTTCGGCCGCTACTCTATAGAAAAGAAAAAGATAAATTGCATTGGTTTAAGTTATATGTAAATGAGAATGTCGATTACGTTTATTGGAAATTTGTGAAAGTGAGAATGCTGTATCTTATCAAATATCCGACCATGCATAATCGAGCTAACGATATAAGCTTCGCGATTTATTTGTTTAATATGTATTGTAATGATAGATTGACGATAGCACGGTATAAAAATTATGCGCAACACATTTTAGCCATGAATGTCGTAAGCTCCCGATGAAGCGAGTCAATTTTATGAGGCTTTGTCAAATTTTCTCCAGAGATTAGAAATTATTAGAATGCTATGTATAAGAATGATTACTATATACAATGATCATAGTCTTAGTATGATAGTCTTATAATAATGGCAACGATTGGTTGTATCTTATATATTTTATTCGAAGAATACAGCTTTGGCAATTTAGGAGGACGTCCTCTGGAGTCCGATTATCTCCATATCGTACGCTTTTAGGGTCGCTGCACGTCTATTCGGATTCCATTTCCCTCCTCGGTTTGAGATTTTCTGTGATCTCAAAAGGTAAGCAAAAAGTAACTCCTCTATCCGTTGACTACTCAATCTATAATCGTATGAGCGCCTAATTCGTGAAATCCATAACTCCAAATCCATTCGTTTCATTATATTTTGTTTTATTTAATTTTTAATATCTAACAAATTTATTTCACAGTAATTCAAAGGCTCATTATAAACGAAAATTGAGTACTACATTTAAGTAATTGATAGCTTATATGTCTCTTTTACACTGTATTCTGGTGCTTCGGGGTTTATACTATTTTGAGCTTATTCATTTTGAAAGGTCGTAGATTTAAGGATTTGTGACATTCTGGAGATTACGTAAGCAATGGTTAGAACATTTATTAGCTTTTTGGGTTTATCTTTTAAAGATTCTTGAAATTCCTGATATATTGAAGTTAAATAAGTCCTCGAATTTGAATTCAGAAATCCGGAAATCGTGTGAAAGATATGTCAAACTTCAGGGAGAGTTTTCTCGCTTTTTATAGATTTGTGCAATATAACCTGTATTTATGATAGTACTCGCAGCATTTTTTTTTTTTTTATATTTTTAAATAAAATTTTACATTTAGAATACTTTAATAAAGTCAGTGTTTGGAAACTGCCTCTATTGTTTAAACAACTGCTCAGCTTTTATTTAAATAATAGATCGAATTCATATTAGACATTCGATTTCGAGCATTTTTACTTAAGCAACAATAATTCATTTAATTTATCAAAAGTTGCAGTTATTCATAATCTCAATAGTGTTCTTATTCAGAATAATGCCGATAAGTACATTTACATATTCTGCACGGTCGGTAAACTGGGATGCACTTCTTCATCCCTGCAATTATGCCTAATTGTCCTATTATTAAAGCTGCATGTGCCTATTGTGTAATTAATAAAACTTCGCGTTAAGCTCGGATCTCTGGATAAATGGGGCGATTAATAATCAACGCGCTCATCCCCCTACTGCATTACAAATTTTAGACGCAGAAAAGCGGGAAGATGGGAAGGGGAAAAATTGCAATGCAGATATATACCGCCTCTTGCTATATATATATATACACATACATGCTCGCAGTAGCTGGTTAAATCACGACGCGCGGCCAAACAAATTGGCGACAAGAAATTATAAAGCCGCTTACCCGATGGCGGACACACTTTAATTTTCCCAGTACACATAACGAAGTTGGTCCTATACGTATACGCACGTGTACCGGCTTATACTCTCTAATTAAGCGATCGGCGCTCAGGTGAGCGTTGGGGAATTCAGCGCCGCTACCCCCACTGACATCGTCCGCGCATAATAATTTTCGACTAGCCCCTCGCAGTTTTAACGGATGATCCTGATTTTACTTCGAAATTCCGAGATTCGCAATTACAGAGCGGCCCTAACCCCGCTCAAACTCGCCATGGGGAGAGGGGAGGGGGAGTTGCGGGAGTGGAGCGCAAGCCAGCGCTTCGTGTACACCGAAAAACTCATGTATTATTCAATTAGTCGCGGCTCGGTAGCTCTTGGCTAATAAAATAAAGGTAAAGAAACGAGGGCCGCTACGCAGGGCCGGGGAAGCCGAGTGAAGTATGGGACTTGGAGGGACTAAACATGCATATGGAATATCAAGAGGAACTGTAACGATAATTTTCGGATGATACGCGAGGCGGGGTATACGCGTTAACATTTTATTACATTATCATAAATTTCGAAGGAGATAAAAACAAATTGTTATTCTATGCGGGGCAAACGTCGCTCCACTAAATTTCAAACTTTAAGTATCAGTAGTTGTTTTGCACTGGCTCCATCTACTTATCATGAACTGGTTTATTCGTTTATTTATTAACGTACGTGATTCATTGTTCGATTGTGTTCGATGAGTGTTCGATTGAAAAAATAATTATTGGCTTGTATATTGAACTTGAACAGATTGTTTATAGTAATTAACAAAATATATAAATCTAATAAAGTCAATTCTTTTTACCCGTGCATAAAATTGATAGTAATTACATTACAAATTTCAAAGTATGGAAATTTCCATTGATCGCGTGAAAATAATTAAAACGCCGCCTGATTAATTAATTTACTGGGATTATTTATTGCATTTATGATTTATATATTTTAATTTATACTGACTTTGAGTATTTCATTCATTGGAACATTGTTTTTAATATATCATAATTCATTTTATAAAACTGCATGTGTTAATTTTGATCATTGCATTGATTAAACATTTTCATGATTAATTATTATATACTTTATCATGCTTGGGAAGTTAAACATTACACGAATGTATCATGTCATTATTACTATTATTATTACTATTATCGTTATTGTTGTTCTTGTCGTTGTCTTTATGGTTATTTTTTATGTTGTTGATATTGTTGCTGTTTTATTCATTACTGTTATAATTATTATTACTGGTCGCAGCAACAAAGACCGAGATCGTATCTCTGTCTACAAAGCACGTTGCAAAGGTTCATCAAAAGTACACCGAGAGTCAATTCCATGCAGCTTAGCTAGACATGATGATTATTACGAAAACATTCGTCAGGTGCTTTTATGTGTTCCTCGATTCTAAACTAACCTTCTGCGAACAAATCTAAAACGAGAGAGGTAGGGCTGCTCGAGTGACAACAAAATTGAGTCGAGTCGTGGACTCATGATCTCCGTTTGCCCGTAAGCGATGTCCATTCATACAGATGGTGGAACCATTATGTTATGCGCAGGGGAGGTAGGGACAGATGCATCAAAGACGCATAAAAATAAAAGAGGAATGGAGAAAGTATAGCGAACAGGACCAGGTATCGTCTCTTACTATACGACTGCTGAGTCGACGACATATCTTCGTATCGATACTCTTCCCATGGATCTCCAAAAAGAAGTCTTCGGTGGACCTTAGGCAACGGTAAAAGCTAGATCGGCTAGAATATTCGAATGACAGAAGCGTTAAGAAAAGGATCCGTGCGGCCGATGGACAGCTCGCCTGATTGGTCAGATAAAGCTGGGGCTCCAATGATCACGTGAATAAATAAATTGCCATTTTCCTCAGTTTTTCTCGTCGCTTGATTCATTTGATCTGAGAAACATATAATGCTTATTTTTAGAATCGGTGACTTAATCGATACGATATATACTGTGAACTCCTACGTGAACTCCTAGAACGACGCGCCACGAAGATTCCGTTCCTATCCATAAATATACATATCTCTGCATGTATGCAGTAGAAGATTTAGTTACTTTATCTGTTCAGTAAATATTTAAATGTCTTATTACAGCATTTATATATTGTAAAATTTTGGGAGCCATTGTCTAGTTCAAGAATTTTCTTTCTCACGATGAACCTACTATTATTTTTATAACTACTATTTTTATAATATCTTTTCAATTTTTCATATTAGGAATTAATTTCAAAATAAATAACCACAGTCAAATATACTCAACTTCTTTCAGAATTCTTCATCAAACCACAAACCGTAAAGATGTTCTAAATACAGAAGAAGTTTATCTTTTACATATAAAATTCCATTAGAATCTCGCATCAATTCCATTGCTCTTCGTCTCTTCTTTTCCACATTTCTATCAAAGCTATGTCTCTCAGTCTCTCTCTCTCTCTCTCTCTCTCTCTCTCTCTCTCTCTCTCTCTCTCTCTTCCGCAGAATATCGAAGGTACTTTTGTTACTTAAATATAATCAAGTGCAGGAAAAATTCATTTCCCAGCGTGAAATCTTTATGCATGAAACACTGTGCTTTCATCTACGCGCTTCAAAACTACGACCGTTAAGACAAAAAAAAGGATGGCATACGCCGAAGCCGAAACAAAGCGTGGTACGATACACCACCAGGAGAGAAAGAAAAAGAAGTTAAAAAAGAGGCTACGCTTCTATTTCCGATGCAGTGAGTAAAATAATATTGATTCTTGATGACATCGTAACAATCGCTACCCCCTCCCCATTCGCTCTTTCTCATTTCCCCTCTTGTTCTCTTTTTCTCGCTGTCCCTCTCCCTTTCCAGCCCCCCCCCCTTTTCACCATCGTTCATTCGCTTGAATTTTGCGAACCGCAGAGAATTTAAATATCTATTATATTCATAGCGACGCTACCGCGCCGACTTCCGTCTCTAGCGCGAAGCCGTTATTCGCCGCCCGTATAATCTATTGTTCGGATTTTCTTTGACCCGACCCTTTTTTTTCGTTTCGCAAACCATTGGACGAGTGATCGAAATTTATTTTTGCTTTATTTTACGGAGAATTTGCTTAGCTTCAAAATCAGCTATCGATAGTTCCGATGATGATTTTTTCAAAGAAAAGAATGAAGAAGATGATGGAAAATTTGACAGGCTCAAATAACATGAGTTATGGCGTGATATTCAGAAATGTATTAAGCTGCACAATAATGAAAAAATTATTCATGAAATTTTTGAAACAAAAATATCTATAAAATGCAGGTAAGAAAAAAATCTGTTAACAATAATAGATTCTCTTTCCTTAATAATACGATTATTATATAAATTTAGCCACAATGCACTTAAATCGATAATTTTAAATATAATCAATGATCTGAGATGTAAAAATTTTTCTAGCTAAATATTCTACAGGATAAAATGGTAGAATATCATTTGAATAGTCAACATAACTTTTTATTACGTAGAATCTCTTACTTTAATTTATTCAACCTCGTCATACATATATCAAATATTTAGTCTATAAAAATGTCACATTTTGTCCATTTATTTACGTTGTAGCAGAGACACTAGCGACATTTGCGAAAGACATTTCCAGTCTCCATACATATTATTCAGTTAATAACACACTCCTAATTTACAAAGTTATATAGTTCTACTAACTAACTAGGAGACGAAATTGGGGGTAATTCGGTTCACTAGTTTCTAGCAGTGTAACATTAAATAGTTTACGACTATTTATTCATCCTAAAAACATTTTATATTAGTTGAATTGCGTGTACGTCTTTATTTTTCTTTTCTCATAATCAACTTTTGAAAAGAATAACCTTAGATCGCAAAAAAGATATTTATTATTGAAAAAAATTATTTATTATTGGAAAATTTCATTAAATTTACT
Organism: Sycobia sp. Sy_11; assembly: GCA_018907035.1. NCBI lineage: Eukaryota > Metazoa > Arthropoda > Insecta > Hymenoptera > Epichrysomallidae > Sycobia > Sycobia sp. Sy_11. Next base: position 473,028 of record JACCIC010000107.1, read on the forward strand.
TTATCATTGCAATTCGATGACATAATTGCTGAAATAATAATAATAATAATTTAATGTTTTAGTCATCATTTCGTTACATGTATATTATACGATACATCGAAATTCCCATATCTAAACTGAATGTATCAGTGTTTTATACACTTTCGTTTAGTTTTGAATGTTATATCCCTTAATCCTACTATTTCTGCCTTAATACCGAATTTTAAGCTGTCACTCTAATGTCATATTAAATCTAAATTAATTTTCGAGAAAACTTTTGTAATTACATTTAATCCTATGCAAGAACCTTATAACATAAGCTAACTTCACGAAAAATCTTTCAGAAGAAAAGTTAATTATGTTCACAGCTGAGTTCAATTTAAAGTATAAATATGATTTCACTAATATAATTTTACAAATACATAAAGCTATTTTCTTTCAATTTATATTCTCCATCAGTTTTTTCTCGCTGAAACTCATTTTTCTGTAACTGGTACAAGGTGTAACAAATTTTAGGTAGTTTTAAAAAAATAAATTTTAACTTGATAAAAGCTTGCGTTTTATTATTTCTTTTTTTTTTAACAACGGAAGCGAAAAGAGTTGGCAGAGTTTTATTTTCCTATTTATTATGATAAGTTTTCCTATTACGGTAACTCGAGCGCACAGTGGCGCAGAAATCCGATGGTCTCCGATGAGGTCAACTTAAAATTTGTTTTTTTTTTATTTATATTCTTTGAGATTCAAAATAAAATATTGTTTAATTCTTATGGAATTATTTATTAAAAGAGAAAAGAAATTTATTTATTGTTACTCGTGATTATTTCACTTTACTTTGGGCATTTCCATCGAGTAGAATGTATCAAATGGAATTCCCGGTCTAATTCAGTAGAGACCCAACGCTTTGAAAAAATATTTCCAATTCGGATTGATTTTGAGACATAATGAATTTCTTAATATTAATTTAAATTCATGTATATACTACACGTTACGTCATAACTAATAACTAATTAACTAATTGAACCTTTTTAATCCTAACCTTATCAAACTTTAAATTTATTTTTCTAAGCAGTTTATGTCTATATGCTGGTCTAATATTTTTTTAGTGTTAAAATAATCCTTCATAAATAGTAATAATTCATTTATAGTCAGTTTTATCGATCAATATTTTCCTATTTATCATAAGAAACAATGCAAAATTATAATTTGAAAAATGTTTTTTTTCTTCTTATTTTTCATGTTCACTCTACCATTTCTTGAGAAAATTCGAAATTTGAATATTTAATAAATATGCTGCAATATTTTTATGAGTTGCTAGATTATTTAAAAATCTCAACCATGGAAACAATATTAAATAATCGTAGTAACCACCTCAAATATTTATTTCGAATAACTCACTATCTTCTATTTGTATTAATTTAGATTAATATTCAGCTCTTACGAAGGAAATAATAATGTATTCTCAATTTGAATCCATTTAAATACGTGTAATATATATTTTTTCAATTATAGCTATGACGTACATTATCTATCAATAACCGACTTGGTTCTGATAGTATTTCCAAGGAAAATGAAGTAGCAATATATACTTATCAAATTTGTAGAATATCTCGTTTATCAGAATAATGCTCTCAATTAATTTCAGACCAATTGGATTATCTAAATTATAATAATTTTAAAGAAAAATAGAATCTTGAATATTTATAAAATACATATTCATTTCATGGTAATTTTTTTATACATTAGTGCAATCGTTATTTGTAAACCGAACTTTCTATAATGATAATAAATAATAATGTGATGAATACAATGAATAGATAAATATAATAGTAAATTTGATCTTTCATTTATCAAAAAGATGTGTTTTCGATGGTAGAAAGTATAAGTGAATAAAATGTATAGCTGAAATTTAGGAAACTGTTGCTCCGTACGGGGATACATTTGCAAATACTAGTCGGCGTTTGCAGATAAGCTTCCATTCGCAATAACCGTATTATTAATAGAATCCAATAATTATGCCCAGAGCTCAATTGTACTCAACAATTGTATCAGATTAGAAAGTTTACAAATTCAGTAATTGGCCCTTTGAATATATATCCCTTGTTAGGGAACTTTAAAAATTGATTTATTTCATCAGAAAGTGATTGTAAAAGTAGATCTGAAAGAAAGTTCTTTTCAAAGTCGCTGAAAACTATCTTCGGTATCCTCGTCTACATAAATACGATATTTCAGATTATTTGGATTTGTAATTGAAAAATGAAATAAAGTCGAATGTATAATATTAGCGGCGGTACATTTATACAGATGTATAAAATTAAAACTTTTTTTTTCGTACTTTTATCATCATATTGTATATATTGCAAATGCGGACTAGCAATAATGTCAATGATAAAATTTTTGACTTTCAATAATACAGTATAGTTTGATGTCCAATAACACAGTATAGTTACTCTTTAACTTTTCAATTAACATTAATCAATAAATTCTTCACAATTATGTTACAGACTTGACGGTGTCGAGACACCTATCGAACAAAGACATCCCCAGCCGGACATTAGCTTACGCTTAGTGGCGGCCATCGAACTTCACGACTTCGCTTCGAAAAACAGGACGACGAGGAACAAATATGTAACAGTGTTTTGATCGAACGCCGACGCGAGTAAATGAAGGGAAGAAAACGATGCGCCGTGAAGAATAAGCCTGAGCAAAAGGACTGAAATAAAAATGTAATCCGAACGATAATGCGATTGTCCGAGTAATCGATTTAGTATCTAAAAAACCATATTCAATTTTTACTGTTACACAAATTTTTTACAAATATTTACTTAATCTTTTGTTATGGATGAATAATGTTAATGATATTATAATAATCATTGTTTTGTGCGATCAATGAGAGAGAGAGAGAGAGAGAGAGAGAGAGAGAAAGAGAGAGCACTGTGGATGAACTATAAATACATTAAATCATACCACTGTTTATAATCATTCTATTTTGATACTTTATTTATTTAAAATATACTTTGATGAAAAAAATTAAAGAATTAGGGACATTCCTGGAGTATGTTAGAAAAAATTAACCAGTTAAATTATGTATTTGAAATATCGGAACATTAGTACATTACATACCAAGGGACAGAAAATCAAATGACCTCGCTTGTGGCTCAACAGGTAATATGTACCCGTTCGGAAATTTTCGAATTTTAGTCACCTGATGCATGTGTGTGTTCTACGATAATCTTCTGCTATCTACACCGTCAAAGAAAACTATAACTTTCTCCCGTGTTGCTATTTTCAGAACTTTCATCTTAAGAATATTGCACCTTTTAAAGATAGCGGCAAGGGCGAAAGTCGAAACCTCTGGTCAGGGTTTGATAAAAATAACGAATGTGTATATTTCACCCCAGGATACCTTCTAAACTCATTTCAAAATAGCCTTCATTCTATTATCATACAAAATTATACTTATTTTTACTATTTTATTTCAAGATCGCCATCCTCAATTGATTAAGAAGATTTTTATTTTTCGAAAAATTTATTTCGTTTGATTGGAAAGATGATCTACAAATATTAAATTGTTATTTGAGATAACTAAATAATAGATTTATTAATATACAGATTAGCAAACAAATTTGTAAACTGGAAAACATTTGGTGGGATGCATATTCAGAAAATCTGATTTTAAAAAACATTAGGATCAAACCTGAACGGAAAGCTCAAACATTTCTAAAGATTCAAATTCAATTCAGGTATGTCAAAATTGTGACTAAATGGAAATTTTTTGGTTCTTTTCATTTCCAGGATCCCAAAGAGAGGTTTTCATTAATTAAGCCGATGATAACAACGTGGTCAATGGCATTATCATCATTGAATTATAATTGTCGCGAAAGTTGATTTTTTTCCCGAAAAATGTACATTTTATATGTAGATGCATTAGGGTTCCTATATATTCCTTGGTTGAGTTTTTATAAAGTGCACGGTAGTTTCTTAAAATCTTCATTAATTTACATGAAAAAAAAAAACTGTTTGTTTTATATATTCCTCAAAATTAAAATCAATATTAAACAATATTTTTCAATATAATTGACAGATTTAGTAATTTACATTAATGATATAAATTAATGATTTAATGCTGTAAAGAAATATACGTCCTGTTCAGCGCTAGCAATTTATTAAAATTTCAAAATGCCCACGAAATAGCCGGGTAAATAATGTATGAACGATTAATTACCTAATTCGAGCTACGAATACCTACCGAGCGAACGATGGTAAATGACCAAATATTGCCCCGGTCAATAGCAACTGAACGATGAATAACACGCGAGGAAGCCTAATTCACCCCTTCTCCCTCTCGCTATCGCGTTTATTCCATTCTGCGCTCTGAATTTGGTACCTTGTTTTTTTTTTTCGTTTTGTTTTGTTTTTTTTTTCCATTCTCACAAATGCGATGGCCAAATTAAACGACAAAACGGACAACCCTCGGTTCGTTCGATATCGTATCCCCGCATATGTACCACGCGCGCACGGCGCGGCGTAAGCGTTCAAACAGTCATTCGTTACGCAAGCCCCTCTCGGAATTCGGACCAGTAGTCTATTACCCCGCTTCGCTGTCCTCCTCCCCCCCCCCCACCCCCGCACACTGGCCCTCCACAGTGGTCCGAGTTAAAGTCATCTCTCCTCCAGCGCCGTGCGGATTATTGGTATTATGGGCCGTGCTCGAGCCACCGGGCGGGCGCGCGCCCCTCCCGCTGCAGGTGAAAGCATCGATTGCGGAAAATTCATGCCAATTAATGATCGGTACGAAGCCGCGCGCGAGCGGCGCGCAAGAAGTTCGCATCGGTGCGGCGCCGTCGTGACCGCCGTAGTATTATAAGCATTCTCTCGCGCGGCAAATTCCCCTCTCCCCCTCCCACCCAACTTCCTCGTACTCGCTCGACACGATTACGCCTCGATGGTGTGTAATGTGGGCGTGTCTTTGCGCGTGTTTTCGCGCGCGCACGAATTCGTCTATATCTAGAATACCGATTGATAGAACGATACGGCTAGCTGTTTCTAAACCTTATTCCTCTCTCAGTGTTACCATTGTTTTTAGATCATTCGCTTGCTCTGGACACGGTTTTCCCCAATTATTCTTTTACTTCGTTCGAATTGGATCCTGTTTTATTTGCAACTATTCTGTAAGCAACTATTTGGTTCTCCTTCGCTTAAGGAGTTTCTGTATATACCTTGATCATATGGATGCTGATAAGATGAAGCTTTGCGAAATACCCTTATTCGTGATTTTATTAAATTTCACTACTAAATTTTCAATAATAGTCAATATTTAATTGTGAAGATATTGAAAATTAATAAGTTGATATGTATGTTCTTAGAGAGATAATTTAAAAAATTGTTTATCATTTAGAATTTGTTTATTATATAAAGAAACAATAAATTTGAATGTGACTTTAGATTAATGTGAAGAATTATCTGTAATATATAGATATATCACGTTTGAATATGATTCAAAACATGCATAATTATACATATAAGAAAGAAAAAAGTATAAAACATGGAGGGTCAATCTCTAATAATTTTGATTTGAAAGATTTAGTCTGCTTTTAATGGATTTTTTCAATGTATGTATTGTTAATGACTTTATGTCTAGAAAGTCTAAAAGTCTATAATAAATTGATTTACGATAATAATACTTTAATTTTGCTATTTCAATTTTCTCGTTAACGATTAGCCACCGTCGACGGATTATCTGCCATTTGATACGAAATTCTTAATAAATATATTCTACGCATTTTCAAATTCACGAACGCGAGCGATTGAAAATCAGCGAAAATAAAGTAATTGTCGAATATTTAAGACCGGGCTGCCATTTATCATGTCTGCGAGCGGCTCCCTTAAAACTGATAAAGAGCTTGGCATCGTTTCAGCCAAGTCTTCGAATTTCGTTCGATCGCGAATATTTCCACCCGCCCCTCGGCCGAAACGTAGCCGCGATCGTTTCCCGGCTTTTTTTTTTTTTTTTTTTTTTTTTATTGTGATTGCGCGTGGGGCAAGGGCGGCGATGAAGCGGCGGAGATTGCAATTTTTACGACCTGTAAGACGGGCGGAAAGGAAATTAGGAGGTCGCAATAAAAGCGGACCGTAATGGACCGCCGGCGTCCGACTGCTAAATAGACAGAACGGAGTGCGCGAGTTAATTCTGATAGTTTGACGGCGTGAGCTGGACGGGGGCGGTTGTTGTTAGCTGGGTTTACGATCCATCACTGCTGGACGGGGCGATTGGCAATCGCACTACTTAAATATACATCGGGTTACTCTTAGTGTTCAGCTTTACTTGTTAATTTTGGAAATTCCCGTACGCTTTGAATTTTCGGCAATAATTGTCGCAACCTCCTGCGAAGTATCGAACGGGCGGCGCGTCGCTGCTGCGCGCATTGAAATTGAAATAGTTCACGAGAAATAGTTCACGTGAGACAGAGAAAAAACGCCTCCTTCGCCACTGAATCCCATTTCGAATAATAATTCACGCGGCATCTTGAAACGAGCACATTGTCCTTCTGCGCTGACATTCATTCGACCTTTATATGCAGAAAAAATCTTTTGAAACCAAGCGCGCGCGCACACACACACACACACACACACGCGGCTAGAGCCATGCGAAAGTAACGAGACATAATTCCATCAAGCCCGCGCCGTTCGCATGCTCCTGCCTTCAGGGTGGGCAACGATGCGCGTATTTTTATCTCGAGTGCTGATGCGCAGACTGTCGCGTCCCGGACGTGTATATATATATATATATGAAAAGCACAACTCCATTATTCTCTCATTGCGCGCGAGTGTGTGCGCGGGGCGGCCTGCCGAGCCGGAAGCCTACGGAATAGACCATTCGTTATTTCGGTGAATAACAAAATGTCCCGAGGTCCCGAGCCAGTGAGAGAGAATTGTAGTCAGAGAGAGAGAGAGAGAGAGAGAGAGAGAGGGGGGGGAGGAGGGAAAAATACGCCCAAAATAACTTCCTGTTTTCTATTACTTTATTATGCCAACGCCCTGTTCCCTTGATTTTCACGGCGAAAACGCGCAATCAATACTAAATATTGTCCGTTGAACGAAAGAATTATGGCCCTTGAAAATATTGTACTGAATAAAAAATGTGTAAGATTTAAATGTTGCGCCCGTTGGTTTGTCCTGTTTTAACACTCTGTGAGTGTGTGTGTGTGTGTGTGTGTGTGTGTGTGTGTGTGTGTGTGTGTGTGTGTGTGTGTGTGTGTGTGTGTGTGTGTGTGTTTGTATGCATGTCGCCAAGTGAAGTGGAAGACAATTTAGGAGCATTTTATTCTAATTGGATTCTTTCTACAATATAAATCAAAGCTATTTTTATTTTATTTTTTTCTATTACTAGGTTATTTCGGATTCTATCACAATTTTTGTTTAAAAAAAATTTTACAATTTATTTTTCTGTATAGTTGACATAAACAAGAAATCATTATATGCTTTTATATCAAATTCATTATGATATTGCAATTAAAGAAAGAAAAAGGTTTATGCAGTAGTCGATGTTACATAAGTATTACCAAATTGATATAACTGTTAATAGATTTTGTAATTTTAGTCTTAATTTGAAAAAAGAAACACAAATTAATATCATTTGTCAAAGCTATGTATCAAATTTAAGACAACTGGAAGTTAAATTTTATCTTTTACAATAAGCCAGAATGGATAATAATGATCAGTACACGCAATTCTCACACTATACCGACTCAAACTATTCATAAAAATATATTTTAGTAATTTTTAGAATACAGATTTTCATTTTATCTGGATTGTGGAAAATATAGAATTTCACTGAAAAATTACATTTTTATTTGTAAAATAAACTTTGTGAATAAACCTAACAAAAAGAAAAAATATTTTTTAAATAAACAAAGTACCATTATAGATATAACATTAATTATGAAACTGAAACAAATTCAGATTCTTTTTCTGCTTTAATTTTTTTAAATTACAATGTAAGATCTGTTAAATAATAATCTCTAAACTTATGTGAAAGAAAAAAATATTAATACTATTGTAGTAGCTTATTAAATACCAACTTTCGCCTGTGTGTGTGTGTGTATTTCTGGGCTTGGATAATTCGAATGATGTAATTCGTTGAAAACCTTGTATAATATTTGCCACATGCGTACACAGCTTTTGATTTAATTCGGATCCGATTCTTGGATGTAAAAATTCGCATTTGATAATCTTGATAATCTTGAATGATCCGAAAAAATTTTATTTATCTACAAAAGTAGAACATTACACCCTACAACAATTTCTGGAATATTAAGAAACATTGCTTTTCCAAAATTGATTGCTTTCTTTGATTGAATTAAAATGTGAAATTCTAAAAAAATTTTCATGCGTTTGTTTTAACATTCATCGTCATATCTGCTTTGTAATTGCATAATGAACAACTAAGCGCATAATATCTTATATTAACTTTTTTAACCTACTTCACTCTTCATAATCCGTCTTTATGTCGGCCATTGCTATTACCATATTTTCAGTGCTGAACAGTAACGATGAATTTGTTGAAAGGAAAAGTAAACTTGAAAGTTATATAATTAAATTACAATTAATTTTTTAAAACAGTAATATGTTTATATCTGTCCTTGATTAATTTAAATTCACGCGCATTAGTAATTCACGATACACCTTCTATTGTAAGATTATTCAACTTGATATCTGAGGAAATACTACAGATTTAATATAGATTTTATATGATCGTTGTACCAGTAGTTTGCAAATGTCCTGTTATGAAGAATTTTATTGAAAAACAATTGCAGTGCTTGTTAAAAAATATGCCTTTTTAGACCATAATTACTGATTTGAAAAATTAAATTTTTATTGTGAACTATTTTGATAACTCGTGACTTAAGAAACTAATAGCACGATCTTATTATATTTTAATTGAATGTTAAAAATTTTAATAACAAGAAGTATCTTTCATTGGACTTAGATATTAAAAGTAATATTGCTTTTACATAGTATAAATATTTTTGTGTAGTTATAGGTTTCCATAATCCAGTTTACTGATAAACAAGTTTAATATTAAAATTTTGTTAGATATTTTTATTAATAATTTTGTTTAAATTGTATATAAAAGTTTCTCAAACCATCGAAGCAGTACTACTAAAAGCATTCAGGTTGAAATATTTTATAAACTTTTTTATTTTCGATTGATAAGATTCACGAAAAAAAAAACTTACTCTCACCGTCATATCTTGTGATGTATGAAAACGTATCAAAACCATTAAATTTATCTGAGCCAATCCTATTCTCTAATCTGAATTAGTAAACTTTAATTGACTACTAATTCATAATCGTTTATTGAAATGCCGTAAAGATCATCCAATGAGCAGAAACATAACGGTAGTTAAGGAATTTTCACTAATTCGCATTCAGAGGGTAATGTCGCATACGATTATATAAATGAAGTTAACAAAACTCTGTATACAAGCTTAATTTAAGGTTGATCGTAGTATAATATAAGATATATTTTTATATGTAAATATGACGTTCCTTCTTGTTATCTTATTATAACACACGAAAAATAATGTACACGAAGATTTATCATCTAAGCTAATGTATAAATAAGGATGAGATAAGAATAAAAATTCCAGAGTGAATCCATAATTATTGTGTCAATTAATATACAAAATTATCTTAAAAAAATGTATAATATTTATAATTATTTTATCTGAATATGCTACGTAAGAAGAAGCAAAAGTAATTAGCACTATTTTCAGCAAGGCATACGAAGATGAACGCATTCATTACGAAATTATAAATATTTCTTTTTTTAACTAACCATTAAAGATCATTTATTCAACAAAACAAAACATATTGACAAAAATTTGCTATGTCGTTACTACTTAACTGAAAAATGTGATTTTTGTATATAGTGCTTGTTTCTAGATTAAATTGATTTTCGGTGAATAATTTTGATAGGACAATATATTTTAGTCTATCAAAATCAAAAGCGTAAATTGATTTGATGATTAATTATAAAATTGATAACTCTTAATAGAAAGCTGAAAAAGGATAACAATCTTAAGATGCTTTATTCTTTTCAGCGTCTTATTACTAATTATAAACTTTAAATTATTGAACAAATAGTACGTAATATAAAACATTCGATTCAATCTTTCTATTTGTTTGAAATATCAATTTACATTTATAAATTATAAAACTCAAAGAACTTTTCAAGTATAAGTAATTAATTAAAATCAGTTGAATGTCCTGCATTTTACTAGTGCCAATATCACGTCCATATATACAGGTCTGAAAACTCTTGTGGTGAGCATGTTTTCTAATCCGAGGAGAATTACTTTATGTTCTTGTCGCCTGCTCAAGCTGAGAGATACATTAAAAACAGCCATAAAATTCACAGAACGTGATCAAATAATCTGTGTAATTCAAGAAGCTTTATAAGGAAATTGGAGAAAAAAATTTCAATTGACAAAATAAATCTAGAAGTATGCAAGACCAGGTCGAGGGACGAGATGCTCTAACAGTGACTCAATAGGCAAAATATACCGAGCAGGCTCAACTTAAGAAATTTTTAGGATTAAAAAGGGCCTAAACAGGTCACTTTAATGTAACCTATCAAGCTTTAAGGCAAACGAAGTCCAGTATTTTATGCTAATGTATTTGGCGATATAGGAGAGACCATTTAAGTCTGTTAAAGATCTCTCTTATACTTATTTATTAACTATAAAAGTTCAAGGTCGATTGGCTATGTAATTGAATAATATTGTAGAGTAACATAGAATATGTTTTCAGTTAAAAACTTATCTTACTTTCAGCAATAACTTATCAGAATACTTTTTAAGCTGCGTGGCGTAGTAAACTGAGTTCGGCGAATGATCCAAAAGGTTGGTACACGAAATAGAGTAGATCAACGCCAAACGGAGAACACCAATTCATTTAATTCTCTTCTATTCTATTCTATCAAGTGACGTTATCACTGACCAAGAGGTAGCTACTCGCATTTTCTTTGGAATGTCAAATTAAAGAAACTAGTCTGAACTATTAATACCAGGAATAGTTATTTTATAAATAGACAAATCTAACCTCCCATCGCGAGATTATTATGCCGAATGTGTATTTGGTGTTCTGTAGATGAAACAGACTACTTTTATGAATATTTTTGACAGGCGAAATAGCAATTCTAGAGTCTTTAATAGCTTATTTACAAGATAACACCTATCATAACTGACACGGATTTTTAAATTTAATACAATAGTTTTACCACCGAACAGGTCTTATTACAGACAATGCATACCATTCTTTTACCTCTATCCGATTTATTCAACATAATGCATAGTTGTTAAAAATGTTTGTTCTCCACCCAAGAATTAAAATTTATGCAAGCACTTGAATTCATGTATTTTCAAATAATTTCATCTAAAGAATTAAAAACGATAAAAAGTTATCATTTATTTAGTTTTAAAATATTTTTTAAGATTTTTTCATCTGCCAAGTTCAGACTTAAAGGTGTAGAAATTATAAAAATGTTAAATTTATAGTTTAAAATTTCATATGTAATATTTTTCTTTAGTATGGAATGAAATTAAAAAATTAATCGTATGTACACAACAATATATATATATATATATATATATATATATATATATATATATATTTATTATGTTTAATACTAATCTTTTTGCGGGTATCTCTAAATACATTTTACGAATTTCTTTTAACGGGTTCTTGAAAAGGTAATAAGTCCAAAGACAGGCTTCAAGAGAATGTATTACTCGAGACAAATTTGTGTCGCTACATAAAAAAGAAATGGCTTCTTATTTGTGTCGACACCAACCCGGAACTGTTAAAACATTACTTTAGTCTAGACGGCAATCCTTACGTGATTATACACTTTTACTTCTTTCGTAGCAGTATTTCATTCTTTCACGGGTTTACTTACATTTATTTGAGTCATCCATTCTGTCTTCCAAACATTCATCTGTACTTTTACCTTGAAACACATTTATAACATAGTTTGTAATTCAATTCCAAAGCTCTACGTTCTTTTTCATCAGTCTAATCGTGTTTTCCTGCGTGATCATTCCTGTTTTCATTGCAAGGCCCAGTTCCTGCTACTTCTCAAATGCAAAATACGCTCCACAATATGCTCCACATTTTAGATAACCCATTGCCACAATTTCCTTCACGGTCTTATCTCTGCCCAGTCCTTATCATCATTGGAAACACTGTGTCTATTCATCTGTATATTAGTAAGAATAATTCAGACTTTTGCAGTATCAATTTCAGTCCTTTTCTCTGTAGTCATCCGAAAATACGTCTCATTAACTGATTCAACTTTAGCACATCAAATAATAAAAGTGTGCGACTATCGCATCAGCATGATCGTTGGCGAAAGCCACGAAATGTATATCCAGGTTCTGTACAAGGTATATGTACGTCTGTATAAATGTAAACTGTCGTACTATGTGTGCAAGAGAGTACGACGCAAGATACAACCTTGTGCTACACGTGATATCATTCGCCGTTGTTTTGTTTCCTCTAGTGTATCATAGGTCTGTCTTCAATGTCGAAAGTACTCGCTTATACTGCTTGCAGTATTTTTATCCATTTCTCATCATTAATATTATATGCATTATTGTTGTTACAATTATTATGGGACATCTATTAGTAGTTTGTGAAGTATCAAAAAAAAAAAAAACAAAAAGAAAATCAAAATCATTTCACTGCACACTAAAATCTTCTGGTGTACATATGAATGCTATATGTATAGCATGCATCTGTAGTCTAATATTTATATATGATACATTCATTTATAAATATGTATACTAAAATCAGGTTAAAGGAGCCTGGAGTAGCCTGCTCTTGAACCTCATAGCGCGTGCTAAAGTCGTACGCCTCAGCTTTCCACTCATCCTTGTTCGCTCTCGCATCGGATCAGTCAGTACGCTATGGAAAACAGAATCACGATCAGCTAAGTCGCACTCCTGTCGACATAGTCCGGTCCTGAAACAGCCATTCACAGCTTGAGTTGACCACGCCTTAGGCCGACGATACGAAGCCTGCACACAGCAAGTATATCCTTGCGCGCTGTGAGTGAATTTTCATGTAGCGGAAACCAGCATAAAATAAACTTTCGGAACATTACGAGTAGAAAGCATTACCGCATGGCGCTTTTATCGAACCAATATTAATCGTAACAGCTAGTACTGCTTAAATATTATGTTTATGTTATAATATATTAGGTGTATTAACAAAAATACCTGTCTAAGAAGGCTTGTGGCAAGTATGCCATTCAATCTTGTTTCTTTGACAAACGTATCATTAATTTTAAAATGTATCATTAAGTTTAAAAAAACCTTAAATAGCAGCGAATTCTCAGTTTTTAATTCTTTGCTTGCTGAGGATGATATCGCTAATATAGACAACTTTGGTAGAATTTTTGTTTTTGTGACTACTGAAAATTTAAAAATTTGACTGAAGTGCAATGTGTGCTTTGTAAATGGCACATTTAAAATAGTTCCTGATTTGTTTTTTAAACTATTTACAATACTTGCAACTGTTGCTTCAATTGGTGAAAATGGAAAAAATCTAGCCATTGAATTGTCGTTTGTGAATAAACCTCTGGAAAATAATATCAGGCATCTTACAGAAATATATTCAATGCTGTTTTTAAAGAGAGGCGCCAGCTGGGATTGTCAAAAATCCTAAATCGTACTATGTATGATTTTCAGCTTTCTATTATTAATACCGCAGAAGAAGTTTATGGTTTTGTGAACTTAAACAGCTACTTCAAAGTATTAAAATAAGTATCAAAATTTTCAAAGTAACACTTTAAATACAGTAAATAAATTATGATGATATTTGTTACCAGTTTTTTCGAGTAAATTAAACCGGTTTATCTTATCAATTATAAATAATGTAGAGTTCAACGCAACGATATTTTATTGATAACCACATATATATATGTAATATTGAATGTTTTCTGGTCACACTGATGTCTGAGAATACTTCAATCTCATTTTGAATTCACAAGAAATCACATTTTGATCTTCAAATATCAATTCAAGCAAAATAACAACGTTTTTTTAGAGAAAAAACTGATCTTGAACATCACTAATTTACAAATGTGCGTTTTTTATATAAAAATTATTTGACATCAATAATTATTAAAAAGTTTTTTTAGTATATCTCAGTAGAGTATTTATATTCTTCAAGTCGAGAGAAATTGAATTCGAATGATATTATTTGTTTTCGGCGAGCGCAAGCGCTGTATTAACAGTATAACGTAGATCGGCAGGTAAACTTTTCAACACACGAACATAATGCGTAGATTCTGCAAGAGCAATGCATATTAAGCATTGCAGCCACATTTCGTGAGGCCGTATTCAAAAATGCTACTGCCGTATGTTCATCCTCTCGCTTTTTTCTCGCCCATTCATATCAGTTGAATGAGCAGTGAAAAGAAAACTATAAATTTTATGGGGTGTCTTGATTATGAATATGTGCTGCTCCAATGAGTGACTGATAAAAAAAATAGTGTAAACGTGGCAGATTTCTATTTTTCTCGGGGACACTTACGAACATTGAGCTAGGAGCTGGGAATGGATTGTGACGATGATGTACGATAGGTTATTGGCTTTTCCCTGCGTTATGAGTAGATCCAACTGAATGCGGGAAAAGTATAGTGTATTAAACGTGAAGAGTATCGGTGGCTGCAAAGTCCGTACACAAAAGTAAAAAGGTCCCTGGTCAATGCAATTAATGAGACTACCATCTTGGCTATCAGTGTCTGAGATTATTGGCACATTAAATTCGCACGCGTGCGACATACATTTCTACTTATATGGAGGGGCTCACCTCATTGGAGAAAAAAATTTATCCAGTAGGTCAAAATATAACCGAATATAATCAAAAAATCAATACCTAACCATTTTTTTATCCAAACATACATTTATTTCCATTATTTTAAAATAAAACTGTATAAAATAACAAATTTCTATGTGATCAATATGTATACAGTTATTCGTCGCTTTCACAGTATTGTCTTCTTGCTACTTCAAATACATTTTTTTCTTGCTTAAAAGCATAATATTAATGATATTCTGAACATATAATCCTATTTGAAATTAGCATTGTTTGAAATTCAATGAAAATTGTGTGATTTTTTAAAAAACTTAAAAAAATAATGAAACTAATATTCAATTGGTTTTGAATATTTATATCAATGTTTTAATAAATTCAACTACATTATATTTTATTGTAATAATACATGTAAGTATCCATATTCATGTAAATCCATATTTATTAAATCTAATATTGCTATAAATTTTTAGACTATTAATTCTGTTACTATTAGTTTTTACAATTGAATTTTCCAATTTAAAAAAATGGAAATATGAAAACGACAGATTTATTGAATATAATAAGTTAATCTACTGTAATCTATTAAATACGAGGTCAGACAATTAAGTAATGCGATCGATTTTATTTTTCGACGTGTGGTAACATTGCAAACCTGTAACTCTGCCACCGTAATAGTAGATCCCTACTCTCTCGATTGAGACCTTGACGATCCTTGTACGAACATTTCTCCGCCAGCTGTTTAGTGTTTTGTAACAACGCGCGAGTAGTAAATATCACGAAAATGGAACAGAGCAATTTAGAGCAATGGTGCGCTATAACGTCTCGACCAGATTGAAAAAGATTCTACTCTTGTCGATCGAGTTATTACTGGTAATGAAAGTTGGTTCTTTCAATATGACCCCGAAACTCAACGACAAAGCCAACAATGGCTGTCCCCTGGACAACCAATTCCAAAGAAGGCGAGAATGAGCAAGTCCAACGTGAAAACCATGTTCATTTGCTTCTTCGACAGCAAAGGGGTGGTTCACAAAGAGTTTGTACCACCTGGGCAAACCGTACATCAAGTATTCTACCGCAATGTGCTCGAAAATTTACGAAAAAGGGTGCTCATAGTGCGTCCACAGATCGTGAAGACTTGGGTTCTGCATCACGACAATGCTCCCTGTCACAGTGTCTTCAGTGTCTCTCAGTTTTTAGCGTTTAAAGGTATCGCAACGTTACCAGAACCGCCCTATTCACCGGACATGTCACCCTGCGACTTATTCCTATTCTCTCATTTGAAAAAATTCGTCAAAGGTCGACATTTTGACTCCGTTGAAGACATCCAAGAATCTGTGACGAGGGTACTCGGAGAGGTCCCACAAGAAGTGTTCCAGAATTGTTACGAAAATTGGAAAACTCATTGGAATACGTGTATAGATGCGTATACCTTAATTTTATAATACACTCGCTTTTTGAATTTTGTCGTATGACTTAATTGTCTGACCTTGTATTCATATTTATTAATTTTTTTTGCATTCAGGCACAATATAAGCAGTTTAATTTATTGAAACAGTGATGTATATATTCAAAATTAATTAATTAATTTGAATTAATTAATTAATTGAGTCCCTGATGAGGAGCCGTAGCGAGCTCGAAACGTTGGACAAGTCTTCAATTAGGTAAGGGTGTTAGGGACAGTCAGACTGCACTTTACTAACAAAGAATTTTTTCAGCTAATATTTTATTTTCAGATTAGTCTACGGGGGTGAATGTAAACAAGGACAGTCTGACTGTCATTATAATTTTAATTTAATTTTTAATTTAATTTTTATTTTATTTTTATTTTTATTTTATTTTTATTTATTTATTTTTATTTTTAATTTATTTTTTATTTTTATTTTTATTTTTATTTTATTTTTGAATTGAATTGATTGGACTGAAAGACCAATAAAAAAATATTTATTAATTTATATTCAAAATTATTTGAATATTTTCGCTAATTTCGAAATTTCTTAAAATTTCAAAAACGATCTTGTTTCAAAATTCTAATTTTAAAGAGGATTATATGTTTAGAGCAGGACTACAATGGCCCAATCGCTAGAGCGAAAGACTACTATCGTAGTAATCGGTGTCTTGGTAAGTATCGGTCACGGCCGATTGATGCAAGCACCGCTGTAAAAATTTATGTCTATTCTGTTTACAAACACATCCTAGACATCTGTCTCTGATTAACACCATGAGCTGGGAGCAGAAATCGAGCGACGTTAAATAAAATAACAAAAAAATATTTTAAAAATATTATGGTATTAAGCTAGGAAAAAAATATATTCAATTAGGGAAAAGACAATATTTTCAAACACACGAGTAACTGTATCTATAATAATTGAAATAGTAAATTATCGTTTTATACAGTATTACTTAAAAAATAATAAGAATGAATGTCCATTTGACTAAAAAAGTTTACTATTTAGCTTTATCTTATATTAAATTCATTTTATACCTCTTGGAGGAAATTGGTTCTCCGCTGAGGTGAGCCTATCCTTATTAGTGAAGAACGCGAGGCGTTTGGGAAACTATTATTAGCCTTCCAACGGATATTGGATGCATTTTAGATCGGCATCCAGCGTTGGTAATTTACGGACCTAGGGAAGGTAAAATTTTAGGAAGTTAAACGGCGATTAACGTCGTCGTACGGAATTTTCGGGCAGTCTCTTGCGAATCACGGAGTCAAACAATTCGTGGATTTTTTCCTATTTTTTGTCTATTTCTTAAATTACTTATTGAGAATGTTTTATCATAGTTTATATAGCTATTATAATTTAATACACATTACATAATTAATTCGCACTAGATTTTTTCAATTTAATTAAAATTTTCCACGCATGATCTCACTCAAGGAAAATGATGGTATTATTTATGATAATAATATCTAGTAGATAATAATAATAACAACAACAATAATAATAATAATAATAATAAGTAATGGAAATCGATGCAATTTATTTGTGATAGAGTATGGCACGATTAGAAGACATTCTGATAAAAAGCAAAACAAATTATAAATTGTACTTATGTTGACTGTTGTGAACTAAATTAACAAATAATTTTATTCGTGTTACAGTCTTTATACAATAATATACTATGCTATTATAATCACCCCCGTGGAATCTGAAATGTATTACTATTAAAGCAATTAAATATAAAAAATTTTAATTAAAAATAAAATAATCTATATTCTATGTTAATAAAGGACAACCTTACAGCCTTCCACCACTATAAATTTCAATTTACCTTTAATGTCCGAAGTTTCGAATGATTCCGGTTCATCTTCAAGGACTAAACTTAAAATTTATCTGCACTCTTAACTGCAAGTTCAATTCTCTAAACATAGAATATAGATTAATTTATTGTTATTATTTAATTTAATTTTTATTTAAATTGTTTTAGTAGTAATTTCCATTTCAGATTCTACGCGGGTGATTATAAACAAGGAAAGCCTGTCTGTCATTATATTATTGTATAAAAACTGTATGACCGATAAAAATATCGATTAATGAAATAAATTACTTGTAAATAACTAGTTTGACTTGAATCCGTTAAAATTTAATTTTAATTTAAAATTGAAATAAAGTTACTCTTTATTCTTTATTACTATGTGAATTTTTAAGTTTTAGCTCGTAGATAGATATTTGTGTATTTCAATTGGCAGAAAAATATCTGACGCAAATATTTTTATAAGATCTTGAAATTTAAAAATATTTTTTATTCAAAGAAACAAAGCAATAAAATAGCACTATAATATTAGCATACATTAATATTATATACAAATTAAATATTAGAATGACGTTTTAGAATGTACACATCTTCAATTGAGATCTTGCTGTAAACTTGGTGAAAGTGTTTAATAATAATTATATTGATAATATTAAAAGCACTCGTCCAATTTTTAGAATAAATTATTTTATTTCGTGAAACTTCATTTTAGCGTAGATCTCAAAAGATGTCTGACTATAATAACATTCATTCTAACATTTATAAGGCTGCTACTGATCAACTCTCGATTGTAATACTGACGATTTCTGGTTGCATTTTTGCATTGATCCACTCGATAAATTCAGAAATACGTGTATTTACAGTTGGTGCTCTGATTGTACCACAGGAACTGAAGGTCCAAGAAATGAGGCCTAAAATTTCTGGTACTTCATTTACATAGCGAAAAACAGGGCCTCCATAGTCTCCCTTTGTAAAATTATGAAATTTATAGTAAAAATTTTTGAAACATTTATATTATGTATTTTTATATTTGTTAATCTTTCTATGAATTAAAATGTACATTCTCAAATTAAAAAATGAAGTCCAATGAATATATTGAAAATATAATCTTGAAAAAATTTAATTGTAATTTAATATTACTAATTATTGAATAAACTATAATTTATATATGATATGTTACTATTCGGTGTACAAATAAGTTTCCACTGTTTTGAAAAGATGGCGCCACCGATAAGATAACATCGCAATTGTCAGCTGTAAAAAGTCATATAGTATATGTTGACATCTGGAAACAGTATAACCTTTTAATACCTCTGACTTTTTGCTAGCATCACTTAGTTTTCATCGTGTTAAGATGTCAAGTTTTGAGCCAAGTAAGCGTCATTTGCGGGAATTGTTAATTTACTTCTTTCATTTACATCAATCTGCAGCTGAAACACTTCGGCTGCTCATAGAAGCATATGGTGATGTTAATTTGAGTGAGAGAAGTTGTCAGGAGTGGTTCCAAAAATTTAAAAGTGGTGATTTTGACGTGAAGGACAAACCACGCAGTGAAAGGCCCAAAGTGTGTGATGACACAGAATTGGAAGCTTTACTGGAAGAAGATCCGTACCAAATGCAAGAAGAACTTGCACAAGAGTTAGGAATCACTCAACAAGCTATTTTACAACGTCTCAAAACCCTGGGTATGGTCCAAAAGCAAGGAAATTAGGTTCCTTACGAACTGAAGCTAAGAAACGTCGAGGGTCGCTTATTCGCTTGGGAACAATTGCTCAAAAGGCAAAATCGTAAAGGATTTCTACATCGAATCATGACGGGAGACGAAAAGTGGATTCACTACGACAACCCAATGCGTAGGAAGACATGGGGTAAGCCCGGGCATGCAGCTACTTCGATGGCCAAGCCAAACATTCATGGTAAGAAGCTAATGCTGTGCATTTGGTGGGATCAGCTTGGAGTAATCTATTACGAACTACTCCAACACAATCAAACCATCCGCGGGGAACATTACCAACAGCAGCTGATGCAATTGAGTTGCGCATTGAAGATTAACCGTCCACAATATGCCAAAAGGCACGATAAAGTCATTTTTCAGCATGAGAACGCTCAGCCACATGTTGCAAAAATCGTAAAGGAAACGTTAAAAGCGCTGAATTGGGATGTCCTACCCCACCGGCCGTATTCACCAGACATTGCTCCCTCAGACTACCACCTATTCCGGTCGATGACTCATGGGCTGGCTGAGCAGCACTTCAGTTCTTACGAAGAATTGAAGAAATGAGTCGATTCGTGGATCGCCTCCAAAGACGAGCAATTTTTTAGACGGGGTATCCACTTGTTACCCGAAATATGGTCAAAAGTAGTATAAAGTGATGGGCAATATTTTGAATGACATTATTTGTACCTTTTTTACAATAAATTCTTATTTCTTTATAAAGAAACGACGGAAACTTATTTGTACACCCAATGTTTATCCAAATTAGAGACGTTCAGAAAAGAAATTTATTTCATCAAATAAGTTTGAATATTATTTAAAATGTTAAAGTCACTAGAACAGATATTTCACATCTATTTTATCCAGTTTAATGCTACTTTTTCAAAAACTTAATTGATAAAAAAAAACAATTACAATAATTTTCTAACGACTTCAATATGTATAAGAACAAAGATCTGAAAAAATTAAGGTAAATATGAGTATTTTTTGAAGAAATTATATTAAATACAAGTTTATAAATAAAAAAATTTATAACAAACTACTTAAAACTATTACACGAAGACGTGGATTGGAAACATACTGCAAAATTATTAATATATACTTGATAAAAAATATATTCAAATAAAAATTACGTTTTCTATTTGGAGTTCAAATATTAATCGGTAAGTGTCGGTAACACCCCATACCTATCACAATTCAATTATATCAATAATGATATAGTTAAAATTCCATGATAAAAAGAATAAAGCTTTAATAATCTAAGGTGAGGTTTAATCTAAATCCTAAATCATATACCAAAGAAAATATAAAGTTTATTGTAAAGTTCACAAGAGAAATCTATCATGAAATCTACAGTAAATTACTTTGTTTAAAAAAGTTCTTGAAAATCGCATAATTCGACTGGAATAATTTTCCTAACTAGCTTTTTTCTCACCATTTTTTCTGTATCTGACTGATTACTGAGCGAAAAATTAAAATAAAGAAATTCGAGTGTATAGATGGAAATTGCATCATATGATATTTCGATTATGTATTCTTTATCTTACCGAATAACAGAGTAGAATAGAAAGAAGATAATATACGTGAACGAAATGCGACATATGTTCTAATAAATTAGAAGATGAGTCAATTTTATACGATCATCTCGAGCAAACCGAATCGAATGCATATACATCAGTGGGTCTGTTTGCCTCTACAGGAATGAGAATGTAAATTATAAAAATGCTCATTGCATCCTAACAATGTCTTTTTAGTCAACTTATTAAGTAAAAATATAGAAAGCCGAAACTTCCTACTGATATAAAAAAACAAATTTGAATTTAGATTATATAACAACTTACCGTGCAAGCAGTAATGAAATTTCCACGCGTATTGGTACACATCTGTGAATCTAGCAGTGGAGTAAACGATGAAATTTCAGAAAGAATTCGTTGGCAATGTTCATTCTCTAAACTAGTAACAACCGCATACTGCATTACTAATGCTATGTCTCTCTGCTGATTGGGTCCAATGTTACCCCACCCTGCTATGAAAACACGACCCGTAAAATTGTTGCCTTTCTGAGCAAGCTGTACCACTGGAGGATTAGAAATTGCAGTTTCTAGTTTTATCAAACCAACGTTGTTAGGTAACAAATCACTGGAACTTCATAGTATTAAATATGTGATTAGTTCAATATATTTCTCAGAATCAGTATAATTAATTTTTATTTATAATATAATATAATTAATTATTATAATATAATATAATTAATTTTTATTTATAATATAATTTATATTTATAATCAGTATAATTAATATTTATAAATAATTATAAAATATTTTATAGGTACACAACCAATCATTTATTTATTATCATTCGGCATATCTTTTTTTTTTATTGAGCTTACCCAAGCCTATAAAAAGACTTATACAGCTATCTTCGGCATATCTGATCAATGATGATAAAAGTATTTTTTATTAATAAATTTCTGAAACCGTGTATTACTTATGAAGCATCTATTAAATGCCATTAGTGAAATTATAGCTTGAATTATAAATTCTGATGCATTTTGTTGATAATTGGAAATTTTATAATGTTTGAATAAGTTTATAATATTTGGAAATAGTGCCTGTTTGTCATTTGCTTCGACAAACGGCCTCGGGCCTGTATTTCATACTAGATTTCAAAAGAGTATAATAGAATTTTGTTGCGTTTAACTCGTAGGAGAAAAGTTTAGATGAATTAACAAGGGGATAAAGTAGACTATATAGACAGTATCTTAAGTTACCGCTCAAAAGAAGCGAAAACGGTATATAATCTTCTTTATTCTTTTGGTATGTATACTTTTTTCGTACAACGTATAATGTGAATTGATTAACCACTTCTAATAAGCAATAAAGTGAATTTTGTACTCTTAGTCATACTAAACTAGTCTTTGTAAGGTGTAAGATTGATTTTTTATCTCAAAAAACAGTTTACACCTAACTGAAGCAAGGAAAATAAGTTCATTTGCATACTAGTGTTGAATAACATTTTACATTACAAGAGCCGAAGAGACATCCGAAAGAACTTGCATTTCAAGTTAGAGTATTGCAAAATAATGAACTCACCTGAAAAAATCTTCGTGAGTAAACTTAGAATCTATTTTAATGCTTTGAGCTCGATCATCTGCTTGATAGACAAAGTACATATGGATTTTTACAACAGGTATGCCGACTCCTCGTATTCTGTTGACGCAGATTGCTGTAGTTAAGATCCAGTACTCATCGATAATCGTACCGGCACAAACATGTACATAGGGGAACAATCGAAAATAGCTCATTTGAATCGAAGCTATGAATGGAAACTGATCACGGCGAGCATCTTCGCCATTTACTATGCGTGGGCTAAGAGTGTACTGAGCGCTGACTGAAACTTTTTTTAATAAAAGGTTGTTAAACTCAATTTCATAATAATACGAAACAGTAGCAAATATATATTTGTATATAGCTTGTATACAAATTAATAAATATTTTTTCATTGGTCTTACAGTCCAATTAAACCAATCGAATCAACCAATCAAATTTTCAATGAAAATTATTACGAATTATCACTCGCCGATCAAGCTATTGGCTTCGTCTCAAGCATCATCGAGGAATTTGAAATTCTTGCCGTTCTAGTACATACTATTATTTAAATAACTTTATAGCAAAGAAAAAAATGCTATCTATTGTAAAATACGAAAATAACTTATATTAATACAGCAATAATTCAACTTACTTTGAATAAATAGAAAACTAAGAAAAAACAGAATTGCACACATTATGTTCGGCAAAAACAAACTATGAATTGCGTTTTGATACTTGAAATATTATGAATTGAAACTAATATTAATTGAGTAATGACTATAATTTATACTGTAGAAAGCAATCAAATAATCAGGAACTTAGCAAATCAAACAAGATATTAGCGTAACTTTAGCTTTGAAAGAAGCTGTATACACCGTAATATCGATAAATATGATTGAGTCTTTGTCTGACTATGATACATAAATACAATATGTATTCTCATATTTTTTATACGTCATAAATAAAATAACAAGAATAATGATCATAAGAAAGTAGCAACAAATGGGACAATAAAATTCACATTTAACAAGTCAATGATTTAATGTAAATTTTCATATAAATTAATATTATAATATAATTACAGTGATTAGATATTGTAAACAAGTTATGTAAAATTTAAAAGATTTGAAGAGCTACTTTTTATCAACTTGATGAAAGATAAAATAGTTTAAACAAGCAGAAGATAAAGATAAAGAATATGGACATTCTTATAAATGGTCGTTATAAGCAACGTCTAACAACATTTATATTATAAATAAAAAAATAACACCTCGTTTGCAGAATATGAAAATCTCTTGAAAAATATAATATTATATAAGTATTCATGTATTATTCTTATTAATATAGTATTATATAAGTATTCATGTATTATTGTTATTAATATGATATTATATAAGCCTTCGTGTATTATTCTTATTAATATAATATTATATAAGTATTCGTGTTATTCTCAATCAATAATTTCTATAATTTATTATTTTACGTTTTATCAAATATTCAGCGATTGTTCAATTAATTATAATAGACATAATTACAAATGGTAACGATTGGTAGAATGTAAATAAATAAAAAATATATTTTTTTAAGTATGTCTTTAGAAACTTTGAATTCTTTAGAAAAAAAATTAAATACAGAATTTTGCTATAATAGACAAGGGTTTTATACATGCATTTCTATGATTTGGTATATATGACAACTTTTCCTATTGACATTAACATTTTATTTAACATTTGATTTAACATTAATATTTATGAACATAAATCGATGTGTATGCTAATGATAAGAAGCTTATAAAAGCCGTAATGTCCATCTATATTATGGTCTGAAATCAGAATGTATGAGAGAGAGAGAGAGAGAGAGAGAGAAATAAAAGTAAAATTGACGAGAGAGTTTCAGTTTACATGTATTTTCAGTATAATCAATAGTAAAAATATTTGAAATCAACCGGATATTTTCTATTTCTATGCATCAGGCAAAAAATTATATGATCAAATAGAACGGTGCTGCGACATTAAAGTGATCGGCCAAAATTTAGCACTATAAGTATATGCATTCTACTGTAACCAGTACCAGAATGAGAAATAGCAAATGATAATAAAAAAAAATTTTTAAAAAGCAATAAAATTCATGATATTATAATGATTGTTCTCTTATTACTTTTATTATTATCAACAGCACCATGAAATATAGGTGGGTGTGGATCTACGGATACTTGTCAATAACTAATCACGTCCCATTTCTTTACGCCCAACGGACGTTTGAAATATATGTAATAATATGACTAATTCTGTACATGTTTTATAAAATGCTTTAAATTGAACTCGGTGGTATTAACTCTTGTGAAGCGTATCACTAAACGGTTTCAGATATGACCGCTCGAGTGAGATGAGAACGATATACAAATAGTACATGTTTATCTACTTTATTCTCTTGGCACGTATACCTTTTTCTTAAAACGTAGAAAGCGGTATTTTCAGTTCTCTCTGGCATGCTTCTAATAAAGGTGAAGTGAGTTTTATAATTCTATGCATTATATAGCTTATCCAAAATCATCCGTGACCCTCGCTAGGACCTCTCTGGCTACGACCTATAAATGATTCACGTTTGTTTTCTCCGAGTACATGCTGAAAACATACATCGCCTATTTTACTGTCTGTCGATAGTAAAATACGTATTTTATGCATATGGATATTAAAAATATTCTTTGTTTATATTAAATAAAATATCATTGCAATACATTTATCTTACGCAGAACGTTCTTTTCATTGCTTCAGCTGAGATATATATTCCGGATTGTTGCAATGATAAAAACTAGTGCAAATTAACTGGAATATAGAGTAGAATGTAATGCAATAAAAATTATGCGAGGATAAATGACGACCGATGGGTAAAAGTGCAGTTGGGTGTCCTGGAACACGATGGATATTTCTCGTGGTATACTGTCATCGAGTCATTGAATACATTTCCCAGAATGTTATTGTCATAATTTCAATTATTGTAAAATTTGTCTGACAGATTCTGATGCGAGTGCTTACAATTGCAAATTTTAAACCATTTTGAAATACTGCGCCGTCTAAGCCAATATAGCATAATAGGAAAATGTATTTGTAATAAATTTTATTTCTATTCTTTATTGTTTGAATGTTAATAAATTGACTATTGTTATTGTTTGAATTTGAATATATTGGTGACGAACAAATTAGAAATACGAAAATTGTAGTAAAAATGCTCCATATTAATATTTTCTGGGTGAAAAGAAGAAAATACTCAATATATAACAGCATATAAATGATATGTGAAACAAGTGAGATTTCGGAAAATATTATTAAAAAATAATTGGTATATCTACCAAAAATAATTTTTTATATTGTAATATGTTTTTGCCTTAAAACTCGAATGCGATGAGCAAAAAGTACTTATACCACTTCAGACACTGTATCATGTGAGCGTTGAGGTAGATTCCTGACGTATCGAAATGCTAATAATTTATCGCATTTTACTCGTTAATTATTAGTATTAGAGAAAAAATGGATAGAACATAAAAAAAATTATAAATATTAAGTTTTGTGGAATAATTTTCATTTTAAACAAAAATTGTTCAAACAAAAGTTGAACATCTTATTGAAATAAAAGTTTTAACACTTTAACAATTAGATTTTTCATTTCGTAATTTTTCTCAATTATATTCGTAATCAGCGTCTGAAAGTACATACGTATGATTTTTTTCAGAATTTTTTTCGACTTTTTTTTCGAAAGTTTAAAATTATTTTTTATGTTCAGGTGAGCAGCGGACGTATAATCCAGATGGTCAGAACCAGTGGACGTTTTGTTTTCGTCAACACATAGACTAAACTTTTTTCTGACCTAATTTGAGCCGAGGATAAATAACTGAAAAAAATGTTTTTTACATGTTTGGGTCCCTGGCGTTACCACATCCAGATTAGATGCCGCAGCGGATGTTCACTTTTAACTTTAGCACATTCAAACGAATCATTTAAACTAATTTTCGGACGAGGATAAATCTATGACATAAAAATGTCGCTGGCTCCCGGACTAATAAAAATGTTTATATTTTACAGGTTGGTTAGGCAGTTCCTACTATAAACACATTCAGACGCAAAAATACAGAAACCAATTTGTTACATTTGTTACTTAAACCAAATAAATTTGCTTAGGACCAAACTTAACACTTTTAGATTAATACCCAATTTATGAATTAGAAAACCTAATTTTCATTCATAAAATTTTTATTTAATCGAAAGAATTAATAAATGATTATATTAGATCATTTTCTACATATTAATTCAATTTATTATTAATATATTTTGGAACATGATAACTTATTTCGGATAGTCAAAAAATAAAACTACGTTAACATTCCAATACTGAAATCGCCGTTGAAAAAGGGTCGATGTTACTGTAGATGTTTTCCGGATCCATTTTTTCAGTTATCCATTGTTTAAACGCAGAAACGCGTGTATTTACAGTTGGTGCTCCAATTACGCCACAAGGATTTTTGGTCCAAGAAATGAGGCCTATAATTTCTATTTCTCTGTTGTCGTAGCGAAAAATTGGACCGCCGGTATCTCCCTTTAAAATAAGAATAACAAATTTTATAGTTTAAATATTAAATTTTTTTACCTGTTGTTGTTATCATAAATCTGATACATTAGTCATTGAAATATATGTTTTTTATAAAAAAAATAATGAATTAAAAAAGTAGTAATAAGTATAAAGATGAGAAAAAATTTCAGAAATTTAATTTTAATATTATTACTGACAACTAAATGAACGATCAATTTTTTTTATGCTATTTAACATTGCTCTATTTATACTCCCAACTATCGGTGTTAATCAAAGATGGAGTTCTACGATGTGTTTGTAAACAAAGCACATGTAAATTTTTACAGCGGTGCGTGTGTCAATCGGCCAAGACCGGGACTGGAACAATAATCTATATTTACAGGAGCTTTTAGTATTGATAGGAATTATTCGACAAACAAATATATATAGTCACGAGATATGAACAAATATAATTTGAAATTATAAAAAACAAATATTTTCATAAAGCTTGAAAGGCTTATCATACTTGTGATCACATTATAATCTCTTTCCTGTAAAATATCGTAAGGGACTCCCCGATACCGCTTCTAACAGAGTAAACAAAGTATATTGTTCATATGAGTCGTCATGAATTCAGAAAAATCGCAAAAATGTGTGATTGTTCAGAAAATTTTTAATTAAAATGTGTAATAAGTTTTGTATGAAATGTTTACTGAATTGTGCAATTTTTAAACAAATGCCAAATCTGAAGCAACTGTTGCAATAAGGCATTCTTTTTTTGTACCCTAGTTATCAATAAAGAAATGTAGATGTCTATATTTAAATTGTTCATTTTTAAATCATAAGAATGCATCTTCCTTTCTTACAATAATACGTAGGTGAACCAAATTTTAGAGGATTAAGATGGAAATCGATATATAAAAGTCAGAATATAAGTAACGCGAGTTAGGGAACGAATAAGTTTTAAAAACTCTGCTATAACAGATAGATATCTAAAATAAAAAATTAAGTTCATTAGATGTTATTTTATTACATTTTTATATTTATACCTGTTATTATATGACCGGTATCGAGTTAATTTAACTTATTCTACACGTCAACTTTGTAAAGTTTTTATAAAAAGTAAATTTTTAGGTATAAATCTACAATTCTTTATACTTATCCTCATGTATCATTGTATACAGGTTCTATCTATTTAAGACTCTAAGCATATATGTACATAAATTTATAATACTAGATCTTATCATTTGTCTTTTTTTTTAACTTTAAAAGTGTAACCTAACATTCACAGTAAATCGAATGACTCAATCAAATGATATAATAACCACACATGAGTGCGTTTCTCAATGAACAAGAAGATACAAGAAATTTTGACTACAGCCTATGAAGGCTATTCTGTTGATAAAGAATTCCGTTTTTGTCTAGTTTTTCCTTAGATCCTGGATAAATATTTATTGCAACAACTGCCAATAGAACTATTTTCTTCCATCAAGAAGAAATTTTTACTACGCTATATCAATGATTATTATTATCCAAATTCTACTCTAAAAAATTTGAAGTTCAAAACGCTCGACAAATATAGCGGCGCACAGACGTGTATAAGCATATGACCTCGTACAACTTACACTGCAACCTGTAATGCGTTTTCCACGAGAATGGACACATATCTGCGAGTCCTGCAGTTGAGAAGAGGTCTGTATGTCGGAAAGAAGTTGCTGACACTCTTCATTCGTCAAAAAAGTAACAACGGCATACTGTAATACTTGCGCTACGTCTGGCAGCGTACTTGATATAATTTTGCCCCACCCCGCTATTAAAACGTGACCTTTTGGAATTTCGCCTGGTTCAGAAAGTTTTGCCGTTGTAGGGTTCAAGATTTCAGTCTCCAGTTTTATCAAACCAATGTCATTGACCAAAAAATCTCTAGAACATAGCATTAATACATATGTTAGAATAAATGTATTATTAAAATAAATCACATAATATTAAGCTTAGCTATAACCAAAAACTAATGAGCTCATGCTGGCGATCGTAGCACTTAAGGGAGACTCTGCTTGTGACTCGCCAACCATAGTGGTTGCATAATATATCCAGCCTCCTATTATCAGTGTAAAATTGAATCTTGTCGACAAAGTGATCCGAGTGACTAAAATGAACTTTTTTAATTTTTACGACGAAAGTCTCTACTATTGCAACAAATTAATCATTATAAAATTGCAGCCTAAGCAAAAGTAAAGCCTTTTTACTCTTTCACTTGTTTATTCTTTCATTAATTAATTTATAACTTTCTACTAGTCTTTATAATCATAGAAAATCATAATGTAATATACAGTACCACTTATAAATATTATTTTACATTTCATAATTTAATCAAATTTTGCATAAAATTAGCTTTTATTGGTGAGTATATATGATACTTTGTTTGATATATGATATTTGATTATATTATTTGAGTATATATGATATTTGATTGATGATTGTTCTGAATTAAATTAATAACTATATTTATCGGTCTTACAGTCCTTGTACAATAATATACTATAATAATATAATGACAGTCAGACTGTCGTTGTTTAGTCCTTGGAGATGAACCGGAACGGGCCGAAACATCGGGCATTTAAGGTAAATTTAAATTTAAGTTGGTGAGGGCAGTCAGGCTATCCTTTACTAACATAGAATATAGATTAATTTATTTTTACTGTTTAATTAAATTAAATTTTTATTTTATTTTTAATAGTATTCTCATTTCAGATTCTATGGGAGTGATTGTAAACAAGGGCAGTCTGACTATCATGATATAATGATAGTATATTATTGTATAAAGACTGTAAGACCGAGAAAAATAGTTATTAATTTAATTTTTTAGACAGCTTTTCAGATATGTATGATTTTATATTAATTAATTAAAAGATCAAAATCATACCTTTTAAAATTCTCGTGAGCAACCTTATAAGCAATTTGAATAATCTGAACTCTGATATCTCTTAAGTAGGTAAAGAACATGCGGATTTTTACACTAGGTATACCGATGCCTGATGTTCGATGTATACAGACTGCTGTAGTTAAGATCCAGTACTTATCAATGACCGTTCCAGCACATACGTGAACGGATGGAAACAAATCAAAATAATTCAATTGAACGGATGCTATGAACGGAAATTGTTTAGGTATAGTGTCCTCGCCATTTATTATACGTGGCATAAAAGAAAGCTGAGCACTGGCTGAAACTTAGTAAAAAAGATTTAGTTTTTCCAATTTAAAATATAAATTTATAAGTATATAAAAATGTGGAAATTCAAAAATTGAAATGTTTATGACGATACGTGACATTACCTTATATCTAACTGTTCGATTTGGAGAGTATAAAGAGAGAGAGGGAGAGAGAGAGAGAGAGAGAGAGAGAGAGAGAGAGAGAGAGAGAGAGAGAGATTGAGAGTGAGAGTGAGGGAGAGAGAGAGTGGATGTATTCGCACGACATGGTCGGTCATCCGAGACCGTAATATAAATAAAAATAAAGGCCTCGTCCCTAGAAATATACACGGGCAAGACGATGAACACGTGTACTTTATTGCTTAGGGTTCCAGCGAGATCCCTCTAGTAAATCGGATCTATGTGTCCAGGTAGTGCCCCGCCCCGTCTCTTGTTTTTCTAATAACCTAGCCGCCCAATAACGAAGGAGCTTCTACGTATATGAATATATTCATTCTACGTTCGACACTGTTCCGGGCAAGTTGTCTCGAGCTTTGAGACTTGTCTTATGATTGTTTTGTGTTAATTAATTGTGACTTTCTTGTTTGGTGATCGATTCCGTTAATATTGTAATTTGAAAGTGTTGTGTATAATTAGCGTGTAAGGAATTAAGGCGCATCAGCGGGACAAGACACGGGGTCTTGTGGAGATCTAGCTCCGAGTGTGTTCCCGGCGGCACTCGTGCCCAGTGGCTGCCGTATGTGGTCAGGGCTGATCCCGTCCCCAAGACGTTGGGACCACGGCGCAGAGCAGGAGGTATTTCGAGGAACATCCTTCCCCCATTGGACCTCTCCCGATTAATGTGCGCTGGAGTACTCCACGGTAAATTAGTATGTATGCAAAGGAACTCGGTGTACATGTTGCGTGAGATGTAATTGTCGTGTGGACGGATTTGTGTGAATTAGCGAACTGTTATCGTATTTAAATTACTTATTGTAAATCGTAGTTACAAAGACTTTTTCCTCCACTTACTGAGTGGAGGTTTTTTATGCCTCGCGGTAAATAAATGAATGTTATAAAGAATAAGCATTGCCTACGTCTTTATTATACCCATCTTCAAACACCCATCTTCTTCAAATACTCACCTTTTATTTAATGTCAACACTAACATTTATTTACAGAATGAACGATTATAATTTTATTTATTTATATAGGTGTTTTATTAAATTCTCTTTCATTAATTTCGTTTCTAAATTATAATCTGTTTTATCGAGCAACATATATAAAAAATATATGATTTAATATAATGCGAAAACAAATATCGTTTCTCAAAGAGAATAACTTATTCATTACAAATATTTCAATCATTTATTAAGATTTGATAACATTTATTGCTAGCATGAATATCATGTTGAAGAATTCGTATTTTTCTTGTTATCGATGTAACATGACAGCAATATTTGCTAATATTATTATGATTATTATTATTATTATTATTTCTAGTATTTGAATGCATTTTACGCATTTCCTATTATCGATCAATATCGAATCAAGAGAAATAAACTGATGGACCAACCACAAGAATATTTGTGACTCAAAACAATCTTGTACCCTTACATACAAAACACATATCTCCTTGTTTTCACATTTGTCAGCTCGTAACTTTTATGCACATTATTTCAACTAGGCCGATGGTCATTCAAGATTCGACAATCAAATACAGGTTTGTTCTGGAACTTAGATTTGAGATAAACACGACGATACAAGTATCGACAAAAATACTTCCTTCAATGTTAAATTTTGGGTGAGAACTCAGGGGAATTAAATCGGTATATAACACAGAATACCGATTCGATTCCGATAAAGAAGCTCACTTCAGCTCAATGGGAAAAAATGGGCAGATTATTTTTCCTCATAAGAACTGGAATCAAGCAGGAAAGATGCAATTTGTATATCAAAGTGAGGAAAATAATGCTTTCTTATCATTCAGTTAGCAAAATCTTATTCCAAAAAGTAGGCATTGTTTTAGAAAAATGCATAAACTATAACCCATTCTAACAAAGAATTTGTAAAGAATCATTACTACCGCAGAGCAGGCCATTCGTCAATATATTCGGTAGATACAGCAGGACATGAAATAGGTTATAATCAAAAGGTCACAGCGACCGTGAATTGTGACACCCATAGCTCGCCGACGAAACGCACAGCTGTAAGGATTACTCCGTATCACTCAAGAAGAAATACTTAGGAATGGACAGCGGTTCCTGATAATACGTAACCAGTCATTCTTGTCCATCGGAGAGAATGGCTTCGAAAATGAATGTATTAATATATCAAAAGAGAATAATATATTGCGATTAGTCAAGTAATTATTAAATTAATTTAGATTTGTAGCAAAATTAATTAGAGGTCGCGCTTACGTACTTTACAAAAATATAAATTAAGGAAAAAACAGAGCAGAAGGCTTGCTCTCGCGGTGCTCTCGGCCTGACGAGACGTACAGAAAAAAAACAATATTCTCCATCGTCAGACTCTAAACTCTTGGAGATTTCTTGATTTTAGATGTAATTAACGCTATTCTTCACTGAATGTCGAAAATATGGATGACCTGAAAATCTCACTGAATAAAGTAATCCGTCTTCAACATCCAAAATGTACGTTATCATATTTATAATTGTTACGAGTAGTTAAATGCTTCAGGAGGACGGCTTGCCCTCTTCCCTGCAAAAATTACACTGATGGCAAAATATTGCGGAAAAACACTCGACAACAGTAGATACTTCTAAACAGGTTATTTATATTAGATTAAATCTCTTTATTATTGATTAAAGCCTGCTCCTGGATCTAATCGAGAGATCTAACACTTCTCCATAGTTTGAGCGCTTCCAGAATGATTAAATGGTTAATAAAGAAAAGAAATTTAAAACGACCTTAAATAGAATAGAAAATTGAGTTTCCGTGGTGATAGAAAATATGGCGAGCACTAGCAATTACGAAAGAGCGTAGATGCAGAAACAAACACATTCAGAAATGATGTTAACCTGAATACGTATATATTTATGAATACAGAGAGAATCCGGTACAAAAACTGAGAATCCAGTTTTTTTATATTTCTGGCGACAAGTAATATATATATAGGTTTCCATAGAACCGAATTGAAATGGTATTTTAATGCTGTAAAATTGCTATAATTTCTTGTTCATAGGGAATCCGGAGAGAACTGAACACGAATCCCATGAAATAATTTAAATTTATTTATTGTTGTAAGCGAATATTTCATTTAAATGAATTATCGTAAATTCGATTAAAAATTTATTTTTACCAGGCTTTAGAATTATTTATATATTCATTATATTTTTGTACATATTAAAGGATAAAACCTTACTCTTCGAAGGTGATATGTCGCATATATAATATATATCTATATTTTTCCAAAAAATTAAGCATATATTGTTAAAACGTTAGTTTAGACAAATGTGATATTCATAAAAACTCATGATACTACTTTTTGAATCATGAAATAAACATCTATAATCAAATTTTCATCTCAAAAATGCAAATCAGAGACATATCAAAAATATCTTCTTTCAACTTTACATCACTTGTCATTAAGATCACAGATCTTTTAAATATTGATAAAAATAAATGTCTGTGTTTGACCACAACGCTGACGGACAAACTGAAATGCAATTTGGAATGCATACTAAGGAAAATGGGATATTAACATAATGTCAGACTAAATAATATTTATGAAATTTATTTCAGATTAGTAAACCTTTATCATTTTATTATTTATCAATATACGATAATTTTGTATAAAATTCCAATAATCCAGTTTAAAATATTTAAGATGTTGTTTATGACATATTTTACATACCTATTAATTAAATTTTTGCTATATTTTCAGATTTATATATGATCTTCAACTAGTTGTTTTTCAATAATTAACATTTGTGAAATACTTAACCTTATAGATATTAAATTTAGATCAGATCAATACAATATGAAAAATAAATTTCAGAAACATTTGAAAAGTTTGAAGATTTTATTTGAAATTTAAAGACAAATTTGAAAACTTTACTGTATAAGAAGTAAATAAGCGAGAACAATTATTGTACGCTTCGACCTAGACCATCTAATGGATACGTCAGTAATTTGACATGTGCACTAATTTTAAACATAGGACAAAATGTTGCTTTAAAAGAGTGATATAAAATTTATCTTTACATTCATATTATAAAATAAGAGCGATTTTTGTTTAATAAGCTAATTTAATGAACAAAAAGATACACGTATTAGCGACATTTTTCAAGTTTTCGACTAGATCAAAAATGTTTTTTACATCATTCATACTGTTTTTTTAATTTTGCTTAGAAATCCTAGGTATACCTAATATATTAGTTACACCTAGGTATATCTAATCTATAAAGTTTCAGAGCATGTTTTTATATACTATACCTATAATATATATATATATATATATATATATATATATATATATATATATATATATATCTTTAATATTGGTTAAAGCAAATAAGTGTGGAATAAAAAATGTATTGATAGTTTGGTAGTAATATACTATATATTATGATATTTGCTGCGCTCAGTCAGCAAATATCCCATCATCGGTAAGCGCGTTTGTTCCCATGTGCTATACGATATTGTACACAGTCAAGATGCCTCATATAATTTATTACAATCAAACGATTCTGTTGTTCTAATTGATTATTTAATTATGCCGGTTACATTTTGATATTAGTTTGTAAGTATTAGTATGTAATAAACTAATTCTTACTTTTAAAAATAGATTTGATATGTCTATTATATATAAAATAAATATATTAATTAGGTAGGTAAGTGACAGAATTAATATTACTTGATCTAACTTACTTTGAACCAGTATAAGAGCAGAAAAAAATAGAATAGTAGTCATTGTGTTTATCTAGAAGAACGAAGTTGAGTAAAGAATATATATTTCGTAAAAAATAAAAGGTAAACTAACATTGATCTAGTTATTTCCTCTATTCAATTGTATAAGAACCTGTAGATACTAATCAGAATTAAAACAATGATAACATTTTTCGACCTTAACAACCAAGTTATGAACAAGAAGATAATGGTATACATATGCTAAATAATCTAGAAAGTATAATAAAAAAAATTTTTTTAATTCACTGAACGAGCCCAGCGGAACAATTTTCGCGAGCTATTTCTGTTTCTCAAATATGGTAATCATAATTATCGATTGTAGCCATGTGTAAGAATTCTAGAAAATTCAACCTATCGTGTGATATAAAATTCTTCTTCATTATATGGCTCGAATAATTTTTCATCAATTATGTTTACATTGATTGAATTAAATCAAATAAAAGTATATGGTACCATAGTAAGAACAATTTCAGAATTTTATTTAAATTTTCTTTTATTTATATAGACACTTGAGAAAAATAAAATTGTACATAAATAGCATGAAATTGTAACTATATAATTTCTATTTCCATTTCCAATTGATTTTTATTTTGAATTGATTAAAATAAAATTATATAATATTTATAGTTCTAAAGTACTATGTATATTGAATTGAAATTCGTTTTTTTGACACTGGGTAACTTCAATGATTGTATTGTATGGAAACCTGTTGTGTTCCTTTGTAGAATTTGCAACATATATTTATTTTGAAACCTTTATTAGAAAGTATAAAACGGACAGTCGCCACAAAAGGGTCGCCACAAAAAAACAGTCGCCACTGACTCCAGATAAACTCGCTATTATGAATCAGAGATAGAATATTTTGTATAGTGACAATAATGATTTCAAATTCGTTTTTACTCGCTACTTGAATATAAGATTATGCAACTACTATGAGGGGAACACTATTTACGAATGAGTTGTAGTTTACCTCCAAGTTGAGTAAAAACTCTATTCTAATAAGAATTCTTAAATCATGATCACACTAGTTGTGTGACCCCCAGATCAATCCTCAATGCTAAACGGTAATAAAGCTGTTTTTTAATTAAATTATACATAAAGAGATTATTAATAAATATTTAATTCAACATTAGATATTGTAGCTGGGCTAGCTGCTAACTAACGGTCGTGGTAGACACCGATCGACCGACCTTCCTTCTGCGACGGTGTCGTGATGAAATTAGGCGGTTTCGGTTCCTCCATTCGGTGGAGCTCCTTTCGTTGATGCCAACGTACTCTTTCCTCTCTGCACGCTTTATCGTCAATGCATCGGTGTACAGCGGGCCTGAAGTCTGAGGCGTACAACTCTTATAGGTGTCTGCAGAGTTCAGAAACTGGCTGCTTCAAACTGTTACCCCTGGTTCTTCGCCATTGCGCTGAATGAGTCGAATGCCCAAGTAGCCCGATTTGTCGGTATTCCGTAGCCTGCTCCACTTTTCCTGCAGCTGAAGAAGGCCGCACGAACAAGGACTTCTCTTCCAGCACCAAGAATTATGACAGCTCTACTTCAATACCATCTCTTCAAAATTTACGACTTCCTCTCTGCAGTTTTTCTAGGGCATCCTCTATCTTATACGAAGCGTAGCTCACGAAAATTCATTTGGCGGCAACGGGCTCCGCCCTTCTACAGCGATTTCCTCATTGGATAGTGACTCAGACCTCAGATCAACACTTATCACCTCTTTGGTATGGAGTGGGATTAGAGGCGTGATATATCATTGTACTCTTATCTTCTATCCCAATGTAAAAGTTAGATCTATCTTCTACGGGCCGGCTCTTTTCCGGGCAAATTTTAACATCTTTTCCATATTTGTTCTCTTCGAATCTTGTTATTGTTATCACAAAGCGGTCTTGAGTAGCTGGTTCTTGCGTATGTCCTGTGGTAGATCGACAGCGATAGAAGCTCGGTAAAGTTACATATTCTAGGTATGTACTGGACGTTTAGGCTGAAATATTACAGCAAGAGGGTTCAGCATGCCAAACATCCTATAGGCGTTTTGAAATCAAATAATGTCTTCAACTACTGATCATTGGTTCTTTCTATATAGCCACAGAATTTATCTGCATTTCATAGTACTGATAGCGTCTCTTTCTCTTTCCGTGCTACTGTAGGTTATCTCTACTGGCTAGAGTAGACGATTGACATACTCAATTGGGTACTACAAAACTATAAACCGTACTAAAACAAAGTTGTTAATACCAGAACGGTTCAATAAATACCCGTGTTAGAAATGAAGACACCAATTTTTCAAAAAATTTTTTTTTATTTTTCAACATACTCCTCTTTTAGAAAGATCAATGTGCTGGTGCGTTATCGTGATGAAACAAGACCTTTTTTCACCAAATATGTCCGTATCTCCTTCAACTTTTTGTAAAAGCGGTCCAATCACTGACTGTAGTATTGTCCAATGATCGTTCTTCCTTTTCCTAAAAAGTCCATCAGGATGATGTCCTTCGCATCCCAAAAATTCGTCGCCATGACCTTTCCAGCTGATGGGACCGTCTTCGCCTTCTTTGGAACAGATTCACCGTGAGAAATCCATTGTATTGATTGTTGCTTAGTTTCTGGTGTGTAATGTTGAATCCAGGTTTTCTTAACGGCGACAACTCGACGCAAAAAGTCTTTCGGATCACACTTAAATTGTTCCAAATACTGCTTCGAAGTTAACAGCTGGTTCCACGTGTTGTCTACCGTGAGCAATTACGGAACCCATCGGACCGACAATTTTTTTATGACCAACTTATCATGTAAAATATTAATTGCCGTTCCGGTCGACGCACCTCTGACGTCGTTTGATAGATAGCAGCACACGAGAATAACACCAGCTTCCCTAAGGAACATCCTCTGTCTTCAAACATGGATACTTATTGAACCGCCCTCGTACTTCATAAATTGGCTAGAACTGCTTCTCTCAGGAAAGAAACAATCAGCATAGCTTTTTCTTTATTCGGAAAGAAAGTATTGAATTATCATATGATCAGATTTAGCTAGTTAGTCTCATTTGTTCTCACCGTCAAATCTTACGCGAACGACAGCGCACTCTCAAATTACGCTAGAAAATCAAGGAGCACGGTGGTATTCAAAGGCAAGTATGGGTACTACAACCTTCGGATAACCGTGCTATACCTTGTTGTATATACATTAATATTGGATTGCGAGATTTTCAAATACGGGTAGATCGAGAGAAGTAGTAAACGAAAAGAACGTCAAGAAAGTACGTCAACACATTAAGAATAAGACAAAATCATCGATACGTTACATGAAAATTGATTTCAATTTGTCAGCAGTATCAATTCATCGTATTTTAAGTTCCAAAAAGCGCTTCAAATTCAACATTCTATAGACATCATTAAAGAAGCCAAAAGGAAAAAACTATCTTTTTTCTATCGTAATTGTTGATGGTTGATGAGACACGGTGTTTTCAAAATGATACAGAAACCTGGTGTCAAAATGCCGAAGGGAAAGCCACCGATGAGCCAAAACCGAACAATTTGAGCTTAGAAAAACCAAAAATCAAAAAAATGCTCATCGCTTTTGTACGATTCCAAGGGCATTATTCGCGAGGAATTCATTCCATCTAGCAAAACGGTTAATGCTGTGTATTATCTTGGTGTATTATAAAGTGTTTGCTTGTCTGTATTCTTCGTGTTCGGACACAATATCGTAAAAGTAGAAGCTGGCAGTTCTTGCATGATAATGCACTTACCCATCGATCGATATTGGTTACTGATTTTTGTTTAAAAAAAACAGCATTCTGATGCTCAATCACTCACCGTGCTCACCTAATATAGTACCTTGTGACTTCTACTTATTCGGTAAATTGCATTTAGCAATGGGAGGAAAGCGTTACAGAGACGTCGAGGACATGCGAAAGGCGACAACCGCCATTTTGAAGATGATTCTAGTCCACGACATGAAAAAGTCATTTAATGCTGTTCGAACGTGCAAAACTTTGTATTGACTCGGAAGGGAACTATTTTGAAGTAAATAAATTAATTTTGCAAAAATAATTTATTGTTTTTTTTAAGTCTGGGACTTTTGAATCAGACCTTATATATATATATACATATATCTTATGGTTATGTTCATACATCATAAAATTTTTGCTATATTTCACTATTACTATATATACTATTCGAGAAAATCTGTTATTGCGCATTTTGCATATCACACACGTGGGTTTATATACAAAAAAAGGTTTCAATCAATAATTTCGATGAATGAATCTTTGCTAAAATGAACTTTTAGCAATATATATGTTTTAGGTATCTATATGTTGAAAAAAGGTGAATACAATAGAGTTTACGATTTTCTCCTGTTTTAAAGATTTGAAATCCTAATTTAAATGTAAATAATGTATGATCACGCCATCGCGGCAGCGTTTCTCAAGCTCGTCTTCATGGTGCTACCCTGTCACTTAATAGAACTTAGAAATTTTGACAAAAGAAAGCATAACAATTCACCCCATTTGTATCCACTTATTTTTTGAAGGTTAAAAATACTTTTATTCCATGAAAGATGAAAATAAATAAATATATTTTATTTAGATTGTAGTTATAATGTTATCATATTTTAAAAAGTGATAATTTATTTTGCGTAAGTCGAAAAAATATAACTATATATTAGCATCTTAATATTGCAGTCGCGGCCGATGTAACATCAATATAGAGACCAATGTTGGTTGAGCTCATTTTTTCGGCAACCCACTCAGTAAACTCAGAAACCCGCGTATTGACAGTCGGTGCACCAACTATACCACAGGGATTTAAGGTCCAAGACAAAAGACCTACTATTTCTGGTACTCCATCAACGTAGCGAAATACTGGTCCGCCGGTGTCTCCCTTTAAAATAAAAATTGTTAATTTATGGTTCGCATTTTTAAAATATTTACATATATTTTTTTCTGTTCCTTTCATTAAAATTATACACTTTCAACTATATTTTCATCAAAAATAAATTGTTCAAATTTTTTATTCTCATTATTTTTAATCCTTTTTTGTTTGAAGTTTATATATTGTTTTATTATTTTATACTTTTGATTTTAATACGCTTAATATAGTACATAAATTAGTATTTTTGTATTCTGCTTTTACGTACTTACTTAAAGGTGATTCACAATGTTTTTGATTAAGTCTAATCAAATATTTTCTTTATAAACTTTATAAGTAGAAGATTATATTGAATAGTATTGAAAATAAATATATTTTATGTCCACTAAGAAATATAGGTTCATAAAATATAATCAAATCATCTGCGCTTGTCTAGACGTATCTCTCAATATCCACAGCATGAAGCAGAATTTCATAACTTACAATCACAATTTTTGTTATTTATACAAGCATCAGGTAAATTATGGTTATTTATCATCACAGTAAGTTTGTTAAATAATCGTTTTCCACCAGTAAAATCTCTGTTATATATTATGAAAAATCGCCGACGAAGTTTCAGTCATCTTACGCGATGTTATGACGGTTAGATGTTAATCCAAACTCTTCATAAATATAAGACATTAGCAGAGCAAAAATTTTGACATTTTATTTTATTAAGAATTAAATAAAATCATACTTTCTGTAAATTTCAGAAGTCACAAACCATTGTTTCACCTATACTGAATTATATTAGTTACCAAAAATATCGTGGATTCAAAAACGTGTGTGATTCTAGCTTTGTATATTCGTACCGACAAGTAAATATTTTTTGAAAATAAAATATGCTAAATAAACATTCAGACGTATTTTAATAATTTGAGCTCCTTTCTATCCCACATTAAGTGAATACTTAAAAACTAATATAATAATAAAAAACTTACGGTGCACGCTGTGACTCGGTCTCCGCGCGAATAAGTACAAATTTGTGATTCCTCCAGTCGAGAAGACGTCTGAATGTGAGAAAGAAGTCGCTGGCATTGCTCATTCTCTAAAATAGTTACAAGAGCATACTGCAATACCTCGGATGTATCTGTTATGTCATTTGGTCCAATTCTACCCCATCCTGCTATAAAAACTGAACCTGTTGGTTTTGATCCTCTCCGAGGAAGTTTAACAACTGAAGGTTGAGAAACTGCTGAATCTAGCTTCATCAAACCAATATCATTTGCCAAGAAATCTACAGAACTTAATATTGAAAAAAGCGTTGTTAGTGAATTATGTAACTGAACAAATGAGGTTAATATTACATCTGATTATGTTAACAGTCGCTCATCAGTTAATCATTTATTGAACTTGTTATATTTAAATTTCCATAAATTTTTTATTCAACGATAATGACAAATATCCTTTCTCGTTATCCTTAATATTTTCTAAGACGAATTCTATAAGCAGCTATCTAATATAATGTACTTTTTAACAAATGTTGTAATTACCTCGAGCAGAACTTTCAATATATTTGATTTTATATTTCGAAGTTTAGTGAATTATTGTATTAGAATTATATTTTGTTATAGAATAAGATTCCAGTATTCGTGTATGCTAATTGATAAGTTTTATATTCCTACCTATTGTAATTCTCATGAGTAATCTTATAAATAATATTAATAGTCTGCACTCTGTCGTCGTTTGCGTAGGTAAAGAACATTCGAATTTTGACGACGGGTATACCGATTCCGGATGCTTTTTGAACGCAGAACGCTGTAGTTAGAATCCAGTAGTCATCAATGACCGTTCCAGCACATACGTGAACATATGGGAACAATCGTAAAAAACTCAACTGAACCGAAGCAATAAATGGAAATTGATTACGACTGGCGTCTTCGCCTTTTACTATACGTGGCGTAAGAGCATACTGAGTACTCGCTGAAACTTTTATAAAAAATTTTTTAGTAATTGCAATATATTTCTTGTTATATATTTTTCTAAAAAAATTCATAAAAAACCATTGTGGATGTTACTATTAATACATTGTTATTAATACTTTAATTAATATTTACTGAAAACCTATTATTGTAATTTTATAATTGTTTTACTACCTTTCTACATACATTATAGTTTATAATATTTAATTTAATACAAAATGAACATCCTGAAGTCATATAATACAACAAAATATTTGCAGAATAATCTCTCAAAAGAGATTGAAGCTGCGTAAATAAAAAACAACATAATGACCCCACAATATTGCAGTAATATTGCTATCTGATATATTTCAGTGCCATATTGCAATATTTCTTACTTTGTGGATAATATCACTTAATTTAACTTACTTTGAACCAGTAGAAAAACACTAAAAATCAGAATTCTAGACATTATGTACGGCAAGGAGAACGTAATTGAGTATAATAAATATTTCGTAACAAATATATACTAAATTTATCATTAAAATACTCATCAGTTATCGTGAATTCTATAAGACACAATTAATGTTGATATAGTATTAGAATTAATTAGAAAGATACACCGGATGATTGAAATAGCTTTTGCTGTCGAAACAAATTCAGAGAGGTAAGAAGTGAAGAGAGATGCAAATTAACTACAATACTAAAGCCAACTATGTTCCCACCACTTTAACCTAAAAATCACAATTTTAATAGTACGTCGGACACAAGTGCGCAAAATAGATCGCTTTGCTCTGGCGGCAAACATACCCTCTTTCGAAAACGCGTTTTCCTCATTCTAACATACAAATGTCACCTTCTCTGTTTTATTTCGGTTTTCATCAAAATAAAAAGAAAAATAAAAAGAAAAATAAAAAGAAAAATATATTCCTTACCTAGTACAAAAAAGCTTCTTTACGAACCTCGTTATAACCCTCGGCTACGCCTCGAGCCAGACCATTCTCGTCCCACAATAAGTTCCCCTATCATAAAATATAATTCGTTAGATTTAAAAAATATAATATCGGTTTTCTTTTAAGGTTATTTCAACAATTTCTTTGAAGAATCCATATGAATATTGGGGGGGAGGCCATCCGCTAAAAAAGAAGAATAATTAATTTAAGATAATAATTTTGTTCATAATGCAATCGTAAAATAAACTTTAAAAATATTTAATATCACAAAATATATATGAAATATAAATAGTATGTGTATATTGAATTTTAATTGTAAACAGTTTTTGAGTGTGAATTGTAAACAGATCTTTGGTCCGTATAATTAATCATAAATAAGTAAATGAACATATAAAGAATAAAATACAAAATTAACACTGATATTAAAAAAATGGTACATATAATTTTCCCGCACTCGGGGCGCAAAATACGATTTTCTGCAGCTGTCAAGAGGGAGCAAAATACTACTTTTCCTCCCTAGGGAGGAAAAGTGTTTATGACCGATTCCCGACCAATCAGAAAGCAGAATTTTACTTTTCCTCCCTTGGGAGGAAAAGTGAATGAACGGAACCGTGTGGTCCGGTAGGATTCTCAGTTTTCCGTGCCTGTGCAAAATCTGGCATTTATGATGTTTAGACTTATGAGTATATGCGCCAGTCGACCGCGGGTTCGACCTTTTTTTGCACTTTGAGTTAGGTATTCAAGATTTTAAAATGAAATAAGATTTTTATTCTATCTAAAATTTATTATAAAAATTTTTATGTTTTTTAAGTATCAAAAATTATCTATATCTTTTTTTTAATTAGTTTTAATTTAAAATTCTATTTATTATGTTATTAAATATTTTAAAATATTAATTTGAGCGTAGATTATTAACAAACTTATAATCTTCAATTGATTAGTCTTATTTATTTATGGAAAAGGGGGGGCTCCGCCCCCCAACCCCCGGCGAGGGTTTCACCCCCTGCACCCCCACCACCCAATCCTACATCTCTTCTTAACATACTATATTAATTTCCA
Source organism: Sycobia sp. Sy_11 (assembly GCA_018907035.1). Taxonomy (NCBI): domain Eukaryota; kingdom Metazoa; phylum Arthropoda; class Insecta; order Hymenoptera; family Epichrysomallidae; genus Sycobia; species Sycobia sp. Sy_11. Next base: position 517,453 of record JACCIC010000107.1, read on the forward strand.
AATAAGAAAAAATTATTTAATTTAATTTTATTCAATTCAAATAAATTGCACATATAACCTTAAGAAAAAACCGATAATATTATATTTTTTTTAAACCCAACGAATTACATTTTATGTTAGAGCAACTTATTTCAGAGCGAGTATTATTTGGACCTTTAGATTTTATACCTGCTTGCTCTATCTAAGCATGGCTAACACATGGAGGGGGGGTTTAACATTCTTTAATTCTGTGAGGTTGCCGTTCAATTTTTTGTGCATTTCTTTGAGAAAGAAAAAGTGCCCTCGTATGGGAAAATAGTATGTGACACAATGTACTATTTCATTCTTAAAAAACATAATAATTTTTATACAAATTTTCATATCGAATATAGATTTTATTTGAAAATGTAATATTCAATATCGTCTTCATTCAATATCGTTCAATTCGTACAAGTTTCGAATATGTAACTCAAAATGCAAAAAAGGTCAGGCCGCTATGAGATGGTGCTTATAGGGAAGTAAAACCAAGGATTCGAGCTATAGTGGTCAAGTTTTTCACTAATGGAACACCAAAAGTTACCATTAAGATATAGCAGTTTTCATATTATTTATTTATTTTTAATTATAAATTAAATATTATGGAAATTGCAGAGTTTGCGTAAAAAACTCTTACAATGTTTATTGTGCAGTTTGTGGTTTAGACAGTAAATCAGATGCAAAATTATCTGTAAGTTTTCACACCTTCCCGAAACCAAATGAATGCTTTATAAATAGATAGAACAGCTGCAGTTGGCGCATCTTCATTTTCTGAATCCACTATGAGAATACTTTTTCAAGTAATTTTATCACATAAGTTATCCAAAGATAAAACAATGTAACCTCTCTATATAAACGCTATGAAGCTCTAGGCATGTTGGGCATACAAACTTATAGCCATGCCTCTGCTTTACTTCCCAATAAGTCCAAACATCGTAAATGCCAAATGTTAGGCAGTCACGGAAAACTGAGGATCTTATCCAGGTACATATTTTCATTCATTCCCTTTTCCTCCTTCGGGAGGAAAATTTAAATGATGGTTTCTGATTGGTCGAAATTCTGCTCCCATCAGATATGTCTATTAGGATAGAAATGTCATCTAGTTTGTCATCTAGGATTCATAGTTCAGGACTCCTAATATAAATGACTCCTATATTTAAACTATATAGAAATAAACTACTCCAATGAAATACCATATGATCAAATTTGACCCGGGCTGATGCATTTAAACTCCGCGCGCAAACTGAATCGATAAAATTTTTTTTCCTGTATTGGTACAACTTTTCTTGATACTGATGTGAAATTTGAGTGCCATATCTCCATTAGTGTGTGTTTGTCAGCTGTTTGTTTACGACGCAAAAAGTTTGTCTGGCGATATTGATTTTGGAAAAAAAGTTGATCAACGAGTTTGCTTGAAATTTTGTGTTTTCAATGGAATTGCGGCTACGGAATCGTTTAAAATGTTGCAGAAATATTTTGGGAAGTCTACTTTATCGCGAACACAAGTATTTGAGTGGCACGAGGCATTCAGTGAAGGTCGTGAAGTCGTCGAAAACTTGCCTCATGCAAGTCGCCCATCCATCGTCAAATCAAGGTGATGCTCATCGTTTGTTTCGATTACCATGGAGTGGTTCACCATGAATTCGTTCCAGAAGGTCAAACGACCAATAAAGAGTACTACTTGGTCGTTTTGAGGCGTCTACGCGAAGCAATTCGTTGTTTGAACGAAATGAAAGTCATCGCTCAGCAACCGTATTCGCCAGATTTGGCTCCCTGTGACTTTTTCCTCTTTCCGAAATTCAACAATCTGCTTTCGGGAACGCACCATGAATCTATAGTCAAAATCGCCAGACAAACTTTTTGCGTCGTAAACAAACAGCTGACAAACATATACTAATGGAGATATAGCGTTCAAATTTTACACCAGCATCAAGAAAGGTTGTACCAATATAGGAAAAAAAATTTTACAGATTCAGTTTACGCGCGGAGTTTCAATACACCAGTCCGGGTCAAATTGATCATATGGTATGATATCCTACAATCTCAGTGCGCTATTATGATTTTTTCGGAAAAATAGCAGGTTTTTCCTAAAAAAAATATTCCGGTAAGAAATGTGCTATACTAAATTTTTACCTTCTGATAAGCTTTTGTTAAACATCGACAAATCAACTTCCTGAAACAGTATTGTTATAATTAAACCCATTTTATTTTATCGTTGTAGTTGCATTAATCTTTAAAAAACATTTTAAAAATTCAATTTATTTTTACTAGCCTCATATCTAAATAGCTTATGTCTCCTAAGTTTTTAAAAATAAATCCGGTAGACGGAAATCAATGAAATGTGAGTAGGATTGAGTTCATATATATTTTTTATTTGTAAATAGTCTGAAGAATAAAACTATAAGCGAATAGTATATATTAATGATGTCCTGTGATTATTCTAATTAGTTTTAATAAATAAAACGCAATATTAGAGGAAATGTATAGGTTCTATAGGAGTTTGTTAATTGTTTATAGATTAAAATATTTTATATAAATATTTTTAATCTTCTTATTATAATAGCATTGCTTGAATCGTATGAAAACTAAACTTTAATTTAATGAGTTATATACCCTCATAAACATTAAAGTTCATGAAACGCCCAACATAATATTATCGTATTACCTAGATACAACGCACGCAGAATAGATGATCTACGATTTAAGTTCTTTAAAAAGTATATCATTCAATTGAAGTAACTAACATAGCAGATTTCTATATATTCGGAAATTACATAACTAAATGCCTCAAGCAGAATCTATATCGAACTTTTGAATCTATTTCGAAGTTTCTTCGAATGCAGAATGTAATTTTGAACAAAATATTAAAATTTATTCGTGTACCCTTTAGGACCTTAAGGTATAGTTTTCTATACATATTATCAGTTCATGTTCGACAGTAGTTACAGGCAGTGACAGCGAAAAATACAGTTGTAAGTTCATTTGAAAATAAGTATAATATTGTCCAAAGATAAAGGTTTTCAATTTTATTCAAAATTAGAAGACGAGAGCATGACTATGCACGAAAATATGATACAAATAGAACGTGTACGTCATAATCTCTTGAAAAAAAATAATATTACATTTGTTATAGATGTATTAGATAAAAATTAAATACAATAATCAAGTATATGTGTGGGTTTATATGCTCACGTTTGTATCTTCCATAATATTCAATTTATTTGCCTTATTTTGAACTAGTGCAAGAATGGAAAATAATGGAATGTTAAGCATTATGTTCGCCAAAATAAGCATATGTATGCACAAGTGTTCTACTATTGAAAAAAATTGTAGCAGATGCTTGCATTAACCTATATCTATCACCCATCTATAATTCTCTAAAACACAAGAAATGCGCAATAAATAATATTAAAATTCTAATAATTTCTTCAACATAGCAAAACAGATACCAACATATATATATATATATATATATATATATATATATATATATATATATATATATATATAATGATACAATAGGGGTACTCAAAAATGCTTTATTCACCGTATTAACCATTAACGACACATAAAGAATACAGTCGTCTAAAATGTTACTATATTATAACATTCCAGCAACTGTAAACTCAATAAATTTAAAAGATAGATTCCCTAAATTTCTATTTATTACATTATTTTGAAAAATCAGATCTTAACACAATATTCAGAAAAATTGTTAGGAAAAAACCAAATTCCAAAAATATATAAAAAGAAACTCTTTAAAAAGAACTAAAAAAATAGGATAAAAAAGTTCTACTAAAAATCGAATTGCATTATACAATCAAGGAATCAATGGTATACAACAAAAATTTATAAAAGGAAATAATAATTTATTATTGTAAATTCATAATACTCTTCTCATAATCGCTGGTATACACCATTTTACTTCACATATAATTTAGAATAAATATTCAGTTGAATTACGATTTTTCAATAACTCTATTATTTAAATATTGAAAAAATACGATTGATATAATGATTATACTTCCGTAAAATACAGTACGGTGGCGTTTTTGAGAAGAATTTTAAAAGCTAGAATTAATATATATATATATATATATATATATATATATATATATATATATATATATATTCAAACATTCAAGTACTATAAATTCTATAAAATAGCTTCGTTAATCTACTACTTGTTTATATTAAAAAATTAAGCGCCAGATAACAGTTAAGTTATAATTAGTATCGCAGAAAAAATTGTATTATCCTTTTTTCGAAGTAGAGCGTGCTCCTGTATTTATAGGAAAAAATGCGATAAATTTAATTGAATGAAACATCCATGGGAGATTTTAAATATAATTTATTTTTGAATAACATTTTAACGAAAAGTATTGTCTTTTGCATTCGATACGTAGATGACGTATTTTGTATTTGAACAGCAAAAAGACAATTATCATCTTTTTTAACTCACATACACTTTTTTCATACTGCCATTAAATTCACCCTTGAATTAAAAATCGATAATCAGCTAAATTTTTTAGACTTAACAATAATTAGAGAAAATAATAGATTAGAATTGGACATTTTGTGAAAGCCTACTTTTACGGATGTTTTAATAATTTTTAATTCAAATCAATCATACAACATTAAAATTAGTGCCTTCAATACATATATATATATATATATATATATATATATATATATATATATATATATAATATTAACGCTCCCTTTAAATATTACAAGAGAAGTAAATTCGTTGAAAAGAATAACGTATAATAATAGCTTTGATACAAATATTATTGATAATTTACTTGATCAAAAACGTCGTAATATACTACCAAAACATTTTTATGCTGCGCCTACAGTGTCAAATGAACCATATTTGTTAATTAATTATGTACCATTATTGAGCCAAAAAATCTGTTAATATTTTTTAAAAATTCGATATCAAAACCATTAACATGAATAAAATCAATTTAATAGCTTTGTTATTTAACAATAAAGAGAAATCAGATATTTTTAAAAATGTGGTGCTTATAATTATATTATGAAAGTCGCGATGCAATTTATATAGGCCAAACTACTCGTTCGATTGAAAAAAGAATAAATAAACATATAAAACCAGTACAATTCAAAAAAACTTCAACAGGTCCAGCAGAACATTGTATCAGATTTAATCATAAAATAAATTCAAACAATTACTACACAGTATCAACAAAGGGGAAAAGTTAGACAGGCTAGAAATTGTAGATCATAGATTTTAATATTTCTACTTTACTATTTATGACATAAATCATAGATTTTAATATTTCTCATTTATTGCGATTTTCAACATGTCTGTAATTATATAGGATTATCGAAATTTTATTATCAAGGTGTTAGAGCCCCCTACGTCTATACCCTACCACCTATTATGCTCTTAATTTACCTTTACTATATTTTTTTTTTTATATGTTATTTAACGTCGCTCTATTTATGCTTCCAAATATCGGTGCTAATCAGCGATGGAGGTCTACGATGTGTTTGTAAACAAAACACATTCAATTATTTCAGCGGTGCTTGTGTCAATCGGCCGAGACCGGGATTTGAACTCGGATCACCGAGTTACTAATCGTTCGCTCTAGCGATCGAGCCATCGTAGGCCTCCTTTACTATATATATTTATAAAACTTTTATATATTTACTCATTCTTGACAATTACGTAGAAGTTAATATAGCTGTCGAATAATATATTAAACGTATGTGAAATTTTCCGAATGCTTTTATTTGTACTCCTTGTAGGTTATAAATTATTATTATTATGTTTCACTAAGTATATGGTGATTACTCTATTAATTTAACAATCGACTTATTAATCATTCGAACTCAAACCGCTTTTAATAACTCCATCGTTCATCATAAGCTCCAGAATCAGTAAGAACATTCCTCTGTATTTTTTCATAACAATGATGTCGACGTATTCCTATGTCAATATCAGAGAGGGTTAAATAACCCTTCCCCCGATCCCGACATGGAATTCTCGAATACATAACGCATTTGCCTCATAATATTGTAACCCTACCGCTTTTGACATCAGAATTGTCACAGTTTAGCTACGCACTTGTAATATATTTATGTATAAGAAATGTATAAGGAAAATAGTATTATTATGAACTATATAAACCAAATTCTTCTATATATAAACAAAAATAATATACGTTCATTAGAATTTTGATTCGCGTTATACATACTGTATATGCGTGCATTTTTATGATTAAGATGAAATATTAATGTTGATATTATATTAGATTTACTTTAAAACATTAGTCGTTTCAGTTGAGCATTATCTATAATTTTTAATTATTAGAAATCATTATGTGTAAGATAATTTTAAAATAATTAAAATAGCGTAGAAAATGCGTGTTGAATATATATTTAATGTTGTTCTTAATTTTGTGTGTTGAATTTCAAAGAGATTCTAGATTAAGCTAATAAATAAGTTGTGTGATACGATGCATTATTATGATTATTATGATGAATAATCTTAATCAGTCATTTAATAGTTGTCGAGAATACTATGCAAGATAAACCTTTATAATTCTTTTAGGGCATTAAATAAAAAAGTTTAATTGTTTTATAAGAAAATGAAATTATATATTATTGATATGATCTTTTAATATATAACGCTATTATTTATTCTGACATATGTTTCATTTAAGCTTAGTAAATAAAACGATATTAATCTGATCTCCGCGGACTAAACGTGAAAGAAATATGATGCCTCAGACCAATCGGCTACGCGTTAAAAAACTTCAGTGAATTATTTAGATAAAAATGTATGTAAATTAAACACAAGAAAAGTTTCGAATAAATGAAATTATTGAACAGTATAGTTTAAATGAACGTATTGAAAATATGGAAAATCAATTCATTAATTTATTTTATTTGAATTTGTGCTTGTTTTATTTACAATTGTATATTATTTATAATTCCAGCATTTGTTCATTATAAGTATATTTATTTAATTCTATAAGAAATAAACTAATTTCTTTGGCATGTGGTACAGTATGATTCGACAAAAAAAATGCTGTTAGAAAGTACAAGAAATTAGGTAAAATAATTGCATTTAGCTTCATTAAAATTTAGCAAAATTGTATCATCGCAGTTTTTAAAATTCATCTTGAAGTTCATATTTTTCATTATAATAAAGAATAAAATTTTTGTTCGAAATTTTTGAAACTTCTTAATTATTCACAAAAATTTTGATTCTCAAAAAGAAAAGAATTATTTTTTATTGTTATTTTTACTTTTTATATATATTATTGTTCTAGACAAATTAAACACAGAATTACGATACGTTAAACAATAATCATTCGTTTAGCAAAAATGGATAATAAGAACTGAATGTATTAAGATTGTTGCACTAATGCAGTCGCTGAAATACTCGGAGTATTGCCAAAATTCATTTGATCATTGATTCATTCATTGAATAAACTCAGAAAGCCGCGTATGCAGAGTTGGTTTACCAATTTTACCACAGGGCTTTCAAATCCAAGAAATGAGGCCTACCATTTCTGGTACTCCAACAACGTATCGAAAAACTGGACCTCCGCCATCTCTCTGTAAAAGAGAAATTACACATTTTGTAATAAAACATTCTTAAGTTTTAACATATTGTTTCTATTATGTTTAGAAAAATTTTATCTACGGAAAAATATTTTGACTATTAAAAAAATTATTGTAAGGATTATAAATATATGTAGGAATGTAGATACACTCACATGCGATTCATCTTCATGGCGGGAAAGTCCCGTCGGACTGATGACCAGTCGTCGACGGACGCTCCGCTACTGCGTCTTGCATAGAGTTAATCATCCCACTCCGATAGCGGAGTGACTCTGCGCCAATGTGGAAACAGACCTATCGGGGAGAAGGAGACTGTCGCTAATTGGGCGCCCGAGAAAAGAGGGGGAAGCGGTAGCCTACGATAAATAGAAGAAGGCTCTCGAACATGGAGATTCTAGCCGAGCATCCGCGAGAGGAGGTTCTTTACACCTACTCTATACCTGTTGTTTTTTTAATAAAGAGTGGCTAATAATAAATTGTAGTTCCATCTTTCACCTGCTTATTCTTTCATTTTCTGGATTCCTACAATTTTGGGGGTTCAATCATAATCCAAGCAAATGAAAGAGTGCGAGAACATAAAGGAAAGCAGAGAGCATGTGGTACTAGGAGCAATTAACACGCTTACAGCTACAGTTGCAACAGTTACAGCCTCCGAAGGAGCAACGCCTCACGGTAAGAAATCCGGAAATGTGGAATGTTATTGCAGGAGAGTGCACGACCGTAACAGGGCCATTGAGTCATAATCGGCTACCTTATGAGTGATCCGCCCCTCAATCAGCCGTCAAAGCCGAGCACAGAAACGTCGGCGATGCCGCCGCAACCGCCGTCAGAAATGAACGGAGAACAATGTCTGATTCAAGAACTCTTGAGAGCGCTGCGCCAGGAAGAAAGGAACCGCCCGGGAATATCCTTCACAAACACATAGCTCGTAGGCGCCTGGATCGGGATGATCGAAAAAGTAGCTACTGTGAATGGATGGACAGACGAAGAGGTATGCATCGCAGCTAAGAGAGCGCTCACGGGATCGGCAAAGATGTGGATGGCCACCCAGTGGAGAGCTCGCTCTTGGGATGACATAAAAAGGTCCTTGAAATGTGTATTCGAGTATAATCTGGATCAACAGCGTATACTACAAAAACTTCGGCAAGACCATAGCGCGATGAACCTCTAAACCAGTATGCGCTCCGTATGAGAACCATCTCCAATCGGGGCGATGTTCCGGAGAAGCTTATGCATATGGATTTTGGAGAATTGAAGTAAGCAATTGCTTCCTACGAGACTGCACAAAGCGTACCGCAAGGTAGCTGACGGGCACGGAGGGACGAGGCCTCGTGGAGGACACCGGCATCAGTCGAAGAAAATAGTTGGCGACCCCAAACAAGTAAGTATTTTAACTGCGGAAAGCTTGACATATAGGAAGGCAATAACTGGATAGACAGCGAGGGGTAATTTGCTTTAAGTGCCAAAAGTCCAGCCATCTTTCTAGGGATTGCAAGGTGAAGGAAAATTTATACCGTTCAAGAGTGAATCAAATCAGAAACCGTATAAGAAAGCAATACTGTGACCACGTGGAGGCAATAACCGGAGGAGTAACGGTTGTGGCACTTATTGACTCGGTTGCGTTCATCAATACTATAAGGAACGATTTGTGAAATGAAGTTAATGCCTTATTAAAAATCATGGTGCAAATTTGCGAATACAGTGGTGAAATTAGCGGCTTCAGTAACGCGCAGGTACGACCAATAGGCCGCGTGGTTCTGGGTACGTGCCTTAAGGGAGTCAAGTACGATCTCGAATATGTTATCGTGTACGGCGATGCCACGAACGAGAGAGCGCTCATCTGTGATCCCCTAAGAGATGTCGCTAGAGTTTTTCTCGTGCGAAATAAGACTATAGTTGAACCTCTAACTGAGGCCGCTTAAACGTGAACGTGCCAATAATCCAGTAATCATCAATGATCGTTCTGGCATATACATGAACATATGGGAACAATCGTAAAAAACTCAACTAAACCGAAGCAATGAACGGAAATTGATTACGACTAGCGTCTTCGCCTTTTGCTATACGCGGGCTGACAGCATATTGAGTACTCGCTGAAACTTTTATGACAGAAACTTAGTTTTACAATATATTTCTTTTTCTGAATTTCTGCAACAGAATTCGTAAACAATATTGTAAATATTTCTATTAATTTATTGCTATTAATGCACTAATTAATATTTATAGAGAACCGATTATTATAATTTTTTAACTGATCCACTATGTTAAAATATAGATTTTTCATTTATAATTTTAATTTTTATATGAAATAAACATATTGAAGTTAATTAGTTGGAAAAACACTGATTCTTAGAGTCGATATGTGTGTGGCTGTGTGTATGTGTGTGTGTGTGTTTTAAGTCATATCACTAGAACAGATTCATGAATTAAGAAACTATTTTTTTATACCAAGGTAAGTTAAATTATAAGAAATACTTTGTTATCATAAAAACAAATTGTGAATAATTTTTTTCTGAACATATGAATTTTTTTATTGTTATATGATATTTTAATAAATATTTTTATGGGTCTTACAGTCCAATTAAATAAATTAAAATTAGCACATAATAATATCAATATATATTTATATCAATACTAATACATATCAATATATAATTAATTGAAAATTATAATGACCGTCAGACTGTCCTTGTTTAAAATCACCCCCGTAGACTAATCTGGAATAAAAATATATTAGCTGAAAAATATCTTTATTAGTGAAGTGCAATCTGACTGCCCCTACCACCTTTACCCAATTGAAGATTGAATGAGGTTGCCCAACGTTTCGAGCTCGCTACGGTTCCTCATCAGGGATTAAACTAAACCTTATATTAATATTCTAATTTATATATACCCCTATCCCCACTAAACTAAAAATTTAGTAATTTGAATATACAATCCCCCCTCTACACAAAATCCAATAGAAATATTTATTAATTTATCTAAATACAGTGGACATAAGCACAGTTAAAGTATTTATATGATATTTTTAAATTTTAGGTCAAAAATATGTTTCTTTATTCACAGAAATTTTCGTGCATATTTTTTAGACAACGCACTCCAAAAACTTATTTGAATGCAAATTTGAATACGGTAAAATGTATTATATTACAGCGAAAAGTTTTCGAAATATTGTAGTAATATCATTGTTTGATATATTTCAGTGCAATATTGGAATATTGCTACAATAGTTTTTGCTAGTATTAAGATTACTTAATACAACTTACTTTGAACCAATATAAGAGCAGAAAAAATAAATATTCTAGACATTATGATCGGCAAGAAGAACTTAATTGAGTATAATATATATTTCGTAAGAAGTTATACTAAAGTGAGTTTATATAGTAAAGTTATACTAAAGTGAGCATTAAAAACTTATCAGCTCAATTAATAATGAAATAGTATCAGAAATATTAACAAATATTGGATGGTCTGATACGTAATAAATATATACACTATATCAATAGTCATGTAAAAGTGAGATACTTGAAAGAATGAAAATAAAAGAAAATAAACTGAAAGAATTATTATATTCGACGAAATTGAGAGAGGTAAGAAGTCAAACGAAGTACAAATTAACTAAAATACTAAATTCATCTGTGTTATCACGACTTTAATATTAAAATCATAATTTTAAAAGTATATTGAGACACAAGATCACTTCGCTCCGGCGAAGAGGTTACCCTTATCGGAAAATGCCTTTTCTTCATTCGAACCTACAAAGTGCATCTTCGCCGCTTGATTCCGGTTTACATGAATAAAAATATAGTCCTTACTTAGTACGGTAAGATTTCTTTACGATCCTCGTTATAACCCTCGGCTTCACCTGGTACCGTAAACCTCTTGTTTCGTAAACAAAGCTTTTCAATTCCCGGTAAGAAATCTACTATTGTTCTCGTGTATCACATACTATATTCCCATACGAGGGCGCTTTCTCTTTTTCAAAGAAATGCCCAAAAATTCAATGAAAAAATATCAAATTTTTCCCTTTTGTTAGTTATGCTTTATAGAGCGAGCAGGTATAATATCTGAAGGTATATTACTTTAAATGGAACAAACCTAATTGCTGGAAAAATTCTATGAATGCATATGTAATTACTCACGTTTTCTTTTTAACTAACCCTACGAATGATGATATGGAAATTCTAGGTGCTAGACAGTCAAAGGTTCAAAAATTTTTCTTCATTGATAACTTTGACTTTCGTGTTCTTGGTAAATCTCTAACGATATCTGTTAGATGGAACTGTCGAATAATTTGTTTAACGATTGATCTTGAAATTCCAACTACTCTATTCCTAAATGTTTCGTTAAAAACATTTTCTCGTAATTCTATAAGATTGCGTTAGCTTACCCAAAGCTCTCATCGTAAAAAAAATTCTCTCTCTTTCACTTAGTCATTCCATTTTTTACATTAATGTGAAAATTTAAATTAGCCATAAAATTTGTTAAGAACAAAATCATTTGAAAATTTAATTTTTCAATTGTCTATGTGGTGATTATTAATATAAAAAACTATTGTCATAATAGTCCAAAATCACGCTTATTTTTCTTAGTTCTAACGTATTTGTCAAAATGGATTTTGTTTCTTTAATTTTGATTTGCGGTATTTACTATGATCTTTTAGCACATCAAGTAGCTGACCCTCTATAACAACCTCTTATTAATCTTACCATGGTATAACCTTAATGATCTTCATTTGACCTCTAGAGATTACCCTGGGCTTCAATATTAATACGTATTTCAATATGAAATTTCCTTCGATTAATAAACATTATTTTATCTAATAAACAAAAAATAAACGTTCTTTCGATTGTAATTTTTGATCTTAAAATGCCCTTGAAGTTCATTACTAAGATCAAAATAAAGATTATCATGAAAGTCACGAATTAACCATTTCAAAAAGTAATGTATCTTGCTAGTTATCCGGGTGTTCCGGGACTTTTGGAACACTCTGTATATTGAAATTGTATCGGAGTTCTTGTTGAATACGAAACTTGTTTTGGCTCTGCTTACTCATATCTAGGATAAATAGTTCTAACACAATAACAAATTGACCTGGAGATAAAATATTGGCCATAGCGGAGGATTTATTAACCTAGATCGGAAAATCTGAGATTTAATTGTTTATAACAGTTTTAATCAATTTTATTAATCTAAATAAGTAAAATTTCTAATTATATGGTACTCTTATTTTGAAATCAAGGAGCTTGATAAGTCCTCATTTGCGTCTTATATGAGTTTAATGACGATTTATTTATAATAAATAATAATAGATAAATAAATACTGAAAATAAATTACTATTTCTACGCCAAGAACACCATGGAAGCGGCAAGATCCAATCGTTAAAAAAACTTAAGGAAAATAAGAAAGGAAATAGGAAAAGGTCTCATACGTTTATCTATAAAACAATCACTTTTAAAAAGTAAATTTAATAATAAATAATAAAAACTAAATTTATTAAATAATTGAAATATTGTAAATTTTGTAGCTAACGTTATTAGAAAAATTTGTATGTAATTCTTCTTGTGTATATCTGCAAATTATTTGAGAAAACGAGTGAAATTATTAGCCTAGATATTCAATACAATATCATAATTGCAACCATACACTTAACTTGAACATTAATTAATTTCCTACGATAAGTGTAAACAACACTTGTTCCTGAATATTTAATATATTCACAAATTTTGAATATTGTGCACGTACAATTGAATTATTTCTATTTTTACTTTGCGCTTATCAGTCTGCGTGTGTATGTGTGTAATGCTCGGTTGGATCGAGATTCACATACGGGTAGTTGAATATTTGTTCGCTAAACAGATATACCAACGTTCATTCTAATGTTCAACGTAGGCTTTACATTGAGATCGTGGGTCAAAGCAATATAGTTTCCCTCCGATTATTGTCCACTTCGAATAGTTTTTGAGATTCTTCTGGATATTTTTCAGCTAGTTTAGATGTCAAAGATCTGTCGTTACTCCAGCCCAGTGCATAACAGTAAATCCTGGCTCACCTGACTCTTGCATCTGGGTGAAGCATCAAGCACGTAATTTAACGTGCCTTTTTAATATTCTACCTTGAAAAAATACCTTTGTAACCGGAGAGCTAATCGTGCCAGGTGCCTTGTGTATTGGAATCGTACAGGCCCATCTCAAATTACCTGTAACGATTCGAAAGTAGTATTCTTCGATTTTTTTAGATGTGTTAGTGACTTGGTAATCGTGGCAAAATTCTGCAGAAATGTTCTATACCATGATGCCATGACAAAGAAATATCTCAATTAATTGAGGTTTTACACTTCCGTGTATTGAATTACCAGTTCGATCTTCTCAAGATCTGGACGAAATTGTTCACAATGCTCTTTTCGATAATGTTCTTTTCTCTACTAATCGTTAGCCCAGCATCTTTCACTTACCTGAGTACACTTTGGATCCGCTCAAAGTGCTCTTCGAATAGTTTCATAATGATAATACAATCGTCTAAATACGGAAAAGCATTCCAATTTAGCTATAATTCGATTACATAATCTATCAATCTTATAAAAGACATAGAAACGTTATACAGGCCAAAAGACATTCTTAGGGATTGGAAAATTTTCTTCCACACACTGTAAATGCCCTATATTCTACATTCCGCCTGAAGTACTCTTTGATGGTAAGCACTACATAAATCCAGTGTTGAAATATACCTCGTTGATTACAGTTTCGTAAGGATCTGATCCATATTAGCAATTAGATAAACATTAGGTTTTGATACTTTATGGACTTTTGTAAAGTATATGCAAGGCCGTTTTCTTTGTATTAATTTTGCGTACGATTACTACTGGACTAGATCATCCACACGTAGATATTTCTATTATCCCAGTTTTCAATATCTATTTATATTGAGAACAAATGTCTTCTTCAATTTTTTTGGAAACTGCAAATTGCCTCAGTCATTTGGGAGGAATATTATCTACGTCAATAATAGACTCATGTCCACGTCATATATCCCAGTATCACTTCATTTTCAAGCTAAATTTGATAAAAAATTTTGAGCCTGAGTTATATCCGCGAATTCGATAGACGATAAACACGTCATCGCATAGATAAGATCTAACATCGTTTCTTCCGGTAAGCTCGACTCTTTGATCAGAGAATGCTCAGTGCTACTGTTACAGTCAGCCGGTACCGTGTTAGATTTGCACGTGATTACTTCTTACTGAAGTGACCCTAACACTGACTGTAATTGTCGTGCGCACGCTACAGGCAGTTGTTGTCAATTCGGACCATTATTGTTCCTGATGCTCCAATATCATAATAATCCACTGTTCCGGAATTTGTCGACACATACAGGGATCCACCAGCAGGGTTCTTATAGTCTCGCCAAAATGTGGCCCGAACATAACTCTTGAAAAGCCTCGGATAGCAATAACTATTCCTCAGCAAGTACTAAAATATCTTCAGTCCTAATATGAGGTGAAGATACCTGCTTTGTCGCTGTCTCACAACTTTTACAGGGGTTCTCGATATTGGCGCTTAAATGCTGAACCGCTATTTCCCTGAATGACTGGTATTTCCACCACGACTTCCAGAGTCATCAAGAAAACTCCTATCTTTTACTAACCGTGATATCGATGAACTCCTATGATAAGATCAGAGAGGGTTAATGCCTTTTGCCCTGTCCCCGACACAGAATACTTGCTTACATAATGCATTTGCCTTATAATACCTTTATCCTATTCTTGTTGACACAAGCATTGCCATAGTTTATCACTTGTAATTTATTTACTAATTTATTTAGCCTACACTGCAGTATCGTTGTATTAAATAGATGTTGTTAGAAAGTATAAAAAATTAGGTAAAATAATTGTCCCGCACTCGACCAATCAAAAACAGAACTTTGTTCCCACATCCTTCTCGACCAATCAGAAAGCAGAATTTTAATTTTCGTCTCCGGGGAGGAAAAGTAATGAATAAAATCGCGTAGTCGGGTAGGATCCTCAGTTTTCCGTGTCTGCTGTGTAACATTTACGATGTTTGGGCTTGCTATATATGCGCCACTGAACCGAGGGCGATTCGACCTTATCCTTTGCCCTTTAAAATAATATAAATTTTATATTCTATGTGAAATTTTGTATAAAAACTATTATCATATGTCTTTAATATTAAAAAGTATTTGTATTATTTTTTTAAAATTAGTTTTAATTTTCAATCCTATTTTTTATGGTGTTAAAACTTTTTACAATTTTATTTTAGAATTGTATTATGAATAAACTTGTAAGCTTCAATTGATTCTTCTTGTTTCTTTTTACATGAGGAGGTCTCCACAATTTCATATTACGAGGCAATCATTTAATTTAATATTACGAAATTCAAATAAATTGCAGAAATGAGCTTGAGAGAAAATCGATAATATTATATTTTTTTAACTCCAACGGATTACGTTTTATTATACGCAATTTACATTGGAGCCCACTTGGTATGGACCTTTAAATATTTTACCTGCTAGCATTATATAATGAATAAGTAACACAGGGAACAATCTGTGACATTTTTTCATTCCGTGAGTTTGTCATTCAATTTTTTGCGTACTTCTTTGAAGAAGAGAAAGCGCTCTCGTATGGGAAAACAGTATGAGGCACAAGGGAGCAAAATAGGCATTTGCCGATCAGGGTAGGTTTGCCGCCCCAGCAAAGCGAGGAATGTTATTCTCACAATGTACTATTATTCAGCTTTATTAATATTTAGCTTACTTTAATTTTAGCATCAAAGTTTTTATACTACATCTTGGAATTAAAATTTTTATCATAATGGAGAATAGAACTTTAGTTCGAAATTTTTGAAAATCTTTAAATATTCGAAACCTGTTGATCTCAAAAAGAAAGAATTTAATTATTTTTAATTTATATTATTGTTCTAGAGCAAATAAATACAAAATTTCAATACTTTAGACAATAATGATTTATTTAGAAGAAATCGTCGATTATAACTAAATATGTTAACATGGTTGCACTAATGCCGACGATGAAAAACTGTTCAGATTAGCGGCATTTTGAGGACTCATTTTATTATGGACCCATGTAGTAAAGTCAGATAGTCGGGTATGCACAGTCGGTACACCAACTGCACCACAGGGCTTTAAAGTCCAAGAAATGAGGCCTACAATTTCTGGTACTCCATCAACGTAGCGAAAAACTGGACCCCCTGCATCTCCCTTTAAAACAAAAATTAAAAATGTTGTAGTACAAAATTATGATAAATAAAAAAGTTTATCCAAAACTATATATTTGACTTTTAAAGCTTGAAAAGTTATTTCTTCTTTAAAATCACCCCCTATACTAAAGATCTTCATTCAATAAAATTTGTTTCATTATACAGGATACCTCATTTAATTAAAAAAAAAAATATTTACTGGAAATATAGGAAAGTACAATATCTTAAGAACAGGATGCCGCTCGTTATTAAATCTTAACGTTACTCATGTTGGACATTATCGGGATTGCCCATTAATTTTAATTATTTTAACAAGAAATGAGGACTATGGTACAATTAGATGTACAAGGAGAAAGACTCAAGCTTGAGAAATGCTTATGACAAGATTAGTTATGCTATTCTGCAGTTATATTTTTATTATAAAATAATTCTTTAATATCTTTTCTCTGTATATAGAGGTAGATTTGTGTATATGATTTTTAATAACTTACGGCGCAGCCAGCAACACCCTTCCTAGGAGTATAGGTACACATCTGCGAACTCAGCAGTGCAGCAACTGTGAGGGTTTCAGAAAGACGCCGTTCACATTCTTGATTCGTTAAAATGTTAACAAGAGCATACTGCAATACAGCGGACACATCTGTAATTTCATTTTCTTCAGTTTTGCCCCATCCTGCTATAAGTACTCGACCAGTTGGCAGATTTCTCTGTTGATAAAGCTGTACCACTGGTGGATCAGAAATTGCAATCTCTAGTTTTAATAAGCCAATGTCGTAAGGCAAGAAATCTCTGGAACTAGATTTTATTTCATTTATGGTTAATCAATTTATATTGGGATCAATTATTGATTTCTATAATTATCATTTTAACTATATTTATATAATATTGTGATTCATCATAACACACAATTTAACATATAACATTTATTATTAAAAACCAAATTAACAACAGTCGACATAAGTTCAATTTTAATTTTTATTACAAACTAAATATATAATTGGTATATTTTTAAAAAATCAACCATTAATTATTTATCTTTTCGTTTTGGACTCACAGATTCTCGAAAAAAGTATATCTCAGACGAGATCTTGTACTTAAATATTTCGTATAAATATTTTCCATTTTGTTATAAATGCAAAAAATTAGTGCGAAAATTAATTCTGTTTTTATATTTTTTGTTGCAATTGTTAAACAATATTAACGATCATAGTCACATTTTAAACCATATGTTAAATTTTTCTGCAGTTTATTTTATATTTTGACATTTATTCTAATTGTGAAAATATTGGTCTGAAGGTCTTTGATATATATTGAAATATATAATTACTAATTCAACAGAACATAAACTAACCTATTGAAATTCTCATGTGGTATCTTATGAGCTATTTTATGAACCTTGACTATGTCGTCTTGTGCGTAGGTAAAGTACATATTGACTTTTACACTGGCTATACCGATTCCCCATAATCTTTGGATGCAGGTTGCTGTAGTTAAAACCCAGTACGCATCGATGATAGTTCCAGCACATACGTGAATATATGGAAACAATCTTAAATAACTTAACTGAACGGAAACTATGAATGGAAATTGATTGCGACTAGCAGATTCGCCATTTACTATTCGTGGAGTAAGAGAATGTTGAGTGCTTGCTGAAAATTTTCACAAAAAAACTTTTGAATTTCAAAATGAAAATATATTTTGATTGTATGTGTCATTATACAATTTTACGAAAACTATGAATTTTAGAAAGTATTCATTGCTTTACGCAGCTACGATTGAATTCGATCATCTTCAATGCCGTATAAAAAATAGGAAAGAACTGTTTAAAGCTTATTCGAAAGTCTACATTCAAGTTATCTACTCAAAAATGCGCTTTAAAATACGAAATCAGATTGTCATCAAATGTATTTCGAAAAAATTATGTAAAGTTCAAAAACTTTAATATTGAGCACCGTATATTTACAAAGATCCAATATACGACCTGCGTAATGCAATTAAATAATTACTAACATCAGTAATATAAAAAAAGTGTAAAAAAAGCAAATGCGTTATTATTTTATTCAAAATAATCGTAATCAAATATGTAATATATTATTTTGACAAAGAATATATTAGCTGTTAACATACTTATCAGTTATAATCAATTGTGTAAGTCGTAGTTAATATTAATCTAGCATTGAAATAATAATAGTGTTATTCGAATTGAGCAAACAAGAAGAGGTCGTCAAGTATAAGTCATTGATTTC
This sequence comes from Sycobia sp. Sy_11, assembly GCA_018907035.1. Taxonomy (NCBI): domain Eukaryota; kingdom Metazoa; phylum Arthropoda; class Insecta; order Hymenoptera; family Epichrysomallidae; genus Sycobia; species Sycobia sp. Sy_11. The sequence continues at coordinate 536,547 of JACCIC010000107.1, forward strand.
GTGAAAAGGGATTAAAGTAGTTTGCACTACCTTTGAAATGAGCTTTATAAACTTGCAACGCTCATTAAGGTAATTATCTTGAGAGCGGTTCCAGAAATTTTTTTTTTTAAATTAAAACTACTAGTATTAGTAACTGATTAGAAGCGAAAATAATTTATAAGGCAAAAGAATTCTAATAAACCCCTTCATGAATACACAGTTTATTCTTTGTTATTATTTGAAGCTTGGCTAAACATATAGGCACTATCATTTATATGACTAACATTATATATTTAATGAAGCCCACAATTAGAATCAAATTTACAATAAGTATTAAACTGTAAATTTATGATCCGACAGCTTTTACCCTGAATTTTATACGTAAGCTGCAGCTTCATTAACCTGTACTTGGGTAACTGTATAATAATTTCTAGTATTACATAATACAATTAACCTAAAATATTTGATACTTAGAGAAAAATATAATTCATATCGTTAATATCACTCAAACAACTCACTTTGAACTAGCAGAAGAGCAACGAAAACCACAAATATACCCATTATAGTCGACAATATAAACGTAACTGAATACAAAATATATTTTGCACAATTTACAACCAAAAGAAGTATTTATATACTTAACAGCTATATTCAAATTTATAAAACGAATAATGTTTTACTATTTTTTATATAATTAAAATTGGCCTTGCATAGAAAAGATAATATCATTGTTTGAACTTAGTAAACAATATATCTAAAATAATATAATACTCTATTAAAAGTATTCTGGATCATCTGACATGTGTAGTGAAAAATTCTTTTTGTCACAATCAGCAAATATAACGACAGAAAAGCAGTTTACGCAGCTATTTTCTATGTTACAATATTCAAATAATTTGTTTTAGTACTTATCTATGAGCAATATACACTAACATTAAATTTTTAATTTTTTAATTTAAATGCTCCATTGTTGTACGACAAGAATTTTTTCAATTATCTTTAGCGAAATTAAATCCATTTAAAGTAATTGCAGCCTCTAGTGTCGTAAAAATTCAAAGCTTTGATGAATTTAAATTAAATGTTATTTCATTACAGATCTAAGAAAAAATTATAAAAAAATTACTATAGATACTTTTTTACTGCTTAAAATATTTTAATAATATACACATCAGCAGTTGGTGACCTTTTTAATTTTATAGATTTCGATATTTGTAATAAAATTCTTGGGTGATGAGTATTTAGCATTAAAGCAACTTATCAAGTTGTTTACTATCGAATTTAATGCAGCAAAATAGACTGATAAAATAAATTATAAGCAATTAATCTGATGACTGATCATGAAAAACATTTTAGAATTGTTAATGATTAAGGTAAATATAAATTACAGCTGCCTATTATCAGTAACTATAGTTAAATTATCAAAATTGAAATGCAATTGGAGTTTTTACTATAGAGATTTACAAATATTTCATGCATTGTTTTAATTGGTTTAATAAAAGGCTACTGTAATAATTAATAAAAATAAGGTTGTAATTTGAATTGGATATAATGACTATTAAAAACTTTTGCTTAGTGCTTATCTTTTTGATCTTTATAATATATTACTAAAGAATTAACATTTCAATAAAAATTTTTATTAAATTTAATTTTTCCTTATTATGATCTTATATATTCAGGTTATATATATATATATATATATATATATATATATATATATATATAATCATTCGAAGGTATAAATTCATTATTACGCATCGTGTACAAATATATGTAATAATTTAAATGCGGCAGTTATGCACAACCTCTAAAATAAATAAGTTAAATACATTTCTTATTGTGTTAGACAAAATAATACATAATTTTACCGGCCTTAAAGTCCTTTTTATATAATTATATAATTATGGTGGCAGTGAAACTGCCCTTATTTACAATCATCCCTGTTGAGTCCTAAATTTAAAAATTAAAATTAATTTTATTAGTCATGGAAAATCTGACTGGATCTTTAAAAAAGTTTTCACGTCTGCCACTTCGGCGTTTCCAGTCGCCTCGGCTTTTCTTCAGTGACTAGAAACTGGTCTTCAAAATTTAATATATATATATATATATATATATATATATATATATACGCGTATCTGCTCCACCTATTTATACATCCCTTCGATAACACCCCTTCAAATTTATAAGTAATGATAAATGTTATCTGTTTTACTCGAATCTAACATTAAATTTAAATGATTTCGATTGTTGAAAAATCAAAAAAAATGCATAAAATGAAAACTAATTAATTAAAAATTAATTAAAATTAATTAAAATTAATTCAGATATACTATTTGCATTTCATAAACTATATTGATGTTCGTGAATTTTCTTTTTCATATATCTAGCTGTTTGTCCAATGTAGCATGTATTAGAATCATTACAATTGATTTTATATATTAATTAAATTATTAGGAACACAGTGACCTACAATTGTAACTTCAGAATTTTTAAGTAATTCGAGGTTACACCGAGTTATTTAAAATTAAGGTTTTTAATTTTTATACAGCCGGCACAGTTTTTCATTTATTAAGGAATAAGTTTTATACAGGCTTATCTTTTTTTGTTAACACAGGCTTTTCGTTTTTCAATAAATTCAAAGCGTTGTTTCAAATTAAGGATCTTGTGTTCATTAGTTTGGCAAATTAGGTTTAGTAATGAAAAAAGGACTGTTCTCACTAATCTTTTAAACCGATTTTGGTATCGAATACTTGTAACTTTAGAATGTGAGGAATTATTATCAAGTATTGAAACGGAGACAATAAATGAAGTAAAAACAAATTGACTGTCCTTTTACGTAACTTCCTCGATGGAAATGCGTATAGGTTAAAAAACACTGATTTTTTAAATTACTGCTACGACAATCCCATACAGTATTGAATGCACAGAACGAAATAGGCAGCAAGCTTTATTTCATTTTTAATTTAAAAGACGCCGATGGCTTTCGTAAATTTCCTATTTTTCAGAAATTAATTCAAGCTATTTGTTGTCGTCCATTATGCCAATGCAGAACGGCAGGGAATTTTTTCGCATATCGAATTAATATAAAATCAATATTCAAACAGCAGACAAATAAATTTATTAAATACTTGCTGCTTATTCGAATTACAAAATAAAAATTAATCCGTCCCCTCAATAAATTATGAAGCATCAAAAAACCAATCAAATCTTTTTAAATATGAGCATGTATAGAAGAGCAAATTTTATTTCTGTAATGCGTTTTTATATTTGTTGAATTTAATTTGTCCTTTGAAAAATTGCAATAAACAATATTTTACACTATAAAGTAATTTCTTATATTCAATAAAAATAAATATCAATGTTTTTTATTTTGAATTATTTTATTATATATGTTTTTGTGTTAATTGTTTGAAAATTACAAAATTGATATCAGCTTTTAACTCTGACGCGCCTCATTTCCATAATGGATCACTATATTTGTGTGAAACATATGTGAGCTTTTCTTCGTATATACAATATTTACTTCATCAACATCATTTAATATGCCAAATTAGCCATCCGCTTGATAGTTGATATTTTCATGTTTTATTTCTGCCAAAATACTTATACTCTATGTTGAGATATTCTTCTTTTATACTCTATTAAAATTATGCAAATGAGCACTTATGTGAACTATTTTACTCTTACGAATATTCAAGTACTTTATTACTCTGATGAGCATTATTAAAATGAAATCCTTGTACGATTTTTTATTTTTAATTTAATTTTTATATAGTTGTTGGATCTTTTCTTGAAAATAAAAATATATAAATATTCTTTGAAAAGTCATTATTTTGTAATAATTCGCAAACAAAATATAAGCAGTAATAATTTTCAAAAATCATTGAATTGTATAAAATATACATAGTTCGTACTAGGCAATTCCATTTTAATATAAGAATCATTATATAAAACTGGAAAGTAAAATAATTAACACTTTAAATCATTATTAAAATGTATTTTATGTTGTTCAGTGTTCTTTTGGCGGGGAAAAATCGATCCAGCATCTCGACTTCAATTATAAATAAAATGGTTGAGAGTCCAGTAAATTTACTTGTACGGGAAATGTCGAGCATTCAACATCATATAAATGAACATGTAAAACAATAAATAAATTAATTAGAATATAAAAGTTTTCGTGGTATTAAGTTTATTGTATGAAATTTATATTTTAAAAAATCAAATTAATAAATTTTTTAATAGTACATTATTGTTATGGAGAAAATAAATATAAAAGAAAGATAAAAATTATTTTTTTAGTCAAAACGAGGAATTGCAACTGAATATTTTAACATATGTTCCACTAATACCGCTTCTAATAAATATTTCATGTTACTGATGTTTCAATGGCTTATTTTATCATTGATCCATTGAGTAAAATTAGAAAGTCGCGTGTGCACAGTTGGTGCATTAATTGCACCACAAGGCTTTAAGGTCCAAGAAATGAGGCCTACGATTTCTGGTACTCCATCATCATAACGAAAAAGTGGACCTCCTGCATCTCCCTTTAAAAATGTAAAAATAGAACTTTTAACTTTTGTAGTATAAAACTCATAAATATTAATGTTTTTTATATAATTTAATTTTTAAAAAGTTTATTAGGGAATTTTACCACTCAAATGTGTTTCTAAAGAAACAAGAGCGATTTTCAGGATTTAAACTTATGGATCATCCTCTCCATAAATAGGTATATTGTATTTAGAAATCAAATATCGTGAAGTAATTTTCAAAAATTAACTAATGTATAAAATAATACTTCATCGTTCGAAATTTTTCTACAGCCATCTTACATAAAATATTCCAAGATAAATGAAATTGTGCTGTGTCACTTGATGAAACTTAATTAAATAATTAAATTATATTCATAAGAGAAATATATAACTTCTCTTACTTAATAGAAATATATTATTTCAACTTACGGCGCAACCTGCAACGCCTTTCCCAGGCGTATTTGTACAAATATGTGTATCGTTCAGCGGAGAAGATCTTAGCAAAGGTGAAAGACATTGCTGACATTGCTGATTCTCCAAAACTGTAACGAGAGCATAATTCAATACGTCGGATGTTGGTAGAATATCATCTGGACCAGTTTTACCCCATCCTGCTATAAAAAGGGAACCTGTTACAATGTTCCCTGGCTGAGAAAGTTTCACAACTACAGGATGAGAAATTGCAGTCTGTAGCTTTATCAAACCAATGTCATCAGGCAATAACTCCCTGGAACTTAATGTTATAAGTTTTATTATTAGTTAAATATAAATTATAATAAATTTAGTTCAGTTTATATCTGGTAATTTCTACAAGTACTCATTAGACTTTACAAGTACACACTGAGCATTTACTTTATGCCATGAGTAAGCATGAAAGAAAATAATGATATAGTATTTTTCATAAATGAAAATAATAAGTTGTATAGATTTTACATAGATCAACAATAAATTGTCTTTGGCCTTTGATATTTGGATGTCAATATCAATATATCTTGGACTTTTAGTTACTTCTATATTGAATTTTTTATAATAAATAGATATCCCATAATAATAATAATTAAGAATAAAAATATATATTAAGTGAAAATTATAATCAGTGAGAGTACAGTGTTAAAAAACATTGATGACGATAGCTACATTATTAATCTTATTTTAAATTCTGATATATTTTAACATATTTTATATTTTACTAAAGTTTCTATTTGTTCAAATCAAAAGAATTTTGGTTACTTTTTATAGATTTTTAATTCAGGCATATTTTAATAATAATTCAAAAAATAATGAATCCACTTATTAAAATTCTCATGCGTGACTGTGTAATTTATTTTAATGGTCTGAGCTCTTTCATCTTTCAAAACTGTAGAGTACATATGGACTTTTACACTGGGTATACCGATTCCTGATACTTTTAGGATACAGGTTGCTACAGTCAGAATCCAGTACTCATTAATGATTGACCCGCCACATACATGCAGATACGGAAACAGACCAAAATAACTTAATTGGACGGACACAAGGAAGGGAAACTGATTTCGACTAGCAGATTCGCCATTTGCTATACGTGGAATAACAGAATGCTGAGTGCTGGCTGAAACTTTTAACAAAGACATTTTATTTTATAAATAAAGCAGTAATTTTCAATGTGTATATGTTTAATTTCTCATAACTTCAATTGACAAATTCCATGCTAAAAATCTATGCGCATTATCAGAGCATTTGAACATTTATTGTTTTCTCATAATTTTGTATTAAAAAATGGGGTTCTTGTTTATAAAAGTCAACGTGGCATTGAAATAATGCAAAAGATCAATGTCACGATCAAACCTAAGACCGCGTGATTATATCCGAAAGACTAGATCCATACTTATAAGATCTTTTTATATTGTTTTCTTGATTTTTTTTAAAGTAAGTAGTGTACAAAAATTTAACAATATAGATTTTACTACATACAATACAGTTTTAATCTAGTAAATGATAATAATTAAATTGACTATTTAAAAAATAATGTAGATATTTATATTAGTTTCTATTTTTATTTGAAATTTAAGCAAATTCATGTAATATACTTCACATATTATTTCATATACTATTTCATGTAAAATATAGAATAATTCACATTTAACCAGCATTGGTAAATTATTATTAGTATATTTTATTATAACAACTACACTAAATATTGTTTGTTAAGAATCTGTGATTTTCTTAATGTACTTAATGTAAAGTACTTAACCCAACAAACAAAGCATATATTTCCTTGTTTGCACCAATACCAGTATTCAACTGTTATGTTCCTCAATTCATTCACGATTTTCATATTATACGATACCTAACTGCAGTCTCTCTATTACGAAGACTGACCTTTCTTCGTCTTGTTAAAGTATTTCTTCAAGCATCTATTTCCAGTAAAACTGCGTAACATAGAAATTATCCACGCCATACTGTATTTCCATCTACGAGCGGATTCGGGATATTAATTCTTCCTTCCATCGACCTCATTTATCTATCGTCTATTTTATTTGACACAATTAGAGCGTCTTCGTGAATTCATCTGTTGCAGCTTATTTTCTCACATCGAACATGCTACGCTCGTAAATTTTTTACGATACGCTACTAGACCATTTGACATTATTCTCGCTCTCATCCACCTTTTAAATAATCATAATGTAAATCGCGTGCTTCCTAATGTTAATTTCATCGACTCATGCCTCTGCACCGTACATTAGAATCAAGTAAGGAATGCCCATAAGAGTCTACGTACGTTTTTTCTGGATCCATTCTCTTTTATCATTAGCCAACTCACAATTTTTATCAAGTTTCGTAAGTTAGATCAGAAACTGAATTTCGTTATCAAAATTACCCTTAGATCTTTAACTTCATGCCTGGTCTAAACACTAAGCTTTTTTCTTATTATCAACACCGTATTATCAGAATCGTAAATATAAGCTAAAATACAAAGTCATCAAAAAACTAAATATAAAAATTAGTCAAAGATTTTTTTATTATGTCCAGATAATTAGTTGTAATCAAATAAAAATCTACGCATACTCGTAATAATTACTCAATGATTATATCCTCTACGTTTTTTACTTTTAATAAAAATAGTGTTTATCGAGGATGTTGAGGCTTTTTTATGAATTGACCGGTTGAGCACCTGGAGCGAAATCGAGGGTTGTACTCACGTTTATAAAGCAATCCCTTTATACTAGCCGAAGAATATATTTCTGCTCTCGAAGGCTGAAAAAACCGCGAAGCTGTAGTTTTTATGTGAGAAAAACGAGAGGAGGTAAGAAAAGGAAAAATTCAGGAGTAGTGTAATTAATTTGCAGATTTTTTAAAATAATATATTCTATTGCGAAAACCATAAAGAGAGATAACATCGCAATTTTGAGTTTGGAGTAATAAAAAATGTATTGTATAGTAACCAATATTCTCCGTGTTTAAAAAGATCTTTTACAGTGATTTTCTCGGTACGTGATGCAAGAGTAAAAAATTATCCGTACAAATATCATTAAATTTAAGCATTACATCTGTATGGGCATCTGCATTCTTCTTTTGACCATGACTTTGACGGTCATGTCTAGATAAATTGTAAAATTCAAAAAATAAAATTTCAAGAAACAAGTTCCGTTGAATGCATGTCTGAAAATGCGTAGTTTTTAGTAATTATCAATTGTAATTGCATTTGCTATCTTACTAATATGCGCAATTTGACTAATAAAACAATTCTATTAAAAATAACTAGAATACTATGCTTAATAAATACTATGTTTTTTTAAACGAAATTCATTGGACATCTTTTACTTGAAATTTCATTTCATTGCTGAATTGGTTGTCAAAAATTATTTATTATTTTTCATTTCTGGTGTCAATTTTAAGGAAGTGAAAGGATCTTCCTAAATATTGTATATAATAACATCGTGATCATGTTTTTCATTAATAAGCTTTTTATCTATAAACCATAGATGATATACACACATATATATATATATTTGAAGGAGTAGAAATATATACACATTTATATATATGCAATTGATAGCGCGCAATTGAACTTACTTTGGACCAATAAAAGACCAGCATAAACTAAAAATGAACACATTATATTCATTAACAGGAACGAAATTAGTTATAATAGTTATAATAAATTTGAATATAGTTAAGTATATAAATGCTTCTTTAGCTTGTATTTTTTACATAATACATATTGTAAGATACATAAATTTATCATTTATTGTATGATTAATATTGATATACCACTAAAATAATAATAAAATTTTTGGAACTGAACAAACAACTTATCAAAATGAATATAATATTATATCAAACATATTTTGCATGGTCAAACTCATGTAGTGGTAAAATATTTTCTACCTAGCATACAAGTAGCTTATCGGAGCTATTCGGTTGTTCAGTATATTCTAATACATTGTTTCATAATAATCTATGAAAACGATATACAATAACATTTGAATATTAAATTAGCTGTATTCATTAAAATTTCTAATGATGAATAGCTAGAATACTTTAAAGATCTTTATTAATACATAATCGGTTTAATTTAGTTGAAGCGTGTGGTAACTTAAAAAATTTATACTTTAATAGAGTGAATATAAATTTTTTGTTTTTTGTTTTTTTGTTTTTTGTAAGTACATGCATGGTAAAAATTTTTTAAATAATACCATAGTTTTTTGTCCATACTGAAGTGGTTTATATTAGGAAAAATTGAATAGCTTATATGAAAATACGTTTAATGACCCTTTTTATTTTATATTTATTAATGTGAGATGCGATAGAAAATAATGAGACTGGAAAATTTCCGGGCGGTATTTGTCCGTTTAATTTTTTTATTCTATATTTGTTCTATAATATTTATTATTTTTAAATTTGACGTGACTGTCAACACTGCGTGTAACGATTGTCTCAGTAAACTAGGTATATCGCATATGCTTCGGCAGTTTTATATAATTTACTATTAAAATTCTACAGTAGGTATCATTATTTGTATTTATTTTTTTAATTTACAAAAAAAAATAATAGAAAGAAAACGATAATATAGATGTTACTATAGACTCACCATATTTTTAATAATGCGTACCGAGAATAAATAATGATTTCCACTTTGATATCGTTCAATACGAATTGTCTTTTTTAATCCTGTGGCCAATAAATATTTATAAAAATGTAACGTATCGTAACTCTTTTGTCGTAACTCATTCTTGTCATATGCACCCTCCTTACGAATGTCATCATCTTCGTGGTTTACGACACAGCGGGAGCTCGACGTGCATAATCGTCGAAATACACACATTGAGGGTGCGAAGACCAGAGAAATGTTGGATGCAGCACCTTATCGAACCAGATACCGCAAACTTACAGCTGCCCAACACATAGGAGCATTTAGCCGTCAGCTGGCCTCGATGTTCATATAATGAGACGGAGTTTCACAGTCTGTCGTTATGTAACAACAATATATCAGACCGCATATATTGTTTTACATCCTCATAAATTAACACAGATTTCTATTTCAATTTAAAAAACACAACTTATTAGTTTAATATATACACATAAGTAAACTATAAGTACATATAGAAAAGATCTAGAACAAATCTACAATGATTTAAAATAATAAATAAATAAAACTTTGCTTTCATACTGTATATTATTTAAATTATTATTGAATTATTTAAATGCACTATATTGCACAAACATTAAATAACTTTATCATGCATAAAAGCCAGCTCTTAATAGAAACCAATTTTTTTTGCTCACTCTCTGAATACGATTAGCCATTTTGGAATCGAAAGATTTTAAATAATTTATCCAAACTTTGGAATTTAACTGAGTCACAATTCTTTGTTATAAAAACAGATTTATGTCGAGGCGAAATGACTTTTTTATAAGAGAAGGTCTTTATTATTAGGAAAAATTATTAGGACAAAATCCAAATTACAATCATTTTGCTTCAGTCAAAAATAAACATATCAAACATACACATACGCATAGCTTAAGTGTATTCTGTTAGTATATATGTTAGCATGCAATTTTATACATTTAATTATGCCAATATACTCAGACATACTTATCTTTGCCCAGTAACTTAATGTAGTAAAAGTAAATTTATATATAAGGTATGATGAATATATTAAAATAGGTAAAAGCCATCAGACAGAGAAGTAAGTGATATATTAGATAGCCCTTTAGTTTTTTATTAAAATGATTCAGAACGTTTATTCTGACTTATTTTGGTTTATAATGATTACTTTCTTCTACAATATTTTCTTTTAAATTCTATTTTCCGATATTTCATGATTGGATCTACAAGAAGTGACTTCTACATTTAAATGGTGTGATGATTTTTTTAATTGTTAGTAAAACAACATACTTATATTCTTAATTAAAATAAAAAGTAACACGACTTTTACTGTAATGAATATAGTTTTTCGTGTTCACAGGTCAATCATTCGAAGAAAAAAAAATTATTTTAGATGTAGCAAGAACTGCTGTTACAGAAAATATTTTTTTGTTATTCAATGACTTGTGTAAGAATTTTTTAAACATGATTATGCAAACAGACGATAAGATTTATAAAAGATTGCACATAATGTAAATTTAGTTTTTCCTCTAATATCGATATTTATTCGCATAACAAGAAATGCTTTACAACAACATTTCTAATAGGTATAACTCCATCGGTCGTTATTAGTATATAGTTAAAAGTAGCTGAAGAAAGAATTAACACAAAAGACAATCGACTCAGCTTGCGTATATTTATGAAAAGACAACGATATTGTTTTCCAGACATACGTACGAAAAATAATAAATGAAAAAATGAAAAAAAAAAGATAAAATGTCTTTACTTATATTTATTTTACTTTATTTATCATAGAAGATAAACAACACAATAACATAGAATGTATTAATATACTTTTAATATATTTGAATGTATTAATAAGTATTTGGAAAAATACTACAAATAACGTTCTTCATTGTTAATATAATAAATAAATGCTGCCACGTATTTGCATTACGAATATTCATTATAAACGAAAGTACACTTAAAACACTTCTATAAACATTAAACTGTAGCTACGTAATAATGTAAAATAATTTTTTTTTTTAAATATCACCAATAGGTATATGCATTAGATCACCAAAAAGTTGAATTTTCTGATATGCGTAATATCAGTCTAAACATCACTGTCGGCTTCCTACCGTATACCAATCAGTACATTCAATATTTTGGCCATATATCATAACGCTATTTTTTTGACGTCAGAAAAACTAGATGTTGAATATCTAATCTACATTATTAATAAATGATATATATACCAATAGTAGTCATATAATCTCTGGATATATAGAAACTATTCCTTTACTAACATTTGCAGAGTCGAATATTGTCGGTAGGATTAAACAGTAAAAATATATCGTAAAGAGATGGAGGAGTAGATTTGGCCGTCATAAAGCACATAAAATGACAGAAGGCTTATTGGCGATTTTTCACAATATAACAATTTGTACGCTTTAATGAGAAAAAAATGGTTATTTAGCTAGCTTTTTTGACGACAAACAATGATAATTTACCGAGTTGAAAAAATAATGAAAATAACGACTGTTAGTTGTACAATTTGACTTGAGACGGTAGGCAGCGAGAAACATATGCAAACAAAGAGTACAAATATGATCAAATCTGTTCTTGTCACTAACATATTTTTATTCTATATTTTTTATTTTTAATTATATTGAAAAAACAAAAATTATAAAAATTCAATTGTAACTATATATATGGTTTCGATGACTTTACGTGTCCAGATTCTGATGAATAATGGGTTGGCGTATTCGAGCGCTAGTTGAGAAGACGTCCATATTTTTTCATCTATTGTTTTGACTACCTTGTTCCGGTATAAGCATACGCTATATACGCTGAACTGGTATATGAACATGGGGTAATCAGTAATGATCCACGCTAAACCTATCGTATGTGGGTATTACAGAGCAAGTCCTCAATGAAGAACCATTTTGTAAAATTTGTAAAATTTTGTAAAATCGATGATTCAGCATCATGAATGGGTTACCTTAGGTATTCTAATAGGATAGCGTTGTTCATTAGGTAACTATCAGGTAATTAATCTTTTTCGTAGTTACAAAATATATTTTGCATAAAATCTCCGCTTGATCAATTTGAGACATTAGCGGTAATTCTCATAAATAATTTCAAGCATAAAAGTGTTTGGTAAAGCCAACGCTATCATTGGATCAATCAGAGTTGTAGATAGGTTGCGTTCTTAGGCTGTCGTTGATAGCAGTCAACACTAATCTCATGTGACCTAAAGAGTCGAATTCTACCATGTACAGCCGTATTCTATCGGGTTAGTCATTATCAACGTTCATTATTATGAGGGGTATTCAAAAAGTAAGTTTTTCGAATTTGGCGTTTCTCTCAGACACCATTTAACGGACTTAAACTGATCATAGTTTCACTTTAGGTTTTAGCGATAAGAGTGATTTTAGAGGCGTAAAATACTTTGTTAGCAGTACTAGCTTGACATTCATTGAGCTACCAGTGCAAAACGCATCCGATAATAAATTAGGTACGGTTATCTTTCATTTACTGCATAAGGGTTCAACGGAAGTCAAATTCTCAGTGAACTGGTAACTATTTATGATAAACACTATATGAGTGTGTACATGATAGCGCACAGATTTTCTCGAGGGACACGCAGAAGTTGACGATGAGCAGCCTGCAGGAGGCCCAAAAGAGCCATTATCAACAGTGCGACTGCAGTAGTTGAAAAAATTATTTTGAAAGACAAAGAATGAACTATTGATGATATTTTGGAAGTAATGCCTCCTGAATATCAAATTCATTCAACTTCAATCCATAAAATATTATCGGAGAAGCTTGGTTACAGTAAAATTTCTGCAAAAAACAAAAACGTCGTTAAATGCTAGACCCAAAAACAGAGCAGGATATTTTTCAAGGATGGTTTGTTTAAGCTTGCAAACAGATATAAAAAATGTATTGAAGTCCGACGGGTTCAATACATTTTTTCCAAGGTGACTAGGTAGAAAAATAATTTAATAGTAAAAGAATATAGTTAAATTATTTTTATAATTATATATTGTCCCAACACAGGAAAATTTAGTCTTTGAATACCTCGCTTACTTATACAGATTTCGTAGCTCACCGCGTGATATGCCGTGAGCTGATAGCTGGTAAAAATATTTCATCGAAAGCCTAATCGTATATCGAACAGAAAAGTTTCTTCTATAACTTGCCCCTCATAGTTCTCTTCAATAAATGTCATTAGTTTCTTACTATTCAGATCCTCTATACACCAAAATTTTTCATAATGACATACTTCTTGAAGATGATATTCACTGGTACAATTGTTCCTTTAGTAGCTTTTCTATATGGACCGAAAACCAGCCAGCCCAGTAAACTCTTTCTTCGAGGAGGATCCTTATAAATGAGCTTTCAAAAGTGAAAGTGAACAAAAAACTGCATGATCGAGGAAGAGCGCCATGTGTCACGCTTTAAGGACTTCTTCATAGAAAAGGAAACAGTGATCTTCTTGTGTCAGAACAAAGAATTCATGACTTGGCTGAGCAAGAAAGTCGAACATCTTATTTAAAAATTATTAAAATAATCACAAAACTTCCGGCAGAGATATAATCTGTCCGGGATGTCCTTTAGTTGGTCTGGAGACACAATTAGGGGATCCATCCAGATGAATGATCATGAATAGGTTTGCTAATGTCAATTTTGTTCTTGGTCTATATGAACCATATCATCATATACAGAAAGGCATTATGAGAGTTGAAAAGAGAACCAATGATTACTAAATGAAAAGTATGGCGGAGTTTCTGTGCAGGAGTAAAAAACCTGTCAGATAAAGCTAAGTTAACTGAGTTTTTAAGCAAAGACAACACCTCCCAGATACAAAACTTACTTGATTGGAGCAATTAAGTATATAAATAGAAAAAAATCCCTTTAAAACTTATTCTGAAGGCTAAATTTGTTAAATTTAATAGAGATATGAACAAATCGCATCAGAATCCTATTGAAATACATATTGGTGCTAATTCAAAAAGGGCCTCAAAAATTGTAACTTCGAAACAAATAAAGTGAGCGATAAACTCTTTCGAACTGTATAACACACCAAAATTTGATGGTATCTTTCCTATGCTGCTACCAAAGACCTTCGGCAGTATTATCAAACTAGTCACGGGTACTTTTGGAGGTGGTATCGCTATTAGTTATGTACCGGTAGCACAAAAGAGAACTTGTGTCTCTTTCATCCCTGAACTCAAAAGAAGTAATTATTACTTGGTAATAATTACACTAATTATAACTGACATCCTTTATGTTGTAAACGTTGGAAAGGCTTGTAAATATGCATAGATAGCAAATAGTGTTAATTTATAGCATGGTATGATACATATAATAACATATATGATAGCATGCCTACACGGTCAGCAACTTCACTGAGATTGCTCTTTACTTGGTGGTGAAATACATTGAGAAAACCTGGTCTTTGAAGGAAACTGTATAGTGAAGAGTAATTGAAGGCAAAACTTGAAAACTCGTGACAATCCTGGATCATATACAGGCTCTTTTACTGAGAGGAGCCTTCGAATAAAACTTAGAAGCATGCATAAAGCTGTGGCATGGCGGCACATTTTACAGATGGTTCAGAAGGGGTCCCGATGAAAGATAATTAAAGTATAGATTTTTACGAATTATTTTCTCTCCTGAAATGGTAAAACGCTTCACCTTTTTGCACTGAATGATAAAGTGTACCTGCTACAACTAAGACATGTAGCATTACAATTTGAAATAATCAGAACCTTGCAGACCTATAATATTCATAATTTTCGATCTTGGCTGTGGTTCTCAGAAAGCAGCCGTTTCTATAGGTCCAAACCTCTTGAAAAGGAACTCCCTGGCTTTCCACGGCAAAACTTTAGTTATCTTGCCTTAACATAACAATACTTAGTACATTTCAATACCTTCAATAATGTCTAGTATTTCAGAAGTATTTTATCAGTAATAGTAATATTTTCAACTGAAGAGTCAAGTTTCAAATCTAAGTGAATACATTTTATCTGAGTTTTAATTATAACTAGCACAAAGAAATATTTAATTTAGTAGATAGGCAAATTCAACTCTTTAACAGTATAATCATTCTCTTACAACCGTCGTTCAATTATCATCTAACGTATCATTCACAATACTTATATTATTATCGTATAAATTGTAAAAAAATCTGTATCTAAACAATTTCGAATTTTAACACGCGGAATAGTAAAAATAAACTATTAATATTGTTATCAAAGTAATAGATAAAAATAGTATATTAGTGTATAAATCTGTACACCGTAATACAACTTGTTATTTAATGTTATCTAAATATAGACAATATATGTATCTTCAAGATGATAAAGCGAATCTATTCTTAATTATGATTTAAGAATAAAGACTAGAACAGGATAAGTTTTTTTAAATTGAAGCTTGAATACAGTAATAAATTGTTATAATTATGTATTGCTTTTACAAAACTATGATTCGCCGTAATGTAGTTTTCTCCTTTTACGCAATTTTTCTGACTTTTATTATGAATCATGGTAAGTGATTTTTTTCTCTAAAATAATATAGATATTACTGAAAAATTCACAAATTGATAAGTAATCTCGTATACATCATTAATGTATTAATTAAATTGAATTGACGTATAAATTGGGTTGATAATATGTTGAAAGAAAATTCTTCAAAATATTAGCAATATAATTAGTTTAAAATCAAAACGTTATTTACAGTTTACTATTTTTTGTAAACTGCGTCTTAAATTTATTGTAATTAAAAAGGTTATCTATTCTTAGATGAAGGTTCTTACTTTTATCTATATCATTTTAATCGATGATTGGCTTATACATTATGTTATATTATATAATTTCTAAAAAGAAGATTATTTAAGAATACAGTAATAACTAAGCAATATACAATAAATTTACACAATATTAATTAATACAAAACTTTAATTATTGCAAAAAATGTGTTAAAAAATATTAGAACATCATATATAATTAATAAATAATAACTATTAATTACAAGAAACCAAGACTTAGATTGACGTTTCAAGTTTGCTCAATGTTTTTGTGCATTTAATCTCAGTTTCAGGCTCGAAGATTGAAGAAGAAGGTATAATTGGTGGTTTTTACGGCAAAGAAGAGCAATTCACATATCAGGTAGTAGTTCTAGGAAAGTTCAATCACACCAGTGATCATCGTTTAATGTGCGGCGGCGGTATTATCGGGCCCGATTTAATATTGACCGCTGCTCAATGCTTCATCGACGGATCTTACTATATAAGACCATTGAGGTTTTCCATTATGACCGCTCTGCATTTTGTCAATCCTAAGAACCAGTACTTAATTGACGTAGATTTAATCTATCTACCCAGACACGAGGAAATTGTAACTCAGAACGACATTGCAGTAGCAAAGGTCAATCTATTTATAAATATATTTATTAATGTACACACGTATGTATTAATAATTATAAAAAATTCATTTTCCGGTGTTACAGTACTATAAAAGCTGACAATTCTTTATTATAAAGTATTAGTAAAAAAAGTATACAAATTGTAATTGTGATATAAATTTTATGGTTAAACAAATTTTAGCATTCATACATGGAAAGATCCTGGGAAATTGTAACTTTTGAGTGGTAGAGAAATTAATTTTTTACTTTTACAATACTTTATTGATTGAACTAAAAAATATGTTGTTAGTTACACTGTCTATTAAATTTATTCTTTGAAATCATAGCGTTACATTCAAAGCGACCGTAGCATTTTGCAGCCTTTTGTTATATTTTGGAAACAAAATGTTTCTCTAATTTAATCACTACAAATTAGTAGTAAAATCAGATACAAAATTGATGCTGTTATTTATGCCATTATTCAAATTGAAAATTAAATTTAATGAAAACAAAATTATTGCTTTTAATTCAACATAAAAAAATGTTTATCTGAATATAAATATTTATTTTGTTTACTTTTGACTTACCTTACTAATACGATATTATAATTTTTTGGACAATATTTTCTGCCATTATAAAAATATTGTTAAATACGTTGTTATTATACTTTTAATATAATCAAAAAAAACTTGATTTTTCAATACGTGAGTCCCGAAGGTTTTCGTATATCAACCACATTTTGAACTTACGACGCGTTTTTTAAAAACATGACACATTTAAAATTTACTTAACGAAAATCTTTCTGAACTTTAACGAGAAATTTACTTATCGAAGGCTTTTTAAATATTAATGTGGAAAATACTAAAATTTTATACAATTATAAAAAATTCTTTATAGATGTTTTAAAAACTGTTTTGTCATTAAGTGAAAAATTTTTTAGTAGCGCATTCTCTTTCGTATCATTGGGCACAACCTTTAAATTTGTTAATTTAATACTGTAGATCTATCAAATTATGAAAAAAAACTTGTTGGTGCCTTTTTACAAGCATCTGATGCAGTAAATTAGCTTTAACAACTTTAAAAATTCTGTAATTTATTTTGTTTTTTAATTGGTAAATAAATGATGAATTGTTTCAAATTTAGATATAATAAATATAGCTTAATCATAAAAGAAATGTAGTATCTTCTTGTATAAATAATTATTTTTTCAATTTTAGTTTCACAATATAACATAAACTTGCATATTATCAAAAATATAGCAGTTTTCCTAATAGCTTAAAACTTTTTGAAGTTGCTCATATATGCACCCTACAAGCCCTGTATACTTACAATATCGATAGAATCTTGACGTAAGCCAATCGTAATAACAGACATACATTCATTACGTCTTCTAGAATGTATTTGTGAGAGAATATATCTACACTCATGCACATATAGAAGCTGTAATATAAAGAATGAAAAAAGAGGTCGTTATAGATACAATAATAGTCAAACGATGTATTAAGCTATCTATAAATATTAAAATTCATTACTAAGAAAGAAATTCTCGCTGTATTATTTATTAATTAGCTTAGTATGCCATATAGGTGCAATATATACATATATATGTTATATATACCGTATCTTTTTACGAACACAAAACATTTTTTGTTATAGAAACTAGCAACGTTGGTATACGTAAAAAAGCTCAAAAATTAATAACGGAGTTTAAGAAACTGTTTTATTTCTTTGCAGTTAGAAAAAAGAATAGACCATAATAATCCACACTTGATGATTCTCAATATACCATTTGCTGGACAAAAATTTAACGGTCTTATTGGCATAGTGGCCGGACATGGATATAATTGGGTTGAAACTGACTTTGACACTAAATTAGGAAAAAAAAGAAGAATTGCAGGAGGCACTGATTATAAATTAAGATATGGATTTGCTGAAATTATTGAGGATGAATTTTGTCAACATATGTATGATAACATTGACACTAACAAACATGCATGTGGCCGAATGTTGATTGAAACTCCTGGAAAATTAACGGGATTTTGCACGGTGAGTTTATATCAGATGAATAAATATTAATAATTATCTTAAAATCAATTGATATGTATGGATATATTGAAAAATATGAGTATACTTAAAGAATTACAAATATTACATTAATACATCTTATGATAATATTTTTCAATAACTCTAGTCACGAACATATAGACCAGGTATTTAAGTTGAAATTTGTCGGTTTTTTCGATAAAGAAAACATTTTATTTAAAGTATTGAGCATTGTATTCTACATATTTTGCCGATTTTTCAGGTAAATTATGGATACCATGCCCAAAAAAGATATTCTTTTCCGTCGTAAACTAGTCGACGAGTCATTTTTCGAGTTCTTCTAAATTGGCGAAGCACTGCTCTGCAATTAATCAATGCAATGAGGTGATAGTCGGACGGGAGGGGATCTGAAGAGTACGGTGGGTTCAATAACACTTATGAATTAAGTGTTTCCAATGAATGTATCCTTCATAGAATTAGCGGTATGAGATGGTGCGCTGTCATGTTGCAAGATAATTTTGCCATGTTTTCGTGCCCATTTCAACCGTTTTTTAATCAACGGATGATACAAATTGATATTTTTTTCTAGATAGCGGTCCTTATTCACCATTTTTCCAGGTTTTTTATAATTCGTAATAAACCATACCACACTGATCCGACCAAAGAAAGAGCATAGTCTTACGGGTCCAAAATCATCTGGCTTTGTAGTCGATGGGCCGGCATCACCAGGTGAAAGAATGGTTTTTTTCGCTCCAGGTTCTTAAGATAATTTCATGTTCGTTTCTCGTGACAATTCAATACAAAAAAAATTTTCTTCAAAACATCTGAAGCAATATTTCACAAGCATCTTTTTGATTTTTCATTTGTCTATCTTCGAGTACATGTAGTATCCATATTCCAAACTTCTGCATCTTTCCCATAGCTTTGTGCAAATTGCTGTTTGAGTTACATTATGTGTTTGCGCCAATTTTTATTGTGATTGGGTTGGTTCTGCTTCCAATAATGCCTGCAATTCCTCGATCTCGAACTTTTTCACTACATCAGGATGTTTATTATCTATTAAATCGACATGTCCACTTGTAAATTGATAAAACCATGTCTCACATATTCTAATCACTGGAGCATGTTTACCTAAGTTGCAACCAGCAATCAATGTGCTTCGGTTGCTTTTTTTCTGTTGATAAAATAAATAAACTCACCGAATGCTGCAGATACGATTTACTTGAAACGAAACCCGACATATTCATTGTGATAAACTTTGACATTATTACTCTGACAAACTATGACTTGTGTATTTCTGAAGTTTAATATAAATAGAAAATATTAACATATATACCAAATACTAGAAATGTATACATATGACTCGCGACACCTAACCGTGAAATTGGCAAATTTCAATTTACACTCCTGGTATTTTTGTGCAGAAATAGCAATGCCATGAACATTAAAACTACTTTTCATAAAATTTTTACCGAAAAAATAAATTCAATATTCGCTGTAAACGTGATGAAACACAACTAAATATATAATACATATTTTAACAGATAAATACTTAGATTTAACTATTTACACAAAATTTATAATGTACCTCTCTTATTTATATTATTTCAGAGGGATACTGGTAGTCCTCTTGTTATTAAAAATAAGGTAGTAGGAATTGTAAGTAGAAATACTCCAGAATGTAATGATACTGTAATCGGTGGCATATATACCAAAGTATCAGGGTTCTGGGACTTCATTAGCCTAATCAAAGAAGATCTTCCATTAACCAGTGTAAATATTCTTCATAATCCAATTCTTCCAGTATAAATACAAATTATTAAATAAAATGAATTGTCATTAATACTTCATAAATGAAAAATTAAAACTAATTTGGAAGTTTCAAACGACAATGAATGTAATATTCGAAATCAGATTCTGATAGAATGTGAACTTTTATATTTAAATATTTAGGATTGATTATATTACAATGAAATCAATGCATTTCATCATACAATATGCATCTAGACCATTTAATATATATATATATATATATATATATATATATATATATATAATATTATTTATTTATACATTAAAGCTACTCAAATAAAGACTTGATTATCAAATGTATCGACCGATTTGACTTTTCATATAACTATAATATAAATAGGCGATTATCGAAAAATGTGAATTTTCTGATATGCAAATATGCAAAAATTGAAGGTGATTAATTTTCAATTGCGGAGCAGAAAACAGAGAGTTTAAATTAAAACTTACGAGTTTACTATAGCTACATCGCAAGACTTTCTTTCTACAAAGCACGAGCTCACAGTACAACTTAGTCAACCTCTTGTCACTATCGACAGTAGTGCTGCATCATTAGCACATACATTCACCTATATATATATGCGAGGTCAGACAATTAAGTAATGCGACAAAATTAAAAAAATCGAGTATATTTAAGGTACATCACTCCCCTTCGAAGTAGTTCCCTCCCGCATCACTGATTCCAGAGAGTTTTCCAGTTTTCGTAACAATTCTGGAACACTTGTTGTGGGATCTCTCCGAGTACCCTCGTCACAGAATCTTGGATGTCTTCATTGAAATCAAAATGTCGACCTTTGACGAATTTTTTCAAATGGGCGAATAGGAAAAAGTCGCTGGATGACATGTCCGGTGAATAGGGCGGTTGTGGGAACGTTGCGATGCCTTTAGATGCCAAAAACTGACAGATACTGAACGCTCTGTGATAGGGAGCATTATTGTGATGCAGAAGCCAAGTCTTCACGATCTTTGAGCACCCTTTTTCATAATTTTTCGAGCACATTGCAGTAGAATACTTGATTTACGGTTTGTCCAGGTGGTACAAACTCTTTATTAACCATCCCTTTGCTGTCGAAGAAGTAAATGAACATGGTTTTCACTTTGGACTTGCTCGTTCTGGCCTTCTTTGGCCTTGACGGTCCAGGGGACAGCCACTGTTGGCTTTGTCGTTTAGTTTTGGAGTCATATCGCAAGAAACAACTTTCATCGCCAGTAATAACTGGGTCGGGAAGAGTAGTATCACTTTCAATCTGCTCAAAACAACCTTGAGCGATGTTCATTCGGTGGGCTTTTTCCTCATCCAAAAGTTTTTTCTGTACCCACTTCGTGTACTCCTTTTACATGGTAAAATCCTTGGTTAAAATCTTTCTAACTGTGTCGATTAATATTCAACTCGTCAGCCAACATTTACATGGTTAGTCGCCAGACTTGACGAACAACAGCGCGGACACGCTGCACATTCGCGTTGGTTCGCACTTAAATTGGTCTTCCGCTCCGCGCCTCGTCTTTGACGCTCTCACGAGGTTTTTTAAAATCGGAATGCCACCAAAGCACCTGACTATGACTCAGGGCATCACTACCGTACACTTTGAGCACTTTTTAATAAGTTTCTCTCGCGATTTCGCCGAGTTTCACACAAAATTTTATAGTGCACCGTTGCTTTAAATTTCTCAATTCCATTTTCGTGACACGCACTACTCGCGCGTTGTTAAAAAACACTAAACAACTGATAGTAGGGATCTACTATTAAGGTGGCAGAGTAACAGGTTCGCAGTGTTACCACAGAAATAAAATCGTTCGCATTACTTAATTTTCTGACCTCGTATATATATATATATATATATATATATATATATATATATATATATATATATATATATCATAACATCATGCACTTATTAACATTGCATAATTCCATACTTTAATTTAATTTTTTAATAGAAATAAATAGAAAAACGTGGCTTTCTTGAAAATCAAATGAATATGCGGTTATAAAAAATATGGCGAAGCTCCCGTCACAGCACGGATCATTGTTTTTAGGAAACGTAACCTTTTAACCGCTTTCAAAGACAACAAAAATTTTTCTATAGCAAATATTCGGCTATCTTATTTATGAAACGCTATTTTAGAAATGAATTTGTAGAAAAGCTATTTTAAGAAAAATTCTTGAGTGTTCCCGTCATAGCACGGATCAATTCTGTATCCAAGTTGTATATATAATTTGGCCTATAACAAGAGTTCGTTCGCGATGATTTTTTTCAACTTTATTAAATTTTCATTCTCTTTTAATGCAATATCGAAATCAAGTCAATTTTAATTTCTATTATAATATTATGTAAATAAAACGAATAGCTATAATGTTCCAGTCTCTGCTGTACATTAATTTTACATTAATATATCGCTACATTATTATCACAGGCGGACCCGCTTGGTCCCAGATTAGTCATCTTAAGAGCTCATATTACATTTTCTTTTCAAAGATCGGAACTAATAATACCAAATATCTCAGTTATTGAACCAAAAATTACGCCAAATGTATAACTCTTAAAAATGTAAACTCTAAAAAAATATATACCCAAATGTATACTATTATCATTAAAAAAGACACTACTTAAAATTTACAATGATTCAAACCTTTATTCACGAAATTCACCATAATTCACGAAATTTCTACAGAGATTACGCTACATATATTTACAAACTATATTTAATGTAATTGTATAGAGTACTAAAGCTACTTATCAGAAATTTAATATACGCTTTTTATTTACCATATGATATAATTTGACCCGGATTAGTGCATTTAAACTCCACGCGTAAACTGAATCGGTAAAAATTTTTTTTCCCTATATTGTTACAAACTTTCTTAATGTCCGTGTGAAATTTAACCGACATATTCTTCCATTAGTGTGTATTTTTCAGCTGTTTGTTTACGACGCAAAAAGTTTGTCTGGCGATATTGACTATGGACTCATGGTGCATTCTTCGAAGCGGATTTTTGAGTTTTGGACAGAGGAAAAAGTCACAAGGAGACAAATCTGGCGAATGATGAATTGCTTCACGTAGTCGTCTCAAAACGACCAAATAGTACTCCTTATTAACCGTTTGACCTCCTGAAACGAATTCATGGTGAACCACCCCATGGTAATCGAATCAAACGATGAGCATCACCTTGATTTTCGATGGATGGGCGACTTGCATAAGGAAAGTTTTCGACGACTTCATGACCTTCGTGCCACTCAAATACATGCGTTCGCGATAAAGTAGACTTCCCAAAATACTTCTGCAACATTTTAAACGATTCCGTAGCCGCAATTCCATTGGAAACAAAAAATTTCAAGCAAACTCGTTGATGAATTTTTTTCCCATTGTCAATATCGCCAGACAAACTTTTTGAGTCGTAAATAAACAGCTGACAAACACAGACTATTGGAGATATGGTGCTCAAATTTCACACCAGCATCAAGAAAAGTTGTACCAATACAGGAAAAAAAAATTTCTCTATTCAGTTTGCGCGCGGAGTTTAAATGCACCAGCCCGGGTCAAATTTAATCATATGGTATTTCATTGAAGTAGTTTATTTCTATATA
The DNA here is from genome assembly GCA_018907035.1 of Sycobia sp. Sy_11. Classification (NCBI taxonomy): domain Eukaryota; kingdom Metazoa; phylum Arthropoda; class Insecta; order Hymenoptera; family Epichrysomallidae; genus Sycobia; species Sycobia sp. Sy_11. Next base: position 560,972 of record JACCIC010000107.1, read on the forward strand.
GTTTAAATATATAGTTTAAATATAACGCCATATGGCGTCATGCCAGTCCGAGATGGTAATGTTTGGGTTATTTTTTATGTTTCTTAATTTTTTATATTCTATTAACTTTATTTTAACATATAAATTTAAGATATAATCTAAAAATTTTTATTTAATTCTAATAATATTATATACTTTAATTATTATAAATAATCATTTATAGTAATAATTTACATTTAACATATAATCGAGTAATTGTCTTTCATATATAAATGTACACTTGTAATAATCTTTTAAGAAATGTGCCATATAGTGTCATTCCGGTCTTTTAAAAGTTATTTTATAGTATGACGAACCATGTTCACATAATTGGCTATGAAGAAAACTTTAACGATATCAAACGCTGTATTGCGATATTATTTTTTGCTAACATCTGTAGAAAATTAATCTTCTTATATTAGTAATCGAAACTCTGTATGAGCAAGATATCATTTTCTTAGTTGCTCGTATAAATACAGATAATAAATATTCATAAAATTTTCGAGGGAACTAAAAATTGAAATATATAATACTTTCGTTCTAGTTTCTATTTGAATTAAGAGAAGTCGAGGTCTGCTCTAAAATAAAAAATGAAAGAAAAGAATCAAAGAAATATCCTCTAAGAAATCTCAAAAAACATTTTCATTGCGATTTGAACAGTATATAGAAACCTTTAATAATGTAAATCCGATAATACACGCAAAGATATACAGAGTACAGTTTAAAATTAAGAAAAGTGATTGTAATTGATTCAAAATGGAGCATTTCTGTCAAGAACTAGACTCTTAAGCAAAAGGCGACTCCAGTTTGAGAACTAATTTCCTGAAGAGAACATTGTGAATTTAGATGATGCACAAGTATATTACCTGATGTTAAGTAAAGGATATCTTTACAAAGAAAAGATACTAAAGAATTACCCATATGTCTGGGGATCCGTAAGATATTAGTCCTAATTTAGATTAATAATATATAGTGTTTGTTCAAAATTTTATATAATATATATACTTATATTTTACATATTTTAAAATATTATTTTAGTTCAACTATTTGCGTTTAAATAACAGCTGTTTTTTGTGATTAGCATAAATTCAATCTATTATAAATAGTGATATTAGTATATATAAAAAAGAAAAAGAATTTTTGTAAATTATAATTCAAATTTAGCAAAAGATTATAAATTAAACAGCATTAATTCAGTATATATAAAAATGATTCATTATAATATCATTTTCTATATTTATTTAATTTGGTCTACTATTACGATAATTCATGGTGAGTAAAATATTTTCTTGAAATAAAATAACTTAGTTTCAAACTTTAAGGTAACGTATAAGTTTTGAATTTTCTTCTATTCCAATTAAAGCCTTATACTTGTCATTAAATAGACAATGATATTATGTATCATTGAGGATGTAAAACTTGGATAAAATAAGTAAAAGATCAGAAGTTCGTAAAATAGCTTGAAAGACTTCAAATTATATCTTCAGTTAAATACAACATCGGCTATTAATGCGAGAGTACACGAAGTAATGATGACATGTATTTTCTTGCTATGTTTCAGAACTTTATCAAGAACGCAAAAAATACCTGTGATACAGAATATTTCATCACTGGTGCTAAAATTGATTATTTACCTCGTGAGACATATTACACCCGAATAGAGTAGAAGAGCTTGGTCTCATGTCGAAGATTATTAATTTCTACACTAGCGCTGAACGATATTTTTACATTATCATAGCCGAAAAATCACAACTTTAAGATAATTTTTCGGCTATTGTAAAGTAAATTGTCGATGAACACTAGTATACACATGAAATATTTCCCTCGTGAGTTTCCTCGCTTTACTTCGGATTAAAATATCTTACGAGATAAATAATCAACTCCATACCAGGGATGAAATATATACTATAAAAAAATATATACTATATAATCAGAAGTGCACAAAATTTCACAAATCTTTTAACGTCCCTTACAATATCCTTGGCATAGAGATCTTTTTCGAACTTAAAAATTCTCCCTCTTATCCTCGTTTAGTTAAGCACGAGCGATTTCAGCTGTTTTAAGTATAGAGATAAAAATTTGTGACGTGCTCCGTCGTACAGGAGCCCCTGATGAATTCGATTAATAATTATTCTATAACATTATTGTCAATCTTACCAGGTCTTGGTAACCTTTTCTTGGTAACTTTTTCTCTAGTTCCACTTTTCATCCTATTCCAAAACCAAGGCTCTTCTTTATCTCTTGTTTTTCTTGTTTCTTTTCTTATTGAGATTCCTTTTTCTCTTTTCTTTTGTTGCTTCTGTCACTGCTTTCATTTTTCTCCATGAAATTCTTAGCTACAGGATTCTCAAGTTGATTGCAGTGTGAATATTAAATGCTTTTTAGTGTATGATAGTCCTCCCGTGTGTGTCCGTTTTTTCTGCATAGCTTACACCGCAATTACCCTTATAAGTTAATGATTGAGCAGTCTTATATGAATGATGATTCCGACTTCTCCGATTGCTCTCTCTTTCATCATCTTTTTTAAGGATTGACTATTCTATCTGCTGCTTAGATGTATCTCGGAAGATATTCTGTGAATTGAACTTCTTCTATGGCTTATTATTTCTTGATTGTTAATTTGACAACGTAAATCTATCATGAACTTATATTCCTACCAGTACATAAATGATTCTTTAGTGATTATCCTATATAACTTTTTAATTCGATAGCAATATACAGTACATGTAGTATCCAAGAGCCCATAAACTGGAATGACTCTTCAGTCTTCGAGCTCTCCATATCTGTGCCTGCTTAGAGATCGTACCTATTTCTTAATAGCCTTTCCGTGGGTTCAAAAAGTATAAAAGAAGATGATAAAAGATATCTTTGTTAACTTTGGATCGAAGTGTTACAATTCTTTTCTCCGATAACGACGGCGGTAGGTACCTTTTCCAATATCGCAATATGAGTGGGTTCACATTTTACCTACTACTAAAATGTTTAGTTCCATAAAAATATAAAAAGAAGTAATAGTTTACTTTAAAAACAACATATGTTTAGTATCGAATACTATTTGAATATATATGGAATTAATATACTAAGAGCTTAGTAAATATTTATTAAATAAATATCAATATCAGATTAATTTTAATTAAGAATTTCGATTTTCTCATTACTTTAGTTTCCACTTCAAATATGGAAGGAATAATAGGTGGTTATTCTGCAGAACAAGAGAATTTCACATATCACGTATCAATTCTAGGCAAATTGAATTATTCAACTGAAGATTATTTAATATGCGGTGGTAGTATAATCGAAGATGATTTAATAATAACCGCTGCGCAATGCTTCCTTGATAGCTCTTATCGATTAAGAGAGTTAAGATATGCAATTGCGGCAGGAATAGTGAATTTGGATAATGATCGACCATTTTACATAGACATTCACTATATTTACATACCTAAGTATGATGAACCTCTAGTTCAAAATGATATTGCATTAGGAAGAGTGAGTATACTTTTAAAAATCGTTATATATTTATACATCAGTCCCATCCTTTATAAGCCATCCTAATTATTCGATTATCTATCGCAAATAAAGTCTAATCTAATTTTTATATAGGAATATATAGATAGAATATATTCTCCATAATCACCTATGTTTAAAAAAATTATTCTAATGCTATTAAAATTTCATCAACACTTATTGACATTTCCTAAATATATTAAAAATATAGCTGAAAAAAATTATTTGACAAAAACGCTTTGTCAGAGAATATAGTAATATACCATATGCAATATTACTATAGAAACTACTTATTTTGAAGCTGAATGATAGCTACGCAATAACTACTGCAAGATTACTATAAATGCTGTGTTTCAAATCAAGCTTAAAAAATTCTCTTTTTGTCTTATTTTGTAAAGCAAATTCTCTTTTTAGTAAAACAATAGCGTTCAGATTAAATACAATAATTATGCACTATTAAGCGCATTTAAAAATAATAAATGCGTCGTATTTTTACCTCCTATTTCGTAGATTTTAGAAATAAAAATAATCTCTAAATTTTAATATTTTAGAAAATATGATATAAGAATTAAAGACTTAGAACTACTTTGTTACTGTAAGCCGTTTTTTATAAAAAATAAAAATTGTAATTATTTATTAAGATAATAGTTATTGTTAAAAATCTTAAAATTAAAAATTAATTTTGAGACATTAACTAATTTTACTAACAAATTTCAAGAGTACTTGATGCTTTAATTCTACATCAGTAGCAACAGTGTAAGAATTATTTGTCCAATACTTTTTAAAATACTTAAAAATCAATCAGAAAACTTTTCGAACATCGAGCTTGAAAGGAGTACTTGGAACAATAATATACCGTAAATAACAAAATAGTTTTTGAAAACCTTCTAATCAAGGTGCTTCACGGTACACAATGCAATTTCTCTAACTATGAGCCTTCAACAAAAAATTCAAGTAATATATATAATATATAAATACTGTTCAAATTAATTTATATATATATATATATATATATATATATATATATATATATATATAATTCCGTACGTATTTTTATTTGATATACAGTTCTAAATGTATATTTCTAATAAAAAATTTCAATTATTCGACTAATCATTCATCTAGATTTAAAACAAAAATTTGGAAAAAACGGATGTTTTTTGAAAACGACTTACAACAACTTTGAAAACGAGTTACAGACGTAAAAAAATTAACATTCTACTATTAAAATATTTACCATTAGTCAGTAAGCTTAGAGCCCTAAAGGTGTCCATTCAAATTAAAATAGACACCCTCGATTCTTCTCTAAGTCTCTAATGTTGGCATAAAGTGCACTCAACCTCCTTTATCCTTTTAGCATCAGTTTGCAGACAAAAATTGTAGACTTGAATGTCATTTTTTATTTTTAAACTCTTCATATTTTGTTAAATATTTACTAATCAATCATTGAAGTAAGTTAATTGAGCATTTCGGATTAACACACAACTCAGAATGATGAAATCTATTTATTTGCTATCCTCACGGCATATGGTTCCGACCTGGACTTATCACTCGGTGCGATAATTTTGTATCTTTCTAATCTATATATATGTTTATCTCGCGAATGATATACGAACGGTACATCAATGAACTTTTCTTAAATCATGTAGTAATTGAACAAAAACACTTCTACGACGGCATCTCGTTGAATATTACAGAAGTCTAAAACAAAAAAAATTTAAGCCTTACCAATAAATATATGACTGACGCAGCATATTCATTTCGAAAAAGCTGGACGCAGTAGGTAAACATTCAAAATTGGTAAGAAAAAATTTGTGTTTCATAATATAACTTTTTCCTCGTATTCTATAAGACTTTCAGCACCTATTCAGTAAAAAAATAGTTTGATTTCATGAAAATTGTACAGTCGCGTAACGACTTGAAATTTTCATAATAAAGTTACCGACCGAGGTGATGCTAGCATTTAAGGTGATATTCTGCGTAATAATAATTTAATATATTATATCAGATTATATGTATATATAGATTTATATTATGATATAATGAAGTGTACTACAGGGCAATGGGATCCAAATAATTATTCTCACTATTTTTAGCCCGCATTTATGGACACTAATGCAAATAAGGCCTGAATGATGAAAGTAAATAATCGAAATAGTCCTTATTGACTAAAATAATATTTTAATTAAATTTATATCAATTTAATATAACTCCTAAAACCCTTGACTATATAGATGGATATATATTTGTTCAGAGATTTTTACAATTATAACTTACAGGCGTGTCTTAACTACTAATAATAAAATAAAGGTAAGGATTACTGAAAGTAAATTAAGTTATTCAAAAAAATGAATATCTTATTGCAATCTAATAAAAAATCTAAAAAATCTTCGTGCTTGAATAAAGATTTAAAAGAATAACTCTAATTATATTATAGACAAGACTCCCTTTTATAGTGTAGAATATTAAACAAATTGATATTAGTATATATTTATTCAGCTAAATCTAGTAGAAACTGGAGAGTAAAATAGGAAAATGAGCCGGAAGTTGGACAGAACTAAGCTCAATTAATAGAATGAAGATAAATATATAAAATCATTAAAAGTAAATCGAATCTAATAGCGTGAAAAATATATGTCTCCAGAGCAGAAGAAGAGGTAGTAAAAGTATAGCTAGAATAACTGAATGTATTTATAAATCTAACGTTAAATATAAATTTACAGTTTATATATAAATGTAAAATATATATGAATTTGGGATGAATCTGATATAGGATAGCCATCGCTTTCTACATACATACATTATATATGGAAACATGTGCAAAGAATTTCTTCATAACCCTCGAAAATCTGTAATAAATCCGTTCCGATTAGAGAGAGAGGGAGAAAGGCGATCGCCGAAGTATAAGCGTGCACGTATAGATATATTCCAGCATTGAAGAAGAAAAGAATCCGCCACACATAAAAAGAAGCGAGAAACAGAGGCAATAGTGCTTTACTTAAGAATGAAAAATAAGAGATTTAATAGATGGCGCTAGTTTTATTGCATTTGTCTCCTTTTCAATTAATATTAGCAGTAAAAAGGCGCCTATTAAAAGTCCATGACTTTCTAGTCATTAGTTTGTGAGTTATTGTGAAAAAAATTATACTTTTGTTATCTTCAAAACAAAGAATCTAAAATAATTGTATGTTTTAATTGTACATTACTTCTTGATTGATGGGAAAAAATACCGTTCGAGAAAAGTAATCGCTCTGAAAAGATTATAGGGTTTCTGCTCCATCAAAAACAAGAATAAAACGTTAGTTTTCTGACTTCAAACGTCGTCGTAGACATCGATACAGAACGCAGTAAATGTCAAAATGGAGCAGTAACACAAGTAATCTTCAATAAATCTGCAAAATTATTTCAAATGATCGAAAAGTGACGTTGCACCAATTGGGTGAGATTCTAAAGATATTAAAAAAACGTTTTACGTTTATATTGTACGAGAACTGGTCCATAAGGATACTCTGTTCAAAGTAGGTAACGTATATTCTCACTTTTGACTAAAGACAACATAGTATTGTTCCCTATCTTGAAAATTAAAATACCATCAAGGGTAAATATTATATAGCATTATTGAAGCATTTGAAGGCCGAAATTATAAAACGACGAACACATATAAAAAACAATTTTGTTTCATCAAAACAATCCACCATTTCATAAATCAATATAAACGATGGTAAAATTATATGAAGTAGACTAAGAATTGTTTCTGTGCTCATCGTATTATCCAGATATTTGATTCCAAACAACTAATACATTCGCAGACCTCAAAGAAATTTCTTTTAAAAATTTCGCCCGAATAAAGAGGTTATCACTAAAACTGGCCTCTGTTTTGAGGCAAAAAATAAATTGTTCCGAATTTCCAATTTTAAAACGATACTGAAATGGTTATATTGCTCTTGATGGAGATTATATTGATGAATAAGGCTATTTTGGACGGAAAAAAGTGTTTTCTTTGTGAGACCCCGGTCTTTTACGTATTAGTCTTGAGTCCCCGAGTTTCGGTGTCGATCTTAAACAGATTCTTGTAGATTGATCTTGATTACTCACTGGAATCAAGAGTTTACCAACTTCGAAATTAAGCAACATTTATTTAGAAACTACGGGACTCAATGGGCAAAAATATTGCCATAATTGCTAAAAGCATTCACTATCGCCTCTCCCCAAGCAAGACTGTCTCCGTACACTAGCGTCAAGACCTTACTAATGTTAATCAGGATCACTGGAAGCAGGTAAAACGTGAACAATTTTTGCAGGAGCAGAAAGTAGATTCTGCTCTGCAAAATTGCGAATACTTTATCATAAACTTCGGAAGAAAGCATGACTATAATAAAATCAAGGAGGATATATAGGCAAAAGACATCAAAATGATACGAAGAGAATTGAACGTAAAGGAGCTGGAACTAGAATAAATCCGTCCGCTTAACACGGGGCGACGCAAAAAACAAAAACGAAGAAAGGAAGTATTTAAAAAAGAAAAAGAGAGTAAAAGCAGAGAAAATTAAAACAAAATATACAGAAAAAGGAAGAGGAGGAAGTGTTATAGAGTATGGAAAAAGAGTCGGTATTACAGACAGTGTAGAAGGAGTGGAAATTGCTGAGAGAGTATAAAATAGGGAAATACAAAGAGATGAGAACTAAAACGCGAAACCAACCTTACTTCACAAAAAGATAGGCATAGAAGCGGGCTGCTTTAGCCATTTAGGGTGGAGACGCCCAGAAAATTACTTTGGTACTCAAAACCTGATTCCCATAAACTGATCCGCCTCCAACTTCCTTCTATGTCTGTTGTTAGGAAGGGCATCTTAACAAGAAATATTTAATCAACTACAGGCAAGAATGGATCTCGAGTACTGTAATAGCTACACAAGGTACCGGAATTAAGAAAAATTCGGGCGTTATCGAAACGTCCACGTTGCTTACCATTTGATTCGGAGTCTCCCAGATGTATATAAGCGGCCTTTGGATAAAATTATTGGAAAAGCACCATTGGTGGTTCCGCGATAGAGGACCAATCCTTCTTCTCCGGAAGAAAGCTCGATGGACTTGGATAGACAGTCACCACCATCTCATCCAGATGTGAGTATTTCGCTGACTTCCCCGAAACAACATATGTCCACTCATTCTGGCACAGAGATACAGAAATAAAATGCAGGCTCGAGTACAAAGATAGGATCGATCATAATGTAAGATAACACACTCCATTCCCAGATTCCTGTATTGGCATGACCAGGCCTTTCAATCACCGCAGTATTCAGTCCCCTTACCATCTGTTCAGAGTTCTAAAAACTGTGAGGCCATGTTACTTATATTAATCTAATATTAAGAAATATGCCAGTATTTGAAGACGGATCATGGGAATACTTCTAGCGTGACTGGAAGTGGTCATCAGACTACAATGAGGGTTACCCCCGATTCATCGTCGATGCCAAATTTTCCTTTGTCGCATATATAGCAGTTATATATCCATTACTTTTAATACAATGCACACTGCACCACCACGACCGTCGGCAGTACCATCGCAACTGTCGTTGGCTTAGGCGCGACTACCGTCATTATCGTCGACAGCGCCCTCATAACTATCGGGAGTTTGGACCTCATCACCAGAACTGCCTGTTTTTAGCTAAATTTTTATTTAGATCCTCATTAAAAAATTAACAATTCAAAATTATAGCAAGTGGATATTTTATGAACTTTCTTATCATTATATTTTAGTTTATACAAATATTATAAATCAGCAATACACTGCTCTAAAAATTTTTTTTTCAGTTACATTCCAAATTGGATCTTAGTCATCCAAAATTAAGTAAACTACAAATACCATATGCTAATCACATGTTTACGAATAGATTAGCCATTGTATCAGGATCTGGATATAACTGGGTTGCAACTGCTGTCCACCCAAGTACTGGAAAAGAACAAAGATGTAGGGGAGGAACAGATAATAAACTTAAATACGCATACGTTTCAATTATTAGTAACTCTATATGCGCAGAAACGTACGACAACATCAATATAAGGAAACATATGTGTGGCATAATGTTGACCGAATCGGTAGGAGAACATTGGGGAGTTTGCACCGTGAGTTCTTAAATTTCTTATAAAAAATAAATTTTTATTATGTATAAAACATTAAAACATTTGTACAAGCTGAAAAAATAGAATTTTTACGTATTCATATTTGACACGCAAAACAAAACTAACTGAAGGCATTTTGGCATGAAAGTGTAAAAGTTTCATTTGTAATCATCTAAGAAATAACATTTACCTCCATACATTGGTGAAAGATCGTAGTTTAAAAAATCAGAATATTATTAAAAAAAAAATAAAGAAATTAAAGTAGGCTCGATTTTACTTTAATAATCACGCGTCAAGCAAACAATTCCATTGTACCTCTATTTCAGAAAGCATACTTTGTAACTCATTATTAATTGAATTTTCAGTATAACTCGATAAAATTTACACCTATTAAATCTTTAATGTAAAAATATATAATTCGAATACATAGCGGAATATTCTTTAATTTGCGATCATTTTGCAGAGAGACACCGGTAGTCCACTTGTCATATTAAATACAATTGTAGGAATCGTAAGCAGAAATACTCCAAAATGCGACGATACTGTTGCTGGTGGTATATATACAATGGTATCAAGTTTCTGGCGTTTCATCATGCTTGTTCGATTTTCCCATGAAAGTAATGACATAATAATCTATGAAAACAAACCTCATATTTATTAAACTAGTTTTTCTACTACATTAAATTTATTCATTATTATAATATAAAAAAAAAACCTTAATAAAATCTTCTACCTATATCAAAGATCCATTCATTATTATTGTTCATTATATTTAATATTTTACTTATACTTCAAATAGAAATTTTCGGACCGAAATTGCGTTGAAGATCCAATATTTAGATTATCTAAGTAATATAAATATATACATATATATATAAAGAAAGATGCTTTCTTTTATTTCCTTTTCAGACTGAATATATCAGTAAATGAATAATAAAAAGAAGTGTATATTGAATTAGGTTTAAGACACTTGAATTTAATAAAGGTTAATAAAAGTTGTTAAAATAAACTAATTAGAATTATATTAAAAGGAATTGGCATTGAGAGAATAAAAACTTAAATGTCGTTTCTTTCATTACAGGTATGAGTTAATATATAGTTAGGTTTTAAGTATTGTAAATATATTTTGTAAAATAATTTATAAAAGAATAAAACTCTTTCATTACAGAGAGCAACACAGTTTTCAATGTCATGCAATAAATTTATAAAAAATTTCCCATTACATATATATATATATATATATATATATATATATATATATATATATATATATGTTTAATATTTCTTTATATAATTATATATAGTTATCAATTATACTGCGGAAAAAGTTTAGTTTTAAGATTGAAAAATAACATAAATAAGAGATTAATGTAATACGATATTTCCGAGATAATAATATAAGAAAGAAATGTATATGCGATCTCCTCGGACAAAACGGCGCCACACAAATTCAAACGAGAAAAACTGTTTATGACTTATATGTAAGTATATACGAGATATGGAGTAATTCTCAACGAAATCAATGTTGGAAATTTTAAATCTTATTCAATAATTTATAATTTGAAATTTTGAATTGATCTTTGAATGATTTGATTTAATTTAATTGAGTTTGAAGTTAATTAATTATTGAAGTCAGGATCGAGAGAAAACCTTCGTTAAAGGCGACAAAATTGTATACAACTAAGGTATACGCTTAATCCGTACGATGACGGGTAAAACCGAAGATTTTCCTGAAGACTGACGTTTATGATTTTCAACTAAGGTAATCAAATATTAGTCGGAGAAAATCTTGAGATTTTACGAAAGAGCTGTAACTGGTTATGCTTCCATAAAAGCAATTGATCCGTGCTGTGACGGAAAATTCAGAAATTTTCTTTTTAATAGCTCTTCTACAGATTCACAAATAAGGTGACTGTATTTTACCTTTAAGAAAATTTCGAGAAATTTGACCCGTGATAAGAAGAACTGAAGTCTATAAAGGGCGCTATTTGAGCGCAGAAAGAATTATTCGTATCTCGACTATACTAAGGTGATTATCTTGTGTATTTCTGTCTTGCATTTAGTATGTATTAAAATTCAATTTATTCAACACTGTTTTAAACTTTTATTATTTTTAAACCTCCCAGTAAATAGTATATTACAAAGAGAATTCAGAAATGTTTATGAATATTGTTCTTCATCGTCTGTGTTATTTTTTTATTATTATTTATTTTAATTTTAAGGAGTTGGACCTTTCCGGCCTCAGGACGCATGGGTAAACCCTTCGTCTGTGTTTATAACTGCATCGATTGATTTTCCAACAAAATAACCCTTGCTTTTGATATTTATCTTCCAGGTTTAAAATATACACGGTCCACGTGAAGGTATAATGTTAGATAGAGAAAGAAGGAATAGGAGGACTGTGAAATTTTCGCTCATGCGTGAGCGTGTGTACGTGTCTTTCCCAGTGTATCGACCACGCTTCGTCGCTAATTAGGCGTAATTAGGCGTCCATTGATTTTTGAAGAGGAAGGGAGAGGATTCGAGGGATAGGCGCGAGTCCCGCAACAAAAAAAAAGGTGACGCACGGAATACAAAATACTGAGTAAAATCGATAAAGTAAAATATTAAGCCCAGTTTCTGAAAAAAATCACACTGTTTTCTACAAACTGTAGTATAACTTTTGAAAAAAGAATACTGCTTTTTTCACCTCCAAGCAGCAATTTTTCTATTTCAAGGATTTAAAATTCGAAAAATTCCGATTGTTTACATATTTTTGAAAGCTTCGTAAAAGAAGAATACAATGATTTTCTCAATTTCTGTAAAATCTTCAAACTTCTATATATATAAATTTATTAACAGAGAGATTAATAATTAAATTTTTTCATAATATTTTGAAAATAGACTTCAGATTTATTTTAGAATGAATTTATAATTTACAATTATTATTATAAATAAATTAATTAAATAATAATACAAAATATAAAAAATTAGAAATGAAAATATGCTTACAAACATTAACTATTGTTATTAATCATTTACCCTCTCAGAAAAGATAAATAAAAATTCCTATGCTATAACTAATGCATAAACAAGTTAAAATTACACTGTCAAATGACATATAATATATATAGTTTAATGAAATCTTGTAATGTCTTCTGAGGAATTGAATAAATCATTTCATTCTTCTTATTATATAACGTTTTTACTTAAATTGAAAAATCTGAATTTTTCAAACTTCAACCCTTAAAATAAATTATTTGCGAAGTGAGGATCGAAAAAATACTACCCTATTTCAAAAGCTATAACTTCAATTATAATTTGTACAATGAAAAGAGTAACTTCTTAAAAAATTGGGCTTAAATGTTTTACTTTATCGATTTTAGTCACTATTTTATTTTCTGCAGAACGAGCTGTCTCGCTGTTCATCTTGGAAAGAATTGACACATTTCCTTAACAACTAGTCGATAATTGCTGTGAATTCCACGCTGCCCTCAGCGTTTTTCATTCGGGAGAAGCGAACCGCTCCAGGAGTAATTCAATTCTCTGTAGATAACATTTACGTAAGTTTCCTTTCTTGTTATTCTTAAAAGTAAACGTGAGATAATAAGAGTGATTAATGCATAGATAGAGGGAAAGGAGAATTGAAGTACAGAGTTTGGAGAATAGAACAATAGAACCACTGGACGAGATAAAGTGAAAACATGAAAAAAAAATTAATTCGTTATTATTCCATACTCTATCTATCGAATTAATCAACCAAGTATTTTTCTTAAATAGTATTTATATTATTTTAGTTAAAATTATTTGTAAATTTGGGTAAAGAAATCGTGTGTATTGTTAAATATTTGTTGAGATTTTATCTTTTATTATAATCAGGATTCTTATTCATATTCTCCTTCCTTTTTTAGCATTTAGTAATTCCATGTAAATGATTTATAAATTCAGAGTTCAAAATTTGTTTTGCGACATTTCTACGAGTGGGTTGTAGTACTGAGCCCAGGGATCTCCGGTCGAATAGGCTGGCTAGGAAAAGATAAGATCGATTCTCCGTGCAATCCATCCCGTCACAATTTCCATACTTGAAATTCTCCCATCAGATATCTAAAATAATATTAGTTATTTAAAATACAGACGCGTTACTGTGCGTTATTAATGCACTTTCACAGAACCACTCCAAAGATTGCGCACGAAGATTTTCAGTCCAAGTATAAACTTTAATTATTAATTCGTGTATGTTTTACTATGTTAATATTAATTAATAAGAAAAATAGTAAGAGAAGAAGAAGCAAAATTTATTGACCGATAAACTTCCAAAGAAAATGAAGTAAAAATTCAATTTCACTCCAAATTCGCTTACTTGACAATAATTGTGCAATGAAAAGAACAATTATCTAAATTTATGAACAACGATCTCTTATAAAAGATTGAATAAAAGAAATTTGCTCGGAAATGAATTGTTCGACTGTAGGCTCGATACTTGTACGTATGCGCACAACTTCGCTAATTTTACACGATACGATCAGCAAATACAACGCCAACCGTGCGGCACTGAACAATCTCTGCATGTCTTATTCCGTAACATTACAATATGCATGCCAAAAGAACCTTAAACATTTTTTTTTTTGTACTTTATCATCAGTTTTAAAATAAAACCTACCCGTGTAGAAATCTCCCTGTGTCATACCTACACCTGATCCGATACGGATAAAATAACCTCATCGTATTCGCACTTACGAAACTCGCGCCTGATTCATGCCATATTCGCACACGTCGTCCGTACGCTAAATATTTAAAACAAATGCTTACTTTTCTTTTTGTTTCAAACAAAATATTTTAATTTTTAAACAGATCTTATTATATAGTATATCTCCAGTACATCGTACACATTTTGGTGCCTCCTGTGAGATCGGAACTACCAACAACGACGACGAGTGCAATTTCTAGAACATCGAGATCTTCTAGAATATCAGCGTCATCGAGAAAAACTATTATGCAGGTTTCGTTCGTTCGACGGTCTTCTTCGGTGATGAAAAAAAAACCATCGGATCCAGGGTCCGCGCCTCCAACTAGACAGCCGCCAGGAACGGTGTTTTCACATTAAAAATTCAAGTATTTTTTTATCATTTCTGAAAGTTTTATTGTGTCTTGGTAATTCAACAAAAAAAACAAATGAGCAGCTTTAACAAAGAATTCTTGTAGTTTTTTATGCTCGTGCTTTCAATATTAGAAATTTTCGTTAAAGTTTTCAATTCAATTAGCAGATTTAGATTAGATTATATTTAAATAGTTGTTGCACTCCAAAAAATAATCATTTTCTTAAACATTTTTTATAAATAATAGTTTACATATACTATCAATTTAATTAACTTACCGTAGTTCCTTAAAAATGTTATCTATCCAGCTTATTCGTGTTGGTAAATGCTTCGAAATAATTTTTTTTTATTTTATATGCGCCTTGGAATTTACGATTCTAAGTAAGTCTTAAATAAGTTGTAAATCTATTGTTACTGATTCAAATAGTATTAAAATTTTATTATGAAACTAAGTTGAAATATTAACTATGATTGTTAGTTTTAAGTTTAAATATTAAGAGAAGTTTATTAACTAAATTATTTTTAAGACTTTGTAGTTTTATTTTAAGTTTCTAGATAATACTTCGTAATAAATATGAGATATTATTACGTATAGAATAAAATCGTTTCTCGAATCACATATAACATTTCTAAAAATATATGTAAGTTTTGTCGAGTCGTCGAGATGTTTGTTTAATTTGAGAACTATATTTGTTAAAATACAGGCTACAAAGAATAATTAAATGATAGGGATTCTTTGAAAATAAGATACAATTTCCTTTTGAATTATTTAGTGTAGTTCAGAAAGAGAGCTTTATTCTTTCTAAATAAATTAATATTGTATCGCATTTAAAAGTTATGTAATAGTAAACCTTAAATTTATGTCGAAATTTGAAACACATGTAAAGAAATAAGCGAATGATATTAAACTTAGTTATGTTAGCGAGCGACGTTGTGTTTATAGTTAAAGGAAAAATGTATAATATTTGACTCGGATACGAGATGACCTCGGACAAAAGCGGCTGCGAGATAACTAGTTTCATGATACGTTAAATGAAACGAAATTTTTAGTTGTAAGGCAAAGGCAAGAAAAGAGAGATTTTGAAATATTTAAATTTAAGAAAAATTCTATATTACGAAGCGACTATAAAAATAGAAGTCAATGAAAAAGGCGCCTAAAAATCGCGATCAGACTCTCGTTATAGGCCAAACTATGTGTACAAATAAGGTACATACTTGAACCGTGCCGTGACGGGAAAACCGAAGATTTTCTCGTAAAATAGCTTATATACGGTTTCACAAATAGGTGGCCGAATATTTGCTATTGAGAAAATCTTGAGGTTTTCAAAAGAGGATAAATGGTTATGCTTCCTAAAAGCAGTGATCCGTGCTGTGACGGGAAATTCGGATATTTTCCTTGTAAGAAAGCCTTTCTACAGACCTATATTGAAATAGGTCGTATTCAGGAAAATATCGAGAATTTCAAAATCAGGGGCCGTGTACGGTTGGCCACCTCGGGCTCTCCGTTCGTCCGGCTGCGCGAAGAGTTTGGGCTGCGATCGGCGCGAGCGAGGCTTATCGCTTGTAATTGGACTCCTTTTCGAGGGGAGCGAAAAGTTTATAAAATAGCGCCGTAAGACCGTTTGAGTGATTGCTTTTCTGGTCTCTGCTCAGGTCAAAATTTGTTATTAAAAAATATATTCAAGTTACTAGTTTTGTTTTATTTAAATAAATTCAAAGTCTCAGCTCTATTGTCGGTTATAAATATATTTAAAATGATATCAAAATTAAATGCATTGGAATGTTGCGAGCGGTTTATATAATTACACCTAATTATTAACGTATATAGTTATTAATTAATTTATCAAGTATTTTATTAATTATTCATTTGTTCATTGTTATGGAGATGTTTCACTTATAAATAACAAAAAGAAAAAGATCGTAAAAAAACATCTCCATAGCAACCAAGGCGAATAAAACTGTTTGATAACGCTTGAGCGGCATTTTTTTCTGATCAGCCTCCGAAATATCAAGGTGTTAATACTTGTAATTTATTATTTGTATTTGATTTTTAAAATATTAAAACAGTTATCATATATTGTTAAAAAATTCATTTACAATCCCAGTACAATATTAGATTATCACGGAATATCTATAATCATTGCAAAATACTTAAACATTTGAGATAAAAGTTTTTCAAGTATTGCTCTCGCCTCTTTTTATATTTATTTATAATATTTAATACCTTTTAATATACAATATCAAATAATAATTGTAAATCTAAATACATACATTTCAATATTATCGATTTAAAATGATCATTCGTCTATATTCGTTTCTCGATTCGTCTCCTGGGATAATTTAACAATAGGCTTCGCCGGCACTGATTTTGGGAAGCGTGGTACGTGATATTCGTTTCTGATTATTACGCCTCATATATTACAACATAAAAATAACAAAATGTGTACGATCTACTGGAGATTCCCCCTTTGGAAGGTTTTCTCCCGGTTAAGAATGACGTGCGGAATATTAATAAAACACTATACTTGGAGCCAAAAAATATGAATTTATTCGCTCAACGCGGGGGGGGGGGAATCCTGTAGGCATAGAACCTCCACCAGAAGAATTATCAATAATGATTATTGTGATAAATTTTCACAACGGAATTTATTCCGGAAAAATAATAGTTTAATTATCACTATTGGAGAGCGCGCCGAGATCAATTTCTAAGTCGTGATCACTCGCACGGATTATCGATCTCAAGTGACCTTTTTTTGTTTGTCTCTCACGCCGCGCATAACGTGAACCGTCGCGCCGCCGCCGCGCCCCACCGCCCGTCGCACTCTCCTCAATTTTTGCGTGCGAGCCGATGCGCGAAAGCAAAAAAGCGAGCATCGACTCGCACATATATCACATACGATTCATGCTGATTATTGCCGAGCGGCACACACACACACACACATCCATACTTCATAATATTACGAAAATAAATTCAGTTGACTGAATTCACCACTGAACAGTATATTAATCAAATCGTATTGATTAATACTATATTTAATTTGTTAATTATATTATTCTTATTTTCAACTTCAATACACAGTTACTCTTTCAGATGATTTAATTACATTTATAACGAGTATCGTCTGTTAAACGAGTCATTTAAAAATTTGAGAATTTTCTTTTCCTAATTAGGATTTTTATTATTGGCGTAGGCGGCTTTTTTAAATTATCATCATTGCTGGCCCTTACATCTGTACAAATAGCTCATGCAATAACAGAAGTTGATATTCTTTATCGTGCATTGTAGAAATATAATAAATAGTTTATAACTTCGTTTCATAATTTTAAAACGAATTATAAGAGATTGTAATCCTTACTTATGCATAATAGCACTAGAACGCAATATTTTATTTTTCCACTTATATCAACTACACAAGAGCATAATCGGTGAATATAAGTATTACGAGTCTTTTTCACAATTTTTATTTTCATTTCATGCGATAGATCCTTTAAAGTAAGTGACTGTACAGCTGTAAGATAATTATAATATTCTGTGAAGCAAACCAAGATTTAATTGAAATATTTATTTATTAATCTATACTAATGACAAATAATAGTTGAAACAACAATATTTTTAACATACGCTGAAAAATTTTACATCTTATAAAATGTTTGCCATTGATACAAATTTGTTACTAATAATTCTGTTTTTTTTTCGTAATAGTAAAGCATCCGGGCAGAAGTGATGCGTGCAAAAGGTGGTATTCAAGATGTTATCACTGTGCTTGCCGCCTTGAAATTTTGTAAATAAAACAACTTCGGTTTAAATTTTGCGTTAAAGGCATTGCATCTTCGTCAAAATTGCAGCCTATTAAGTTATTACGATAAAATTTCATTTTTGTTTTGAGATATGCAGGGCTTAAAATAGTAAATGAATTTAAAAGCAAGATATTAAGACAGAAAATTTCTCGTAGTCGGCGCTACAAAAATGGCTAGCAGCTTAAGCGTACGTGACAACCGGTTCTCGATACCTATTCGTTTATAGTTTTTTTTTTTACTATTGCCAACAAACTCCAAATTTTCGCAATTTCGCCGAAAAAAATTACTATACGATTGTCCTGCTAATTGGGTGTACTCGAACTGTCTGTCGATCAGCTGCTCTGCGCACTCGTACGAAAATGTAATTATTATTCGATATTGAAAAATATTGATAGTCCGGAATAAAGTATAGTTGATTGACGCGCATCCTCGAGAATATAAACCTTGTTTATGAAGTATCCGTAAGGTTACCAGACTATCTGGACATTCATTAATTCTTTTTAATCGGTACGATTTATTATCTAGGATTGAAAGTAATTTGATGTCCGGATGATCTTGATAGGTCGTACAGAGTTTTAGAAATGGTTTTTAGGATTTTCGTCAAATCGGCTAAATGCAATAAATACGATTTTCCATATCAGTACATATCCTTCAATTGTCTGCAAGAGACATAAATACAAGACGAAGACGACCTATAAATGTATTTTATAGCCATATATACATAACTAGAAATATCCTAAGAAGATTTTTAAAACGCTTTATGCAGATTCAAAGCGATAAATAAAAAAGGAAAATACTACTTTTAGAGTGTTTTTTTTTTTTTTTTATATAAATTTATTAGAAGTTTTTATTATAATGTTTTAGAGACAGTTATTAGGAGGCATTCATTTTTTGAGCTTTTAGTATTAGATTTGCCAAGATATCTAAATTACAGATTCGATAATAAATATATGTGTGTGAAATAGAATTGGCGACAAATCTACACTAAATGAGATGGTTTCATATACGAAGTACAAAGTATATATTATATTATATACTGTTTTTTGAAAACATATTCTATTTTTAATAAGAGAAATAACAGTAACAATCATAAATTGAATAAATTAAAAGTAAAATTAATTAAATTATAATAATAATGTGAAATGAAATAAAGATCTGACTTCCATGAAATTTGATTGATTTTGGTACAAAATATTTATTGTACGATGAGGCTAATGGCAAAATTAAATTCAATATTATTTTAGAACGAATTTAATGATCTTTCTGTCCAAGAATTCTATTCGAGGGTAATAATAAATTCCAATACAAAATATTTATTCTGATATAATTAAACGATTTTTTTTACAGTCAGAACAGCATTATTTCACCAGTGCTAATTCATTACCTAATATAATAGATAATCCATGTAGTTATAAGAAAAAATTGTATTATGCAATACACTTAATCTAATCTATTCAAATATTTAACATTCGATATTCACTGTATGACAATATAAATAGCACGAATATAGAAGTTATATAATTACGCATTAAATAGTTTTTAAAAATATCTATTTTTAAAATTTTGTATAGATACAATTTTTGGAAACGAAAATTTTTCCATATATGCAATGCTTAAAGATGCATTGATTCGTTAAAAATTTCTGAACAATAAATCTCTATTTAGCATTTTTTTTAACATTATATGATAATTATTAGAAATTTAAAAACTGTCGTTGTTGTGTAATCAATTTTCATATTTATCTGAAGCTACAGATCTTGACCCGAAATGAAAGTTTATTTAATAAAAGCTTAACAAAAATTTATCAAAATTAATTTTTATAGCTTTATAGAATTTTTTCTTAAAAACTTAATGAATTCAAATCTTTGTGAAATTTACGAAAATCTTTTCTATCCAAAAACCAGATGATTTATTTATTTTTATTGAAAATAAATTTAGTAATACGATTATATTTATAAATATGTAAAAACCGATACTTAGTTTAATTTTTACGTTGTTAAATATGTTGCAAAATACTTTAAAACATTAATTATCTGTTTATCTTCATGTCTAAAAAATAAAAAAAAAAAAACAAAATCCAACAAAATTTCTTATTACATTTGTCAGTATTTACGTGTCAGGGGAATTTTTTTTCCGTGTGAATTGTATGAACGTAAATGTTTCCGACCCCGGGTGGCAAGCTCGCAAGTCTTTTTTGCTATAACGTCGGTGTAGAATTTTCATTATACATATATGCGCACGCACGTAGGCGAGTAAAAAAGAGTAGTTAAACTTGGCAGCATTAGAAAGGGAACTGCTGGGAAAAGAAATTAAAGCAGCCCGACCTTTTGTTTCGTAAAGCGCATTCAAGAAAGTCGGTTCAAATGAAAATGAGACGTTCTAGCGTTTCGCACACGCCCGAACGCTAATTGAGAAAGTGCCCCATACCGTTGAATGCTAAGGCAGGGTGCTATTAGGACTTTTTTATTCACTGTCTGTAAAATCAAACTTTCCTTTAAGGATCATTTGCAATAAAGTTTATTCGCGCTAAGACTCTTTCTCATAGCTGAATAACAATAGTTATAAATTAAGATCCAAATCGTTAACCATGTAACATTGTAGATTATTTCGATAGATTTAGTTTCTATTTTGGTGATACTAGTGGCCACTTCTTAGTTTGGTGAGGAGTTTTGCATATTCATAAATAAAAAAAGTAAAGTCAAAATTGAAAATCTTGAAAATTGTGATTTTGTCATTTATGAGTTTGGATTTGTTAGCATTGTGATTTGTTAGCTTGGAATTGGTCAATTTGGAGTTTGTACAAAGAAAAAAAATTCAATGTACGAAAAACACGTTTTCGACGTATCATAGATCTCCCGAGCAGAATCAAAAAATGAAGAAACAGCGACAGAAGATCGTGAATGAACAATCATGAATTCACAATGGCTTGATAACCGACAATCGCAGTGCTCCCCCCCCCCACCCTCCGCCCCTCTCAAAAAATCCCTAAATCTTGCCAGAGAGCGAGAGGGCTGCATTGCCACCGATACGCGCGGCATTTAATCATACGGCTGCGAAACCCACTGTCGGCGTGGCGTGGAAACGGGGGTGGGGATGGACGAGGCGGGGATGACGGGCCACGTACAGCGCCCTAATACTCGGCAATAAAATACGACGAGCGAAAAAGCGGGATTGCGCGAATATGGTAAAAAGATCCCATCGTTTAAAGTGAAAAATAAATTCGTAAATTACAGGCCGCATAAATGTCGCGCGCGCTCGTGTACGTATAGGTATACATAATTCCTTGGCTGGCAATCGGAACCGGAGAACGGGGACTGTATTGACCGTCGGGGGAGGCGGAAGGGGTGGGGATTGGGCCATGGTAAATAATTTCAAAAACCTGGCAATCGACCAAGCGCAGGTCGCAGCTTTGACGTAGCACTTCATTACCTTCTGCGCCTACCTCGATATACGGCATTTCTCAAACACAATGAATAATGGATCGCAGGGAGAGAGAGATATTGGACGTTTCGGCCGGGGAGGAAGGGGGGCGCGCGATCGCTATCCCTTCGTTTTACTACCTGGAATAAAGAGCGGACACGGTGTTTTTTTTTTTTTTTTTTTTTATCTTTTGACAATGGGATAAAGACGGAAGGGGCCAGCTGTGCCTGTGGAGTCAGCTTTTTCGTTAATTGTGCGTCGTGCTTAATTTGAAAATTAAAAACGAATCGACGAAAAGAGGGGGAGGGGGTAACTTGGCCGAATTTTAATTCGCACGCCATTGTATAGAAAAATAATTTATAAAATGGCCTATAAAATAAATCGATCCCCGACGATATTTCACACACAACTAAACTTATTAAATATTATAGAGATGCGCAATCATGGCCACGGATGGCGGAGGAAGCGCTTGTCGTCGAACCTATGCGAAGGCTAAACGACGAAGGAGAGTCGAGGGAGCGAGACGTTCGTAAAGGACGCGGATTTCGCGCTCGTCGACGGGCCCGTTCTCTATAATTATACACTCGCAGGCGCATCTCGCATTCCCGATCGGCCTCGCCGTCACATCCGCCCCTCCCCCGTTTCTCTATTATTCCCCCGGATTTTTATCGTCCTGCCGAGGTTTTATCGCCGCGCGCGCGCTATCGCGCCGTAGAAGGACGATTATGGTTCGTCTTGGGAACCCTTCCCCACCCCACCCTACCATCGCCCCTTCGCTCGCTCGTTCTCTTCTATTCCTGCGCGCCGATCTATCTTTTTCGACTTTTTCGCTTAGACTGGCGGCTCGTATAAAAAGGTGATGCGCGGGTAGGGAGGGGGGCAACAACTGGGGGTGTCAAATTGTCAGCTGGGTTGTAGTCGCTCTTTTTTCTTTTATGGACACTCAGTAGCCAAGCGAGGGTGTTCAGTGTACTGTGGAGACAGATATATTTTTACATCGATGTAAATTAACGATTAGGTTATTAATGTCAATATAATAGTTTTAGTTATTTAGAATTTGGAAATAAAACACATTGTAAGGAAAATGTGAAAGTGCGCGTGGTATCGTTAATACAAGAAAATTAATAAAAAAATTAATTCTAAATATTATATAGAGCAATATTTTGGCATTTTGAAGGTATCCATAGTTCAGTTAAAAGTAGAAGTAATCTTAAATATCTTGCATACATAATTTGATCTGTAAAGATATAACTTTTATAGTTGCATTGTATCTTGAATTGTGGCTGAATAAATTGTCATTACAACTTCAATTATTCAAAAATGTTTGAATATAAAAATTATAAAATATATAAATAATATGTGCGCGCGCGCGCGCGCGCGTGTGTGTGTGTGTGTGTGTGTGTGTGTGTGTGTGTGTACAATTTAATTATATAAATTTTTCACTCTGCAAAAAAAGGCGATGACTGAATTAAAAACTACGATTTCATATGTAAATAAGAGTCTGTTAAAATGAAAAGTGTATTTTCGTCGACTGATATAAAATAAACTACTATATAGTTTGATCGGTCTCACAGTCTTTTTAATAAACTGTGAGAATAAAATTTATTAAAAGAGTATAAGACTTATAAAATTATATCGTCTAGTTTAATTATAGTCTATCATACGATAAATTTCACATGCCATATAGCATATAAAGGTTAATAGGATTTGATATTTTCTTTTACTTTAGAAGTAAAAGACGTACTTAGTCAAGTAATCTGATTACTCAAATGGCTCGAGTATGCCCTGTTTCGCCCCGCGAGGCAGAGCGAAATTTTAGCGCTTCACGCGCCGATTAAGCGAAAGACAATGATTCGCGAACGTTTAAATAATTCTGCAAATAAATAACCGTCATATGGATAACTACACGAAGCTGTAATATCAATAAATTAATACTGTATTTTATTGGTAAAAATTTATATAGAGACGACTGTTTTTGGGGAGAGGGGGGGGGTGAATATTTCAAAATAGATCATTGCTTCGCTTGAACGGTTTCAGCACCTAGAACAAGTTTCTCCGATTCTAATTAGTATTGTTCCGCCACCGATAAAGAACCGAGAGTTCGAGTAGGGCGAGTTTAACGTAATGCGGGCGTCGAGATGAGAAAGACTTCGGCACGGGGACGAGGTAGAGGAGATGATAATGGAAAATCGCACGGTCGCGCGGAAATATCAAGCCATAATTAAACCCGTATGTCAATTCGATAGCTCGAGCATTTTACGATTATGGTATGTTGGATCGTGTTTTTTTTTCGGCAAAACGTAAGGTTTTGATTAATTGAGCAACAAACTGTATATGAATTATTAAGGGTAATATTTTATTATATATATATATATAACCATAAGGAAGCAACACAAGTAAACGAATTTAAAAGAAGTTCAAGCGTAATATATACTCAGTAATTCAGATTTAAGTTTTATTTCCCTTATACATAAAAATGTATAATAAAAGATTCGCTCGTCACTTTATCGGAAAGTTATTATTACGGGACAATGCGTATATGTATTTTGACGATCTTCGATCGATCGAACGCCGCGCTAAGCAAAAATCCGACGCTGTTCATCAGAATTATACAGAAACACGTGTGTAAATAGACAAAGTATTACTTCATACATTATGTTTCTACAGGATATACACGAATATCTAAAACTGAATATCGCAAGGCGATTGAACAATAGTCGTATTTGAACAATAGTCGTTCAAGTGCAAGAGCGATGTGAATTTTTGAATTGCCATGCTATAATGCTAACTCAAGGAACTATATCTGTATACGCTCGAGTTATAAAAAAAAAAATATATAAAACACGAGCGTATGTCTAGAATTATATACCATTACTGTAGTATAAGCGTGAGTTCGCAGATTAAGATCGGCGCATTGATTTTTCGATGTGATATTCGCTGTAGCCACGATACGGGCGATCGACCGCCCAGGGATTTAAACTCCTATAAAAGTTTATCGGTCTTACAGTCGGTTAGCGCACCAATGCAATCGTGCTGGCAATGAAACCGTCCTAATTTTTAGAATTAATTCCAAAAAAAAAAATCCAATACAAAACCAAAATGAAACATTAAAATAAAATACAAAATAAATATCATAGAAACGTTGTCAGGGCAGTACAATCCGTCTGCATCACTATTATGAAAATTTTCATCCGCAATCCGTTACCCTAAACTTGAAAACTTCGGATATTATTATGCGCAGCAGCATTTGCGTATTAGTTTATCATCCATTATCTCTTTTGCACCCAATGCGACTCGCCCAATACAGTGTAGAACTTTTATGATTTTGATAAAAATACTCGGCATTCTTAAGAAGGAATTCGCGATAAAATCGATAGCGCAGACCATATACTGCTTAAGTATACAGCGAGCTTGTTAAAATTGCAGAAAAAAAATTGGATACAGTGTCTATTATCTATATTTCTTTTTACTCCGCCCCATCTTCCTTTTCTCTTTCATTTGCTTTTTGCATAACATGACACAATTTACATCGAAAGTTATGCGTTGATTTTTTTTTTTTTTTTTGTTTTTGTTATCGTCAAATCAGATCGTCCTCAAGCTCGTTCTCTACGAACATAAATTAAATAAATAAGCGAGAAAAAAACATTAAACCAATTCCAATGGATCTAATGTCCTTCGTAAAAATCTATTTGATTTATAGACATTTGCAGACATTCTTTTTTTTTTTTTTTTTTTAATACCGATTGCCATTAAAAATGCATACTCGCTTAATCTATACAGCCGAGTCAAACGTTTCACAGCTGTACCGCAGAAAATCCCCTTTAGCATCGAGGCACAATCAAGTCTCGGATAACGCGATTAATTATTAGCACTTTATATGAAAACTATATTATAAGAATTGCAGAGTTAATTGAAAACAGGAAATGCATTCTATATGGAAACCGAATTAGGGGGACAAGAAATAAGACAAATCAGATTAATTTATAGCGCGTTTGTATGCCGCGCGCCTCGTTATATAATCTGTGAATATCGCCTGGGAAATTCCGTTATAAGAACCTCGTCCGAATTAATACAAATTAAATGGCTTGTTCGTGCCGCGTTTATTGTAAAATCTTAAAAATAAATCAGCCAGGTCCAATTATAATCTTCATTCAAAATGAAATAATATCAATTTAATTTTATTAAAAATATGAATATAGTCAATGGTTTTAAAAAATTATAAATAAATATTGCACGTATTACGCGTGAAACGCCTATATTATTCGTAATTAGTCTATAATATTTTCCATCTAAAGCCTCTTGTTTCGAATTTTTCGCATATTTCCCTCTTTTTCATATGCAAATTATCCGTCTGCTTTGTCGTAAGCGAAGCTCCATTTTCTTTGAACAAAAAACAAAAAAAAAAAAAGAAGAAAAAAAAGAAAACTTCGATTTATGTAGAACCCAAGCAATTTTGGAAATTCTCTTTGGAATTTCGATCTGCATTTTCGTCGTAGGGTCACTTTGAGCCGAGCGACGTTTCAATTTTTTAGCCGAAATTCAGCTCCCCTGTTTTGAAATCGCGCGAAAAGCAGGTCGTAAGAGGAGTGGCCTCTTATTTTCGCCTGTCGTACTTATATGATCGCTTTTTAAGTTACAGCAGACACTTTACCGTGTTTTTGAATGTATTTATTTGTTTCGATATTTTAGAATCAAGATTCTGAAATTAAAAATGTCATTAAGTTTTTTTATGATTTATACAATGTTATCGAATACATTAAATTTACAAATGGTCTTGCTCACAATATAGAAATAAACGAAATTTAGTTGGAGTTTGCAGCATGAAAAGGGTAAATTTAATAATTTCTATCGAGTTTAAGTATAAAGAAATTACATATTGTACATAGTAGCATATTCAAACGATTGCACACTGTATATATAAGAAAAGCTCTCGCTAATCTTCGAATATGAATTGAACAAGATATAAATCAGGCGATTATCACTGCTAGGAAAAAAAACTTTTAATCAAAGTACATCGAAATACAAATTATAAAACCTTCCTGTTATTACCATAGTCTCTATACTTATAATTGAAAAAACATTTTCTCCGTTCTTATAATTTCAACTGCACAACAATGTTAAGGAATTTCCAAATATGCGGAATAATTGCTTCAGTTATTCTAATACGAATGATCGTTTAATTTTGTTTATTGTGAAGGGGAGTTATCTCGTTAAATATGTAGATTTTCGTCGTTAACCAAGGGATTTCACATGCAGGTACACGAGTTTATAAACAAACCAAAGAGTTTCAATTTAGTTGTGGTTTTTACACTGATTTAATTATGGAAACTCAGCAAAAGTTTTTTTTTTTAATTTATCACATACATATAATATGTACGTATTTATACCAATGATTCATTAATTAATTATTTGTCATAGAGTTAGATTTGGCAATTGTAAAATCAAACAATAATAGATTGTTAAGTCGATGGCTAATTAATTACCAAAGTTAAAATTTTAATAAATCAAAAAACGTTCAGTAATAAGAAATAAAAAATATATATCAAACTTGAGATTACCTTTAATAAATTAATTTAAACAATAACGATTAAAAACTGTGTATTGATAAATTATTCATCTTTATTTCTTGATGATATATAACGTCATATTTTTGATGTGTAATTAAATAAATTCACTTTCATAACAAACAATAAAATATATTTGATGCTTATGGAAATATAGATACGAATAAATATCGTGGAAAAGAAAAAACGAAACTTCAATTCCTTCCATAGACTGGCGAGGTTTTCAGGTACACGTAAATATTAATATAGGTACAAAAAAAATTTTATTGCACAAGCAGGAATAAACAGGGAGGGAGATAGAAAGAGAACAAAGTCTGCAATGGATAATTGGCATATTTATTGGCCTATAGGAATAATATCATAAAATTAGAAGTATAAAAGATTTTAGACAAGCTTTGAAGGGAAGATTAAAAAGACATCTATCTCTATGGTATAAATATCTTTATGATATAAATATCTCTATTGTATACAATAGCGCCATATGTGTAGTGCGCAAGGATA
This sequence comes from Sycobia sp. Sy_11, assembly GCA_018907035.1. Classification (NCBI taxonomy): domain Eukaryota; kingdom Metazoa; phylum Arthropoda; class Insecta; order Hymenoptera; family Epichrysomallidae; genus Sycobia; species Sycobia sp. Sy_11. The sequence continues at coordinate 588,978 of JACCIC010000107.1, forward strand.
TTCTGTGCGTGCGCGTACATGAATTCTCTCGATTGACACCGCAATTTTCATTCTCTTTCCAACCATTGGGTAAATTCTGATTTGATATCCATTATATCATGATGTCGATTTATCATTCAAATCTATTATCCATTAGAATGTGAAAAATTGTAGTAAAATCGATCGTTCCTTATGAAAACTAGCGCTCTCTACATAGTGTACACAACTAGCATATTTCAAATTTCACATAGAAAACATACGGGCAAACGTGTAAAAATCGAAATTTTGTTTTATGCCACGAAAACATGGGCAGATATAAGTCATTCATATAATTCAAATGGTGGAATTATTTAGACCAATCCATATGTGTCGATTTACCGACACGACATTTGTAAATGCAATAGGTGAAAATTTAATGCTTCATTTTGCTATTTTTTTTCGCCCCATAAACGTGAAATTGCGTTAATTTTCGTCGCCAAATGAATCGTGCCAGTCTGCTTCGGGACGCCGAAATGCGTGAAAAATTTTAATTCCATTCTATTTCAATTGAAGTTTCGTCAGGTTTCGCGCGAGTTTTCACTGAATCTAATTTATGCCGGTCAGATCTTATGCTCAATAAAAAGCTCGCGACGAGGTCGCTGCAGCATATTTTCTCGCACGCCATTGTATAAAAGCTTCCCGAGGAGGGTGAAAAATACGGAAAAGCTGGCGATGGATCGGCCAAAACGGATAAAACTACCTCTGTCTGCACCCACCCTCTCTCTCTCTCTCTCTCTCTCTCTCTCTCTCTCTCTGAAGATTTAAGAGAGCGAGAGCGTGAGGACCAGGAAAAAGCGACGGACCCTAACCTCGTTTGGCAGAGTCTCGTCCGCAGCCTTTGGGAAAGGGACGGAAAATTGAGTTTCGCTCGCCACCGCGCGCCTTGCGCCCCGGCTTTTTCGACCCTGCAACGTGGAGACGTGTCCTGCACGTTATATGGTATATACACGCCCGTCTCCGCCTTATACCCCTGTATCGTTCGCGATGCGGAATGATGCAGAAAGAGAGAACGAGACAAAGAGAGATAAAGCGAGGGAGAGAGAGAGAGAGAGAGAGACAGAGAGAGTAAGCCGCGGAGCGACTGGGGGGGGGGGGGGGGAGAGAAAACGACCCCTCACGGCTCGCGCGAAATTTCGCCGCCGCAATTTATATGCGCGCGCGCGCGGAGAAAGACGGACGCGCGAGTCGGCGCGAGTTTTCCGCGCGGGACAGATTCATATAAAGAGGCGGCGCGGCATCGGGGCGCGTGAGGAGCATTATTCTCTGTATCGCGTGGATATGCATAGATACGACGCAGTAGAGTCGATGCGCGAGGAATGCGCATGGGGGCGCGAACACGTCCATAGAGCTTTTTCTCCCCCCCTCCCTCCCTCCCCCCTCCGCCCCCTCTCTCAGCTTTTTCGCGATGCTTCTGTTTTCTCCCCTCGGGTCTCTCAAATCTTCACCCCCTTCCTATCCCCCCCCCAGGGCTTTAGTATACGTTCGCGGCGAATTCTCCGGGGCTCGCGTGTAAAGCATATATACGTGACGGATATCCGTTCTTGGCGGAATTCGAAGTTTCCCCCCCCCCGTACCGCGAGAGTATCGCGGGCGGAGACGTGGTTAGGCGGGGGGGGGGGGGTAGGCGGAGGATGCACTTTCTTATCGAGGAAAATGAGCCTCGCCGCCATCGTCCCGTATTTGCACAGAGTGGAATTTTAACCTACTCTGTGGGCCTTCGATCGATCGGATTACAGACGCGCCGTAGATGCGTATAAAACCAGGCGGAACGGTTTTCTATAACAATGCTTACGTCGATTATAGCCCCTGTATTGTAAACATAAAAGCGTTTGTAATCTCGATTGAGATGTTTTTTTGACAGCGTAGCGACGGGAGACAAGGCGGCAATATCAGCTCAAAATTCTATAAAAAAAGAAAAGAAAAAAACTGGAACTTTCGGTAGAATACATCGTCTTTATACGATTCCATGAATCGTGGTCTCAACGTACGAAGGATTTTTCCGTTCCGCGTCCGAACGCCATACACTGACGAATTCAACTTTTATTATGTTCGCGCGGAATTTTCGTACGCGGCTTTTTCAGAAATGGGATTTTAGCTCTCTTTATAAACAAAAGTTTATAAAAAAAAGAATTAAATAATTGTACAATTAGATCAGTCTTTCATTTTCATGTATATGTATAAAAAAAAAAATCCATAGAAACAACAGGGCATTGCGACAGAAAAACAAGAATGCATAAGGCGACATAGATGGTTTTTAAGAGAAATTTGTTGAAATAAAACCTTCGAATCAATCTCAATACGAATAAATTATATACTGGATTTAATAATATGGACATTTTTGGACACGTTAATTTTAACGATGTATCAAAAATAATACCTCTCCGTTACGCGTGACATCCTGCCCGCTGTGGCAAATTAATGCGAATATATATTCTTTGGAATATAAGCTTGAACAATACAAGAAGATCAATTCTGGGAGTGCAATCGTCGTCTGCGCAGCGGTCGCATACTAATTACGACAGGGCTCGATTTATCCGAGCGTTTGCGGAGTTGCCTGTACACACACAACACACACACACACACACACACACACACACACACACACACACACACACACACACACACACACACACACACACACACACACACACACACAACACACACACGTGTGTGTGTATATATATATATATATATATATATATATATATATATATATATGCATATATAGGGCGGTCAATACACGGAGCACGCAACGCGACACACCAAATGGGCCGATAGTAATAATTAAACTTGTCCAACAATTTTGACCTTTTAACCTGATTTGCTTTCTCATGCCGATTACCGAGATGATTTCGACCGAGCTTGCGCACGAAATGAGTCTAAAATTCTGTATATACGGGTGATATACAGAATTGAAAAAGCTTTTAAACTGTAATAATTTTTCATCAGAACGCAGGAAAAAAAACAAAGATTTGTCGAATTTTCAAATTATTTGCCAAATTAGTTGGGCGTTGCTCGAAAAAGCGACAAAAAAAACGAACAAACAAATATGCGTGTGTAATCGATGAAATTCGCTTAGGCTTGAACCGCAAAATAATCTTGGATCTGACTGAAAAGATAAGAAAAATTTTAAGCCGAACTGCATTTAATTTTTCATATTACGTCTCGCAATCTATCATTTTGCGAGACCGTGTGAATAATGAGCCCAACGCGCGCGCGCGCGCGCGCTCGCGTTATAATTACGCCCTCGCAGAGAACGAGTAAAAAATTGTTTTCCCATTGAGGAGAAGGGAAATAATTACATATACAATGGGCAAGGAGAACAAAAGCGTCCTAACGGACACAAAAAAAAAACAAGAAAGAGAAGAGGGCGGGAAAAACGTGACGCAAAAAAGGAGTCCTCAAACCCGAAAAAAACTGAGCAAATTAAGGTCAGGCCACATACGTAGTACAGCACAATGTAAATCTCACGCGTATATATATATATATATATATATATATATATATATATATATATATATATATATAGGAACTCCTGTCTGCGATTTTAAAAGTACGCGCTAATGCCCCTAGCCCTGTGCGTGCGGCCATCCACGCGCCTGCGTAGCGTTATATATATATATATATATATATACACACATGTATAACACGACATACGTTAATATACAATACCGACTCCGAGGAAAACCTGCGACCGTGTATAATTGATGCCGTAATTTCCGGCGTTCCTCGCGTAGGGGCGAGGGGTGAGAGAAGGTAGGACCGAGATTCGAACGGACGCGAAGCGGCATCGCGTCCGCGTGCGGCCTCGTCCGGCAATTGTGCGCCGAGATCTCCAAATCTCCGGGTACGCGAAACCGCGTAGCAGAACGACGATCCCGAATTTCGCGCGACTTCCCTCGTAATAAATACTAATTGAAATATGCGCAGTCCAAAAATACTTTGTAGTATAAAGTACTTTTGGATATGAAATTTTAAAAGTATGCAGAACGGAACGCGACAGAATTTTTTTCAAACTTTACACACTTAAATTTGGGAAATAATTTTATTTCTTATAACAAACCAAACATTTTCAGAAGCTTGATATAAATCTTAATTATTATACATCTTATGTTTTTTATTAAATTATAATTGAAAATCTTTGAAATTTATGTGAGAAGAATTTTGTAAGGAATTTAGGAAGATAATTAAAAAGATTTAAGTTTCACCACAGATTACCTGCTGTTCTAATCCGTTGGACTACGAGTAACCTATTGCCATACGTACAAATCTGTAAAAAAGCATCGAATGTACTTGTAATTACAATTTAACTATACATTGCTTTTGATTAAAATTTTAACTGAAAAAATTGGAACGAAAATACTTGTATATCATTGAAATTAGTAATTGTACTACAAATAAGTAATGCCTGATAAGTAAATCTCCTGATATTCTTCTATAAACGAAAACATATATTTGTTCAAATGATAAATTAAGTGGTATGAAAGAATATAATGTCTTGATAAACTAAATTTTAAATTTCTGTAACGAATAGCATAAGACAAATGTTTTTTTAAATTTTTTAAATTTAAATTTAAATTTAAATTCAAATCACTTATAATTTAATTTTATGACAAGATATTACATTTTTTATTCTACTGATTTTTGGATATTTAATATGCATATTAGAGATAAAGTTATTCCATGCATTATTAAATAAAGTAAAGGCAATATAAAAATAGAAATTTGTAAATATACTTAGAATGCTGATATCGAATTTCTTTAAAAAAAAAAAAAAAAGAATCAACATTTTTACATCGGAGCACGAAAAAGGAAAGCGAATATTGAGAAAATTTGCATTAAAAAAAAAAAGTAAGAAGAGTACTTTTCAACGAGTCGTAAAGGACGAAAAGTATGTAAACTTATACAAAATACGTATATACGAAACGGAAGTAAATTCCGAAATTCTGTACATTTGAATAATACGCTGTCTAAGTAAATTGAATACAAAATCCGTGTCGAAGAAAAAATTTCAATAAAAAGTTCAACTTCAAATACATCTTGAATAGATTCCCTATGTAACGGAGATTTCCATTTTTGCAATTAGGCCATATATTTCCTGAATTCTGTCACCTAAAAAAGGCAGCTTTATATATTGAAACAAAGTAAATTTCAGATTCGATATATATATATATATATATATATATATATATATATATATATATATATATATATAGTACACACGGGCTAAGATGATAATATTCTTTTCGCATTGTTACTTTAGTCTATTTTCTTTATACTCTTACATACAGGCGTTAATACTTTTTAAACATCATAATTATCAATGGTAAATTTAAAATAATAAGAACAAAATAACGTTCTTATATATATATATATATATATATATATATATATATATATATATTGAATCTACATTATATAATATATCTTTTATTATAGAAATATAAATAAATTTTTTATATATAATATATAAATTTTTTGTAACAATATTTCCAATTTTAATACGTTTGAAAATTGTTCAACTATTCCAAATATCTCGTTGCATTGAAAGAATTCTCTTTGAAATTCAATTCGCTACTGCTACGTAGATGTTTTTATGCCTGATTTCTTTTTCAATAAATAAGCACAATGCCGTTAATTATTTAATCGTAACAAAAAATGTCGGTTACTCTATAGAAAATTAGTAAATTTTATCGCTTCATCTTCTATATCGAATTTTATTTTAAAAAAATAATAATAATAACTCTCTCTCTCTATCCGCAATGAAGTACATTAAATCGGAAAATTCGTTTTACAGACCTGCAGTGCAGATATAACGGCGGACTCTAAAAGACAATTAAAAATTTTCATGCAATATAAGTGCGTAAACGCGGATGATTAACTTTTTCATCCGCGCGCATGCACGAGACGGACACAGGCGCGCGCGCGCAAACCTATTCGGGGAAAATACTATTAACGCTAATAACCTGTAAGGGTTGTTTCGGCGTATTTTAACGACCCACTTCGTTCAAAAGAAAAGTATACATTTTTCTTCGCTTCTAACGGAGACTCATACACGGCAAAATTTATTTTCCCGAAGAATTGATTTACTCCAATGTTTCCGAATTATCCCCATCTGCGCGAAATGAAGAATAGAATAATTGCCGCACGTATCCAAAAATTGACTCACCTGTCTTTTACAGGCCTACCATCGGCATTTATTTATTTACTTGGGGGGGGGGGTGCATCGAAAATTCTACCGCTTCGAATTGCCGTGCAGTTCGGATCCTCAATAATGCGCCAGGAATCGATTAATTTCGTATAATTGAATTGTTCCGCAGACACTGATATCAACTGGCAATATATAGAGCGGCACATTACTTAATCTATGTTGAATTTCGTCCCCCCCCCCTTCCCCCCGGAACAATAGGCGCCCGATTCGATTGCGCTCGCTCCCGCAGAACTTGGATTTGGATATACCGCGGCAAATTTGACAAATGCCAGATTAAATAGACTCGCCCTGGCCCGAATGATTTTAATAATAATCGTCCGCGAAACGACGTTTTCACGCGCGAATATGTCAAAGTAATCGAGGGAAACGGACGATCGTGGGGAAACAAATTCGGTAATGAACAGTCGTTCGATTACGGATCAATTATTTGCGATTTTTTCTGAATTAATCATTAGCGATTAAGCGGGCGTGTGTCGGGCTAAAATTTATCGGGCCCGATTCCAAGTGTAATATATCAAATCGCGAAATACTGGGAAATCGCTTGGAAAATCTTAATTTAAATCTTGCCCTTTATACTCGCGCTAATCAGACTGCAAATTATTAATCAATATACAAAATCCGGCCTCATCCCTCGACCATTAATCAAACGCCGACCTATCATCCAAGCTAATCCTCGTTATTATAGACGAACCCCCGATAAATTACACCCGCATCTCTCGAATAACAAAAACAAACAGGAAAAGTGCTCCATGCCCGGATCTCCCCCTCTGAGTGTGTGTGTGTGTGTGTGCGCGCGTGTGTGGGTAGGGTATATGTATTAATCAATCGATGCCTTCGTAGCTCACGACGCTTTTATTGTTGCTATTTTTTTTTAATTTTTTTTTTATTTTTGTTTTAATAAAGAAACCAAAAAAAGAAAATGAAAGAAGTCAAAAAGAAAAAGAGATCCTTCAGCCCAAAGAAACATACACGTATATAGACGAGATATGAGAGCGCTGCGCTGCTGCTGCTGCTGCTGCTGCTGCTGCCGCTGTCGCTGCTCGCGCGGCGCAAATCGTCCACTCGCGTTTTTATTGGCCCCGGGACGTCAACCACCCATCGAGCGATCGGACAAGCCCAGATTACCGGATAAAGCTTCTCTCGTCCCACCCCCGCCCCCTCCCCACGGCCCATCCCACCTCTTCCTTCCGCCTCCTTAAGCCTGGAACTTTCAGCGCGCTCGCTCGCGCGACGCGACGTACAGAGCGGGAAAGAGACGGTCGTCGGTGACGGGCGGGGCGGGGCGGGGGGACAAAAACCTCGGGGAGCGCGGTGGTGCCGCAATCGCGTGCACTTTCGAGCGCCCACCCTTGAGATGAAATTTATCGCCTGGACGCGCGCGCCGAGTCCTCCTTTTCACCACCACCGGCCCCTCTCCTCCCCATATATATATATATATATATATATATATATATATATATATATATATATATAGGCAGAGCTCTCTAACGCTTACGGAATATCAAGGTATATATGTGTGCGTGCCTGTGTGCGAATGAGAACGCACGCGCGCGCGAAGGGGATAAGGAGAAATTTTCACCGATGACGCGCGTGAGCGCGGATCTCTTTGCCTCGGAGAATATGAAGATAGAGGCGGGGGGGAGGTGGGGTATGACTGCGGGTACAATGGGAATATTCCGCGACGCGCATATTTGCCTCTGAAAAATTTAGCGGGAAGATGAGAAGTTTCATACATACATATATATACAAAGGTTGAACTCGAATTTTGGGAATTGCACGAATTATTATATAAAATCGTTTTATCTTATTATTGAAATAATTTTTTTTTACATAAATTTGAATTTTTGCATTAATTTCGCATTTTTATACTTTATAATATTTCACGAACGCTTACTCAATCGACTATTTTTATTTTTCTTAAGTAATCTATAGATATATAGATCAAGTAGTTTTCAAATTTATTCAACTAATCTAAAAAGGTGCGTATTTTAAATGTATCTAATTAATTTTAAATTACGGAAAATTAATTAGACCAAACTAATCGTCAAGCTGAATAAAATAGTCAAAAAAATGTTATTAACGTTTTTTAAAAATGGAAAATGCAACCTATGTCGAGATATAAGAATTCGTCTTCTTAGAACGCAGCGTATCATCTAGTCGTTATAGCAACCAGCTGCATAACTGAATAAATGCAAGAACGAACTAATTCACATTGACGGATCCGATTATTCGAGCAAATGTCATAGTAGGTAGAGCGTTCTTTTTTTCAATATACTAAATGCCTTTATAAAGTAACGTTTAGCGTGTTCTGAAAAATATCTTAGAACTTCAAGTAATATATATATATATATAGAAAATCTTTTTAATTTTTTATATAAATATCATACAAAATATCTCGCTAATAGAAAAACGTAAGTGGTATCGTACTTTCAGGGAATCATCGAAGACAAAGTTATTTAAAATTTAACGTACGAGTGCATACGTAACTTTTGTTATTGCAATTATATGTTTCTTCACATTCAGCTGTTACAAAAATTAAAAAATATAAAAAAAAACAAATATAAAAAAAAAACTTTATTTGTTCTTCGCAGTAAGGTGATACTTCAGAAAGATTCTATTGTCTAAAAAAATTTTTCAATTTTGTTAAATTAATGAAAAAATAAGGAAAAGTTGATTATACCATTTAAATTTTCATAATTATTTATATACCGTTATACACAGTTAACATTTTTTTAAATTAAAATAATCTCTACATCGATCATGTAGAACCACTCACCCATTCCTATGAAAAACTTGGCCTAATTTTATACCTTTTTTAAAAATTACAATGGACAATTTAGCTTAGTCAAAAAACTTTCATTTAAATATATTTTTTTTTTATTTTTTTTTTTTGCAAAATCAGATTTTTATACAGCATTTCACATTTAAGTAATTCCATTGCAGTTTGAACTGAACTGATCATTGTTCAGCTGAACTGATCATTGGCTGACGTTGGTATTGAGCTCTATGTGCAATCACCTATAGGTATATCTACGCCCGTATATGAATGCTTGTATATATAGTTTTATATACACATTAGGGTGAATGATACCCAATTGTCATCGATTCAAGTCGGCATGTTAATCTATACGACTCGAATAAAATTACTTGAAAAACATATACGTGGAACGAAAAAAAAAACCACCAACCGAAGCCGATTACTTTATTATCGACTAGTGATAAAATTAAGAAAAAATACACATGCAGTGCCCCGTTTCATTATACACGGAATATGAGAAACGTAAATGGAGCGCAACCGTGTTCTCCGGGAGACGAGGGACATTTTTCAAGCCGACCATTAAAGAGAGAAAGCTCTCGTATTGGTTTGCGATTCAATTTTCTGCTCAAGGAATGGCTTACCCCCTTCCTCCCACCCACCCCCGTCACCAAACCCGTCACCACCATCCGCCCGATAAGAGCGAGTTTTCTCGCTCGAAGGAGCGCGGAGCCGCCATTCGTCGTCAGCCTCTATCGCGCGGCGAACTGGCTGGAAAAATTTTTAGCCACATTTGAGACTGCGGAAGAACAAAGAGACAACGGCTTCGTCCGTCTTCGCTCTCTCTCTCTCTCTCTCTCTCTCTCTCTCTCTCTCTCTCTCTCTCTCTCTCTATCACCATATTACAAATACATATCTGCATCAGAGGCTCGACGCAATATCAATATCGCAAGGTCGAACGTGCGGGGCTTACATAAACTCTCAACAAATCTTAACGACACTTCGTCACCGACGTCCGATTTTTCCTTGTTCGCCGATTAAGAGAGGGAAATAATTTCACCGGTACCCACTGCCAAAAAGTAAACGAATCGAAGAGGGTAGGAGGGGAGGGCGTCGAAGTATAATCGAAACGCGACCGGTATATTATTGTATATTATGAAGTTGAAGGCTGTATATTGTCCGAACAAACGCTGACTGATTCTACTTTCCTACTCCACACATCTCTCTCTTTGCGTCGATGCTTTAGCTTGTTTTTTTAAATATCCAGAGAAGCAATATACCGATCATCGATGGAAAAATGAATACTATTTAAAAATTGTCGATGTTTTTATAAAGTTTAACTATTTTTTTATCTTTTTCATACGTTTTTTTTGTTCATGTTGATCACCAAAACGTTATACAGAATTAATTTCTTTTTCAAATGAATTTCTTACTTTTTAATTATCATGCAATAAGATTATACCGTGTAATATGAGAATAAAATCATTTACATACCATATGGCCTATAAATCCAATGAACGTAATAAGAGTGTATACTATCTTTTACGTAATTCTCTAGATGGAACGCATCATTTTCAACATTAGATGGATTATTATATTAATTTCGCCTTTCGACATTGACAGACACTGTTCGGACACTCGGCCTTATATAATTTATTTATGGCGTTTGAAAAGTCTAAAGACTGAGAAGTAAACGACAATGAAGACAATACCATCGGCAATTGAGGGATAAATAGGTCACAGGATTAAGCTATAAACTTTACGGCGTATATAAAATATAAGGAAATATATTTACTATGTTATGATCTCTTTCTCTGTCTTACCCCCCTCTCTTTATCTCCCTTTCTGTCTCGTTCTTTTCTCTCTCACTCACTCTCTCTTACTTACATATAAAGGAACTTGTATTTAAGGTAAAATTTAATTATATATGTTGAGTTAGATATGAGCACGTAATGTCTCATTCTGAGACTGATGTAACACATACACAAATTCCATAATGAATTCTTAATATTTGTGATCAATATTTTTTTAATTTATTGATTGACATCAAATTCAGAACACTGTGTTAATTATTGAGAATTACCGCATCATTTTGAATCTTATATGCTAAAAATAGGTAAATTAAAGTAGTCTATATACAGACTATTTGCTAATTTATCTTAATCTCAATTATGGCAATCGTTTTCAGCTACATGTAATATAAGAAACAGTTTTTAAGTAATTCTATTTTAACAGTAACAAGTAAAAAGTTTATGAAAACACTCTAATATTATCTCATTTCGATTTTTATCATTAAGTTTCATGTAACAAAATAACGTCTGAAAATTCTAAAAATATTTGAGCGTCAAATCCAAAATCGTATAGGCTTGATGAAATCATGATATTTAATTCCGAACTTTTATTCAATACAAAGATTATCGTTAATATGTTAATATACAGTTGTGTAATCAAATGCGTATAAAAATGTCAATTACAGTTTTAACGTTACATAATTTATTACAAAAGAAATTACATTAACAGAAATGGGAAAATTGTCCAAGTATAACTTTATAATTAAGGGTTTAACTGTACATTATACAATACGAAATGAATTCGAAGATTTAGATGCATTTATTTAGATTTAGAATGGATTATAGCGAAGCAGCGCTAATACTGTAATAAATCATCGCCACTTATTCCATACAAATTATTAATAGAATCGAAGGCAAGAAGATTAAATTAAAAAATAATTTCAATTTTTCTAAAAAAATTTTTTTTTGGAAATGTTCGTTGGTAATAAATATAATTCAACTCCTCGGATAATTATTTTGAAACATTTACGAATAAATAATAAATTTATAAATTATAAACACATCTGCTCAAAAATATTTATATTCTTTATGATACAATGTATACATACCGAGAGAACGACTTTCAGGATACGAATTTCGAATACAGTAAAAAATACTTTTACCGAGGAGTCGAATTACGTTCGTATATTACAGATTCGACAATAAAATATATAATTTTACAACAACTGCAGTAACAAAGGAGGATTGTATGAGTAAATGCTGTAAAATAATAATAAACACGACATGGAAAGATTTGAGGGAAAAACGAGAGCCCCGTATACTTCTGTCTTCTCCATTATATAGATATCTATATATTGAAAGGAGAGAAATGACAAAATATAAAGGGAGAGGCGGTAACGCAACAGCATTAATAGTATGGAAGATTGTAGTCTGAGCCGCGTACTTTACAACCCATACGAGATCCCGGGGCAATATTCTCCTTTCCCGTGCGCTCGGATTATCTATGTACAGTTACATGTACTCCGCCTCCCGCCCACGAGTCTCGAAGCCCCGGGCTTGATTTTTCCAAACTTAAGTTTTTGCAGATGGGGCCTCCCCCTCCCCCTTTGCCACGAGAGTAACGAGCCGCCCGTTGCCCCACATATCCGTGCACGGACGTAAAACGGTAATAATCTACCTGACTGGGGCGTACGGGCAATAAAACGATGGCCAAACAGTCACCTGTCCGACATTGATGTATGGGTAAAGCGCCCTAGTCAATCGACCTCGAGGCTCGGCCCTAATCCCCACCTCCCCCCCTTTGACGCGTCATAAATATGTACGTATATACATAATTGCCGCCATAGCTTATCGAAGGGAAAATGGGCAATGAGAGAAATATTGGATATTATACGACGGCAGAGACAACTGTTTTTGTAATTTAATATAAAAGCAAGTCACCTTGCGTGTTCGAAGACTGCGCGGAAGGCGGAGAGCGAGACAGAGGGAGAGAGAGAGAGGGGAGGGGGAGAGCACCATATAGTAACAAAGTCAGCTCGAAAATGAAATGAATGCATGTTGGAAACTGCGCATTCGCTCGGACGTTGTGCAATGAAAATAGTTTTGGAACGAAAGTTCTGCGTCCGCCGCTCCGGTCGACTATGTTAAAGCTTTGAGGATCTCGGATGCGGCACACTCCATTTTTTTTTTCTTCAAATTATAGTCTGAATTTATTAAAGATGCGCAATTTGTCATTTGGTAAGGAAAAAGTAAATCAGATCATTCAAATTGAAAAAATCAACGATTTTATTAATATAATTTTGTATTTATATTATTATTATAGTTTCGACAACCCTATCTCAAATAATTGAAAAACTATGAATAGACATATGTTCTTATCGTCAATAACGAACGAATGAAAAAAGCAAGCATTTCTATTAGAAATGCAAGGTGAAGAATTTTGAAGAAGAAAGAATCCGTATAGCTAAGTATAAAAGTACGGTATGTCACAAGCACGCTAATGCAAATCTGGGAAAATAACTTTTTTTCCCCCCATTTGCTTCTCAATTGCATAACTTCCATCTGGGCAAAATTGCAATAAATCATCTTATCCCCGCCCACTGTAGTGTATACGACACATATAAAAGCTCAACGACAACTATAGGGAACGCTTAATGACGGTAGATGGACAATAATTCATGCAGCACTGTGCGGACCTTCGGACTTTGCACTACCGACGAAAGTATATGGCCCGAGGGATGCGGATAATGTCGCTTCGAACTTTATATTTGCCACTCACAATGGCGCAATCCAGAATTGCGATACTGTTGATTTCCGTATTTACCCAATGACCCGAGAAGTTCGATCGTCTAGGAGTTTTGAAAAGCCATTGCGTAATGTTTGAACGGATCGTCCAATTTCAATACTACTGCATCTCAACTTACGCATTTATACATTATATGAAAAATCGGATGTAATACATCCGAACGAATATTCAAAAAAATGCGCATTTAAATTATCTTTCCTTAAAATTCTTTCGCGAATAATAAAAAAAAAAAAGAGGATGAAGAGTACATAAAAAAAATTTATTTACTTCGATTAAATCACTGTTCAAAAATCAAAATTTGTATCAGAATATCTTAAAAGTTTTTTAAAAAATCTTAGAAGTCTTGATTTTAACATAAAAAGGTAAGCTTGGCTTTTAGTATTTTTTAGCATGTATGATATATAATCCTAATATGCGCCAGCTTTTATATTCGAATATTATATTGAATAAATGTTAGATTAATAATAATAGATTTTAATAAATGATGTTTCTAATTGAGTTAGAATTAAATCAAAATTTAAGCAACGATTTAAGCAACGTACATGAAATCAAACTTAGTCTATTCTAGTTGGCATATAGTTATTATAAAATGTAGTATAATACAATTGGGAATGGGTAGGTGGGTTAGCTTTTGGGTAATACAAGCCATAAATAAATTATATGTAAATTAAAAAAAAAATTTTTTTTTATTTTTTATCCATGCCGATAGTAATATGATATTATAATACATTATAATTAGTAACATAAATATATTATAATTAGTACATTCGTAACAAATCCAGTGCTACAACACGCATTTCATTCGTTCATTTAAAATATTCAAATCATTACAACAAACACAACCAATTTTTTTTTTTTTTTTTTTTGCAAGAATCTCCTCATTCGATTCAGAACAGTCGAAACTTTTGCATTAAAAATCGCTTGCTTAAAATTACCCATTCTCCCGTTCTTAAATCTAGTACGTACGAAAAATTCTATTCGCGCTCGAAGATCGTCTTTCGAGCACCCGACACTTCGTATCACACGTTTGTCGGACTACAAAAATATCCAATATTTATATATATATATTCGGACACAATGGGTCTTCCCCCAAGAAACGAGCATACGATATATGTACACACAATTACGTCGCCCAATTGGCCGTCGGTAAGCACGCGCAAGCCGTCGTCACTGCTTCTTCTTGTGCTTCTTGATCGCGTTCTTCACGAAATTCAATATCTTGAAGTGCTTTTTGCTCTTGATCGGCTTGCCGTCGTCGCCGGCGGCGTCCACCGCCTCGGCTACCGACTCGTCCGCGATCGCGGGCGCGGGCTCGCCCCCGTCCTCGCCCGGCTGCGACTCGTCGCAGTAGCCGGCCCCGGCCTCCCGCTGCAGCTCCTCGAACGCGCTCTCCATCTCCGCCCTCACCTCCGTCTCGTCGAGGGGCGCGTAATCCTCGAGGGGCGCGCAATCCTCGAGGGTGCGGGCGAACGAGACCTTCTTCGACCCCTTGCCCTTCTTCGCTTCGCGGGAATAATTCAGGAGGAACTCCCTCACCCAGGCGTCCAGGTCGAGCTCGCCTGCCCCGATGTCCAGCTCGCGCAGGGCCACCTCGCAGCGCGCCAGGCTCGAGGGGCCGTCCTCGCCGCTATCCGCCCCGGGCTCGCGGCCCAGGCTCGCCACGCTCTTGTCGCAGCAGACCTGCCCGCCCGACAGCAATTTCTGGGACTGCGTCGAGGTGATCACGACGTACTCCTTGGAGCCCTCGGGCATCGTCGTCATCGATCCTTGCACGACCATCTTTATTTTTCTCTTCTTCTTCTTCTTCTTCTTAGCAGGGGCTGCGATGGAAAATAAAGAGTAATGCACATTATTAACACGGGTAATGAATTTTTATCGTTAAAATAATTTTACACGCAATTTATGATTTTGATTAGGAAGTAATTATATATTAATTTAATTACTAAATTTTATTGCAATACCATATTATTTCGATAAAATCATTAAAATAAATTCTAACTGCTATTCACCGTACTGCATAATTTATTTTTTTTTTTAATTAACAATTCGTGGATAAAAAATGATACGACAATGCTCCTTATTAAAAAAAAAAAATAACATCCGTAAACAAATCTAAATCCCAAACAAAAAATTCAAAATATAATCTGATTGACTTACCGACTCGGATAAAACGTCGGGCTGGCCTGAGGTCGATCGAGTACCGAATAACCAAAAAATTACGGGGAATATATCGAAATGTCCTAGTTTGTAGTTGGAACCGAACTGACCTTCCCAGAAATGGGACGAACTTTTATACTCTTCCGTCGAAATTCACGGATGCTCCTGGAAAAGCCTGCAGTTTAATTGGTAGGTTCGGGTTTGGAGTGGGGGGTAGGGGCTGCTACTCGGGTGGGGCAAGGATCATAGCGTAGGTATGTAGATTTCGAGATTCGGCACTGCGATTCTCCGGCGCGCGCTCCCTACCTTCTCATTTGTATCACAGCGTTTCTTTTCCAATTTTTATGAGAATTTAGATATTTTACATAATAACCTCTTGATTAATAACTAAAATTAAAAAAATAACTTATTGGCATCTAGTAAAAAATGAAACTAATTCACTAAATCGAAAAATTATTTTTAACAATTCAGCAACATAAGAAGTAATTGACTAATGTTCTTTGTTATATTCTGGAATTTGTTCATGTTAATAAATAAATAATTATATCTGTTTTACTCACCGGAGTATTTTCGCTAAAAATAAAAAACATGCTACGTACTTTATTTTCTATACAATGCATTTTCTATTACTTGACATAAATATATAGTAATAATAAGAAAATGTACTGCTGCTATCGATGGAGTACGCGAATATATAACTTGGAATTCGCTAAATCAATAAAAAATTGTATTTCTTTATGGAGAATAATAATTTTTAGAGGCAGCGTTAAAAAAATATTTTTATCCATCGAATAAGATTCGTAATAGATGAACATATTCCATATTATATTATAGTAATAAACGAAAAAAAACAAGAAAATTTATAGTAATAAAAATGTAGCCTGAACATCAAAAGGAATTTGCATCTATAACTTTATTCATATCGTCCATCTCTTTCAACTCCAGCTATAGAGGCTAAGGGATGAGCGTCTTATTTTACATAGTCAACCGCCCCATACTACATATACTTTTACAATCTTTTTGAACAATCGCTACTATAACTAACAGAGGGATTTTCATAAAAATGCACTGGTGGAAAATTTAACGAAAAATTTACGAGCTTCCCAGTAAAATTAAAATAGGTTTAAAAAAATAAATAACTAAAAAAGTAACATCCGATGAAAAAGATTTGCGGTGCTGCATCGCTGCGTTAAAAAAGGCCATTCTCTTATTTGCACATTATTGTAAAGAATATTAAAATTCTTGCTCTAAGCAGTACAGACGAGAAATAGGAGTAGGATATTTCGACCATTTTACTCAATTAAATAAAAATGCAGTTACATACGTATTCCATACTTTTATCAATTTTCTACAGTCTAAAAGATAATGTGCTTAGAATTTTCACATTGATTAAATTGCTTTTCTCTTCAAATAGAGAAATTTCCAAGTTCATATTTACCGCACATTCTTGAATTTTTCCTTGCAGTCTTCCAATTCCAGAGACCTCATGCAAGATACGTCATTATAATACTTACGCACACATTTTATGTATAGATTGCGACACATATGTATAAAAACGAAACATTAGTTTCCTTCTGCATTCATGTTAAAAATTCACTTATTATTAATATTACTCAAATTAAAGCTTTTTCTTTATTTTACAGATATAATCAATAAACGTCGATTTTCGTACATAGACGGAGCCGCGCGACGACTTGAGCGTTGAGCTTCACCAGAACCCGCTCGTTATATGAAATTTTCCCGAAACATTTTTCATAAATGATAGGTATCAAGATAAATTTCTTTGCTCTACATACAAACCCGAGCCCTGGCCGGATAGTTAAAAAAAAGAAGAAGATATCGGATTTTATCCCTATCAAGTAATAATGGGGCGATAATAAACGTTGCATTATACGTATTCCGCATCATAAAGTGCTATCGCGCAGACGAATTTGTTTTGCTTCAATCTCATTTGGCACCGATACCTACATATTCGCAGTAATTAATTTAAAATATGAAAATAAATAAATATATATATATATATATATATATATATATATATATATATATCGAAAAATATAGAAACGGCTTCTACAAGAATCCCGTAGTTACGTGTTTGGATGCTGGAATAGAATATCCAGGTGTCTCGGGACGACTTCTGCGGGGAGATTCGCGTTCGGACGGGTGAATAGGATGTTCAGTTTTCTTTGAACTACTTCTAGAGGGAGTTCTGGACATCGTTCATTTGGACATCCTATTCCATCGTCTGAATCCGAAACTCCTTGTAGAAGTTGTCCCCAGACACCTGGACATGGTATCCCAGCATATGACCGCAAAACTCTTCGTAAATGTCGATCGAAAACACCTGGACATCGTATTCCACTGTCCGAACGCGGAACTCGCCGCAGAAGTCGTCCATATATATATATATATATATATATATATATATATATATATATATATATATATATAATTTATTTTCGTATTTTAAATTAAATACCGCGAATATGTTGGTATCGGTTCCAACTAAAATTGAAGCAAAAAAATGTTTTGCGAGAGAGCGCCTTCTTGAACCTTTTTGAAGCGGGCGCTGAGGTAGCACTTTTTCATACGTAAACGACGTACAGAAAACTGCTCTGTTAGGGAAAAGACAGACTTTTAGTGGTTGTGGTTTATAATACGTATGGCAAAACTATTTAATACTTATACATTCATTACTTTAATTATACAATTAACAAAATATCATTATTTATTTGCACTTTAGGGTCTAAAATGTTAATTCTTCTTCCGCATTCTAAATCTGTACCCTGTTCTGAAAAAAAAATAATAATAATACTAAACTCAAAAGGAGTAATATTTTATAAATCTTACCATAAACTATAACAACTTATTAATTATTTTAAATAATTATTATGAAATAATTGAATTAATATAAAAAAGGACTTACAAAACTTGTTTTAATGTCGATATCATCATTTATATATTAATTTAATCCAATTCATTAGATTAATTTAATTCAATTTAATTATCATTCTAAATTTTCTTCCTGATTAAAAGTATTGAAAAAGATGAGATTTAATAGATTTTATATTTGATAAAAACAATTCAAGTAGAAGTTTCAGTTCAGTTGCTTAGTAATCTCTATGTATACCAAAAATATTTACTCTTCGAATTGAGATTCTCATTCTTTTTCGAAGTCGGTGACAATAGTTGGATATTTTTGTATAGTTGAATATTTTTTAACATTTTCAAATACTTTTATAAAAATAACTCTGATATAATATTACAGCTATATACTTAATCTCGCCATTATTCGACTATAGAACTTAAACTTATATATATATATATATATATATATATATATATATATATATATAGCTAACATTGTTTCAGATAATTAACATAATTAAAACAATTGTCTAGCATAATTAACTGAAACAGCATTGTTAATGAATTCAATTAATTTTCAAAATAGTCTATTAAACTCCGGAACTGTTTTCTGATCCTTACCGAAGTGGAAATTATTCTTCGACAATAAGCCTTGTGGAACTGTCGAAAAACGAAGAATCGCTTTCTTATAATATAAAAAAAAATGTGAGAATAATAACAATAATAATCATCATCATAATAATCATAATAATCATAATAAACATCAACAAAATTGGACCACTTATCGCTTTATGTAAGTCTGGAAAATTATCTCCCTGGCTTAATTTGCGTCGTCTCCACTGCATCCAAGCCTGCGCGCACTAGTTCTACGCAATTCGCAAAGAATCTCACAGAAATTGCACGCATTATATATATATATATATATATATATATGCGTGCGTGCGTGCGTGCGCGCGCGCGCGTGTGTGTGTGTACTGCAAAATGAAGTGGAGAATTGTGTGTATGCATCAATATGATCAAGAGAGCGGGAGTTGATGGAATTTCTCAACGCAATCAAACTCCTTTGCTCTCTGCCGCAGAGTTTGCATTTATAAAATATAATAAAGAAACTAGACACACCAGTAAGCTCATGATAAATCCTCATAAATATAATAAATTTGTTAAAATATTACCAAAAATATGTAGGTTTTACAATTTTTAATGCCTCTTGAAGGTTCTCCTTTGATTACCTAATAGTCTCCCTCCCTTTCTCTCTCTCTCTCTCTCTCTCTCTCTCTCTCTCTCTCTCTCTCTCTTATCTTACTCTTCCAAATTTGTAATTAATTAGATCAATTATTAAATCAATAAATAAATATTGAAGAGAATTTTTACTTACAGATAGGATTTCAAATCGTATCCATCCCATTAAAAATTTATTTAAAGCATCGTTCTTCTAATTTATTTCCAATAATATAACAATTTTCAAAAAATATTTAAAATAAATACTCGTACAACTTATGAAAATGCGTATTTATTACATTGTTTTTTAATACAAGTGTTATTTCTAGAGACCATTTCGAGAATTTTATCTCAGATACCCTGAAGCAGACATCCGGGATGCGATTTTCACCGTACTCTCCCAAAAAGTACGATGACCCAAATGTATAGATTAAAATGTGTACACTTGTGATTATCGGATCGCTGAATAAAAATTTCAAATAAATTTTACGTATTAAAAAATTTTTTTTTAATGTAATTGTTACGTTCTATGCGTATTTACTATAAAACTGTTATTTAAAAAAAAAAAAAAAAAAAACATAGCCACAAACTCCACCGATGGCCTAGGTGACCTCCATATAGAAAGATACATTATTGAAATATCTCTATAATAATGAAATATCGCTTGCCATTAAAATCTGTATAAGTCCAACAATATTTATTTTCATCAGATTTACAACTCGTTCAAACCCAGCACACGATCGCTGCTGGTTCAAAAGGCCCCGAGACTATTTATTTGAAGTAACTGGTTGACACCTTTCGTATTTTTCAAGATTAATTTCAAAAACGATAATTTTCATCGAGTTGGCCACCATATCTCAAATTTCCGGTGAAAACGATATTCGTAAGCAGCATACCAAAAACATAGTATATTGGCTTTGGGCACTTTACAGAAAGTTATGTAAACATGCTATTTGAAACATTAATATATATATATATATATATATATATATATATATATATATATATATATATAATTATACATTGTATACATATATTAGAAGAAAAAAATACGGAATAAAAAATACATTTATTATCGATAAAATTCTCAGATTTTCAGAAAAAAAGATTTTATAACCCATCAAATAGTTTTAACATGATGAATTTTCTCATTCAAATTCGAAAAAGAAAAAATAATTCACCCTTGTATGATATATATATATATATATATATATATATATATATATATATTAAAATACCGCCATTTGGAACAAGGTCGCCGCAAAAGTCAATGGTAATGTAATCCTGATGCTTTTATAACCACCCCGTTTCGAGGCATTCGCATATAGCATAAAGACATTTACGGATTAACTTTCATTTGGACATGCCCTTTGGCGTGAATCTTTGACGCGGACCCTTTGGCCCTTAGGATGTCGGCGGTTGTGAGGGGCGAGGAGGGCTAATAAAAAGCAAAACAAGCTTTACCATTTAGCAAGTACGGGGATGAGAATACCTGTCGCGACATGCGCGTGCGATAAAAGACAGAGCTAGGTGGTCCCGAGCACGGGAATCTATGCATTATTTGCGTTATGCCAAGTGCTTTGCACAGTATATATACAGTATATAATTATATTGCACGTAATATAATTCTTAGACTTACGGCTCCTCTTATATTTGAGCTCTATACTTCTGGCACGAGGGCCTTTCTGTGTTATATGTGCGTATAACACTGACAAAAGCATCGAGTCGGAGGATCAGCCCTTGCAATAATCTAGGTTTACCGTTAACAACAGACCCTGGGGACAGCACCCGACGCCCACTAATAAGTTTTTCCCTTCCTCCCATTGTCCCGCGACATTGATTAGCTCCGGGGTGTCGGGGAGTCCTCTATATACATTATATATATATATATATATATATATATATATATATATATATATATATATATATATAGAGAGAGAGAGAGAGAGAGAGAGAGAGAGAGAGAGAGAGAGAGAGAGAGATGTTGGAACGCGCAGGGTGACATAATTGTCGGTTTGGCTAACAATGACCGGGCGCGCCTCGACTTGGTTATAAATGGTATACTTGACGGAGGGATCGAACGGATGGGTGCAGGTGCAGGTGGGAGGGATGCTTGCTTTGCGCAGTTGGTTGAGCATTCGTATATATATATATATGTACAATGGACAAATAATGGGGGGTCCGATCTCTGGTCGGATTATTATGGACGCTGTGCAATAAAACTGAGAAGGTTGTGTATGGAAGTACGTACATAGGCCAGCGTTGCAGCTCGATCTTCTATTCTGCTTTTATACTAGAGGATTATTTCTGGACTTTTTTTTGGAATATGAATGAGTGACATTTACAATGCTTCGTACATTTATTATTATATTGAACTCTGTTGAAAAGATTGTTGTAAATGCAAAATACGCGACGTATGATTTTCTTTTCTTTTGTTTATTAACAGCCCGTGCAGAAATATACTCGACATATCCCTAATTAGCACCTGGTCGGAGTTAGATTTCCTTACGATCATCTAAAAATGATCTTATATTCTCTATTACTTTCTCGACTTTGTTCATATTTAACTTTTACTTGTGTTAAATAGAAATACATATTTACTATTATCGAAATTAGGAGTTAGTAGAAAAATTAAGAAAATGATTAGATTTTTTATCTTGAATCTAGTCAGATTTCTTTAACTTTTCCTACTTCGGAACAAACGACCAATTTTCTAGTTGAAATCTTTCAAGTAGGAGAATTAAGGAAATGGTTAGACTTTCTACCTTTAATCTAGCCATATTCTCTTAACTTTTTTCATTTATATATATATATATATATATAATACATACATACATACATATAAACCTGCAGATGTTTCCAACATGGCAAAGAGTATATAAAATAAATTTACTATATATGTTGTATTACGTGTTTATAAAATATTATATGATCTTAAGAGATGTACGATCATATACATAAACTATAGTATTATCATATCGTATATTTTTAGCATAGTGGATAATGCGTTAGGTGGCAAAATAAAATATTTATATGTTCCACAGAGGTGTTTAACATTAAAACTTAAAATAATTAGTGCATAAAAAATATATGAATAATTATTAATTGTTAATTGAAATCGTATACGTAATAATGCATATAGAAAGTAATTCTTCAATTCTAATTAAATGATGTGCGCTACCTAAAAACGTAAATGATAGATTAATTAGAATAATTTATAAATCGTATTAATTTCTATATTTGTTTACTAGATTCTGTATAGTTTCTAATTAGGTATACCTAACAAAATTTAAGCCCGTTCCTTAACTAAAATGCCAATAAAAGTGGTACAAATTGCAACTAGGATTAGACTAAATTTCCTTTCTCGACTATAACCTTAAATACGGAAAACTAACCAGATACAAGTCAGATTCCTTCCATTTTTTGTCGACCTGAGTAGCAGTTTGCAAAATGTGATTTCAAAAAAAAAGAAATTATCTAAAAATAAGAAAATCTTTATTCGATATATTTCCTGTTCTACATCAGATCATCGTTAAAAATTTTACCCTGTGAAGTACAAATAATGTATTGTTACATACAATGAATATTAATATAATGAACAATGCCATGGGAACATTAAAAAAACAAATGTGTTATTTTTAATAAACATATATTACGAGTATATAAATAAATAATAAGTAAATATTTATGTAGTATATAAATATTTAATAAATACATATTAGTTGCAATATGAAAGAAGATATGTCTTCAAATTTTATAGTTTCTTAGTTATAGCCAATTAATAATAATTATCCGATAAATATTATATGAGTATATTCGTTCATTTTTTCAATAATAGCTCATTCAAAATTTAAGACCTGGATGAACATATATATACACGCCTACATTATTTATTATTATTTCTTATAAAACTGATTTATTGCTAGTATATTTAGGATCGTAACTCTTTGAATATCGGAACACTTTGCAATGTATAAAAAAGACCTTTAAATAGTAATTTATCTTGTCAATCGAACTGTTCATTACGCCTCTCTAAAGTTTTTACATCGACCAAAAAAAAAAAAAAAAAAAAAATAGCAGCCATGCCGACAGGGCCTGCGCCAGCGGGCTCGGTTGCGACGAATCGAACGGCTGCTACACATGCGCAGCCGAAATTTGCGACCACGCTGCGATCCATGCGCGAGCGGCAAATTTCAAAGTTTTTTAAAACTGCTCAGATAAACAAGGATAAAATTATTATTGAAACAATGTTGAAAAGAAAATGGTAAAATTATTAAAGCTTCAATTTCTCCGTATGTTACAAAGTTCGCTCGCAATTAGCGTAAACGTTTAATTGTCCATACTTCTTGATCGATTTAAGTCGTCTCATCGTCTCATCAACTTGTCGAGCTTACCAAAATGTACTAGCGTATCTACCAATGTGTTAAATTAAAATATTTAAAAGTTCTATTATTATGAAAAAAAAAAACGTGATAATTTTTACGGACCAAATAAATTTGTTAATTAAGGAAAAAATTACAAAAAATTCACAGCGTGTTACAGATTAAAAAAAAATTAATATTTCTTATCATTATATATTGTTTATATCGAGTACAAGTATACGTCAAAAAAATAAGAATTAATATAAGAGCACTTAAAAAAAATTTTTGTAATTTATTAACTACAAGACTATGGGGCGCACGCAGACAGGATTAAAAATGTATTCCGAGCATACCGAGAGCTATTCTTTAAAAAAAACGCTTTACAATGTTCTTAATTATTTTTCAATGCAATCATTATCTGTTAGACTTTGGAAACATCGAGTCTCGATGTAAAATTTAATTCTGAATAGAAACCTATTCCTGTTAATTTTCCGTCGGACGAAATTGTTCATAAGATATCGTTCCGGCGCATGAACCGTGGGCGGTGTACCCCCGCAATTTGATCTGCACATTTCGCTCTATCGCAAAAGCGAAGAGAAATTGGACTGTTTTACTGAAATTATCTAATACGAGTGGACTGATTTATCGCGCGACACAATATTCACGATACGTTCTATACCCCTCAAGAATAATATACATTCTCAGAAAATGCATACTCGCTTTGTGTTTTCAATTGGATAAATATATAGAACGTATAAAAAAATTGCTGTTAAGTGTAATTCAGTTCGAATTCAACTCCACCTGCCTTCTCATTATACAATTCCAATCGGTATAATTATATATGTTAAATTAATAAATATTTTTATCGCTCTGACAGCCCTTATACAATTAACTACTATACTAATATAACAACAGTCAGACTGCCCGTGTTTCTAATCACCCCCGTAGAATCTGAAATGGAAATTTTTAATAAAAATATATAAAATAAAATACAATTAAATTAAAAAATAATAATAAACATAAAATGATCTGTACACTATGTCACGATACTACTATAATAGATTATTCTACACGAGCAACAAGATCGATAAAAATATTTACTAAATTATAGTTCACAACAGTCGAAACAAGTATAATTTACAATTAATTTATGATAATATGTATCTCTGTTATATTAATTTTAACAATAACACTTCAAAGTAAATCACAACAAATGAGCCGGATATCTTTTAAGCAAAGTCATATAAGGTAGCGGAAACGCTTTACGCTTTAAAGTTTGACTCAAAGCAAATATGTTCTCGTCGAAACGTAAACGCGCGTGAAAGGATTAGCGCTGCTTTGTTATCCGTCAACTTGGCCCGGACGCGGACAAAGCGAACTAGAAAACAGCGAAAACCGACGCTTTGGAAGAAAAATGCACGGCGAGCCCGCGAAATTGGCGAATTTAAAGGAATGTATAATCGTGCCTTAAAAATTTTATTACATTGCTATAGGAGTTGTAGTGAGTAAAACACAAATTATTGTCAAATATTAATCGATTAATCGATTGGGAAAAATGTTTAATCATAAGTTGTTAGTACACGATTAAATACAGATATTCAATTCACTGTCTGAGATCTTATCAAATGTATATCGATTAGTTCGGTATAAACATTTCAAAGGCTTACTTATTAAGAACTTAAAAGTAGATTGTTCAAAAACAAACCTGTTAGTGACCTTCAAGATTAATATAATAACGAACGTTACTTTTAAAACAATAATAAACGCATTCATTTACGGAAAAGAAATTTGTAAGGTTCAATAAATGATTTGAATTCTCAACGTAAATAATTTTTTAAATCAAGAAATTTTTTACATCCTTGAAGAACATTTTATTTGATTAAAAAAACATTTATTAGAATCAAGAAAAGCTTGTTGAATTTAAGCAAATACTTTATTACATTATAAATAAATTATTTATCTAGAGTGATGTTTAGTTCCCCACAAAAGTAGTAGTAATATAATAATTGGTTAACTAAATGACTTTGATACGAATTAAATATATATTTTAGATAAAGTATTTTAGATAATTCATTAGTAATTGTATTCTATTTATCTCCAAAATTATTTGTACAATTAATTCAAATAACAATTGAAAAATGTCTCTGTCATGTCGATTTTTATATAAAAAGAAACAACTAAGCGAAAGCGTACTAAGTGACAGCTTATTAATTCTTACAATGTACGAATGCTTAATAATCGTTACAGTGATCTGTTCTCAACAGAACAAGGATTTCATGGCATGCACAAAGTATTCGGATCTTGTTACAACGGTAATCATCTTCGAATTCTAGAGCTGTTTTGTGAGTTTGATCCTCTATTAAAACAGTACATTGACGCAAATTCTGCAAAGGGTTAAGATAAAATTTCTTACTTGTCAACAACAATTTGTGAAAAATTCATAAAATTAATGACTAAACGAGGTTTGGAACATTCACAAAGTGAAATAAAGCAACAAACATATCGGGGCATTGATTGTCCGACGGGGCATTGATTGTTCATCAATTATCGGTTGCTTTTGATTATTACTTGAATAAAAATGTACTGATACAGTTGAATTTTTTCGTATATTACAGGGTTTATATAATTTTTTCTACCGCATCAATATCCAGATCGTCTACCTTAAATTCGAAAGTTTCGAATTTATCAGATACTAGATGGTTATGCAGAATAAGGAATGCCAATTTTAATGAAATATGTAAATAATATCATTATTTATTGTTACACAATGATGATACTCTTAAGACATATACGTTTCATGTATTTTTTAATGTTTATTGAATTTTTTCTATAAAAAGATAGAAATAAATAAATATTATGTTTGTACTGAGTTTTTACATTTTTTAATGAAGAAATATAATTGTTTCAGTGGAACAGAGTTCTGTATAAAGTAATATATAATACGATTTAGGAAAGTTAAATTATTTACTGGCGCATGTAATAACTTAAAATTTTCATTGTCAGTATCTTTCTCCAGATGTTCTATTTGGATATATTTAAGAAGAATTTGTGCATTACAGCCAGATCCAAGACCCAATCCTGCGTCTCTCTTCTTGTTACGAAAGGATAAGTTTGAAAAAGTTGTCTCCAACAATTTTTCCCTTAATATTCAAATGATCGAGGGCAGCGATGGCAACCTCTGTATGTGTCGCAATAGAACTTGCACATTGCCACTATCCCTTTACACGTTGAAATTCAACACGCAGAAATTTGATTGCTTTTTCCTCGTTCCACATTTGCAATTTCCTCATTTCACACAGACATGAATTATATACAGCATTTCATGGATTAGCTAATGCTGTATTTTTACTTTTCTTTAAATATAAACCTCTAGCCCTCTATACCTCTTCATTCCAAAGATGTAGCTATGGCTTTTATGTTTTTGCCACCAATGCCTGGCGATGCGTTTAGATACATAATTAAGCTGTATAGTAAAAATTATCTTGATGATTATTTTTATGTATATAGATATACTATTCTTATGTAACGTCTAGACCACATCTAGAGTTATATAAAATGTCGATTGTGTATGGTGTAGCTTATAGTTTAAGGTCAATAATTTATTTTTCACATTACTGCAGTTTAAGCATCAAGATATTATAAACAAATATAAATTATATCAACATCCAATTGTATTGTTTAATAATACTAATGATTTATATCAATTTTGACCAGAACAAGAAAAAATGTCACGTAACAAATGTAAATAAAATTATTAACTTAGTGCAAATTTTCATCTAAGTAAATTTATATATTTAAGCTATATAATCTTTACGAAATATAAACAAATTTTGTGATTTAGTAAGATTTTTTAATTAAATTAACATAATAAATATAATATAGTGCTCTAAAATTAATTCAGAAATTTTTTTATTTCAAATATGTAAATAATAATTACGCATGAAAATCATGAATGGCAATTAGTTTAGAAGACGCAGACCAAACCTACACTCTTCGTTTATGATTGTCAATTTGAAAAACTTAACCTAAAATTGAAATGTTCGTTCTTGGTTGTTATTGTTGTTGCTACCATCCGTTTTTGTAAATTTTCTATACATTATAAGAGGTCCACCCGTCTATCAAGTAGTAATATTGGTGATGTAATCTATATTATACCAGATTTATATCTATAGATGAGTATGTAGATCGCACGTACATTGTGATCTATATAATACATTATTACATAGCTTGAGATATAAGATAAATTGCGCCCCAAAAATAAACAGTTTTTCACTATGATTATAAAACTTATATATTACACATCATTCGTAAGTTTAGGATATGATAATTATTCATAAAAACATGATTAACCAGATAATAGGAATGACAAATGAATTAATCGTTATTGAAATATTTGTTTCACTGATTAAGAGGATGCTAGAGCGGCGCAAAATCCACCCTCGACCTCTTCCCCACAAAACGTGGGAAACGTTATTTTAGCGAGTATACGTGTTTGGTACTGACGAGATGACGTCGCATTGGAAATAATACATAATTGCGCGGCAAACGAAGCAATCGAGTGGCAAGAGTTTCGTTGAGTCGCGGGTACGCAAGCCGTGTGTATTAGCTTAAATAAAAAAATATTTTTCCACTTTCGCGTAATTGTTCGAATGTTTCTGTTATTCTTCTATTTCGCTATTCTCAAGCGCGTTGCCCGATCACGACGACAAAATGTGGGCTCTCGCGTTACATCGATTAAAATTTATATAATACTTACGCGAGCCAAGTGCGTTTAATATTGAGATGGGCCAAGCAACTTTGACATTGTGTTAACTTTCGACTTGTCAATCATTCACCGGACGTAATGGAGGCAAAGAAACTATTTTCAACTAAAAGTAACCCAATAACTGTGCAATTGCAGTTGATGAATTTTCTATCCGTACTTGTAAATCTCGTCCGAGCTATACATGAATAGTTTACAATGAATATTCTTATATTCGAATCTTCTGATAATTAATTATGTTTCGGTTTATCTACTTGTCGTGTCAGGGCGCTATCGCGCGCTTGATTACATCCACTGAAATGCATTATTTATCGCTCAAGCTATTTATCGATTAAATTAATAAATATAGTATAATTCGACTGTATATAGAAACTAAAATATAAATATCTATCTTATAACGTGAACCTATAGAAATGACCCGAAGCATATATAAGTTAACGTCTTTTCTGTATCCTATTTTCGTGCTTCGCTTATATTTGCGGGACGTGGGAGGGGGGATAATAATTTATTTTCGATTTTCACCGGACTTTGGAAAATAAAGTCAGCGAGCGGCTGAAGAATCCCATTTGCGTTTGATCGATCGCGCATCAAAAGCCTCAAAAGCATCGTATAATGCGTATAGTATATATATACAGGTGAGCGCGCGCGCGCGCGTGTGTGTAAGGTATAATACACGCAAAGCCCTAAGGATTACAAGTTTGAACCCGGTATAAAGTTGTATTGAAGAGAGTAGAGGACAAAGTGAGAGAAACTTAGAGGAGTAACGGGGGACTTCGGTGGCTTTTGTTCTATACCGATCATCGATTACAGTTCGACTAAAGTTAACGCTTTGTTGTTGGATCCAAGGTCCTAGAGACAATCGCCAAAGGGCTGGCAATGAATGATATATTTTTCAAAATTTATCGTACGGATTCGGTATATAATATGTATCGAGACATCGAGCGCTAGAGGATAAGAAGGGTATAACTTGTATGTAATTTTCTGAATTTAATCAAGACACAAGAGAACAGAAATTTGCTAGTCTGTAGTAAATTTTTTCTCGTTTAATTCTGTCCGTCTGTTGTGAATTTGTTTCAAAGGACTTACACAGTCTTGAATTAAATATATGCGTATATCGTAGTATTTCTTAAATTTAAGTATATTTATAAGTATTATATGTTAAAGTATGATAAATTCTTTATTATTATATTCTTTAAATCTAGAGTGAAAAATTACTTTAGAAAAGTGCTTTATAGTGTCTGTCTGAGAAGTAAAAAATGAGGGAAAGAAAGAGAGAGGGGCAGTGAGAAACCGAAAGATATATATATATATATATATATATATATATATATATATATATATATAGAAAGAGAGAGAGAGAGAGAGAGAGAGAGAGAGAGAACGTACAGGGGAAAGATATATAGTCACTAAAAAATTATCATTTGAAAAATATGGAGAACACCATACATACGTCGTTTTTTTGCCTCCGATTATAATTATTATTCGTATGGTTTCGAGATTGAATTTCATATCGACGCTCCCGATAAAGACTCAGCTCAATTCGCTTCGCGACGAAAAGTAACCAAATACACGATTAGCGGCGAAATGTAACGCGACGCAGTTTCTATATAGTTTACGACAAAAGAAGAGACAAATCGTGCTAGTTTTGTATACAGATAAATCGATCATGTTAATTTTCGACACAAAATTAGAGTTTTTTTTTACTGGTCTTACGATTGCGATACGTGCGTAAACGATAATTCATTGAATTCTACCAGTAATTTATATCTGCCTTTTATACAGGGAATGTCGGGAGTAAAATTTGACGGCCACGATGCGAAAAAAAAATATTTTCTCCAATAAAATATTTTGAAGCATTCTTTATGAAAAAATACCAGTGATGTGCCATAAAATGATAGAGTTACAATTTGCGAAAAACGAAAATTCGTAAGTATAATGTTGGTAAATACGTCGTGGGATCGTAAACAACGCTTGGCGAGAAACAAATACGTAATTCGAATGCCACAACACTGGCCACGTCATAAAACGAAACGCTTTTTGCTCGATTAATACGAGTGCATTGGGAAGAAATAATGATGTAAAAATAAAAAAATCGATATCGTTTTAAGCCGCGCTTAAGCAAAATTCGATCCATAAGTTGCAAAATTATACGGTGCCAGGCGGTGATCCCATGTTACTACGATCCGTGGCTAGGCTCTTCGACATGCCCTTATAGCGCTATACGCTAATGCGTTACTTTTTGGCACAAAATTGAAGTGGCCGATAAATGTTGTAAATACATTGCGATAAATGCAGAAAAAACAGCGAGCCCATCAGGGGCCTTAGCGTACATATATAGATGTAACAGCGATAAAGGACGCATCTTGCAACGGATCAACGAAATGTAATATCGGCGAGAGGGAAAAATGGAGAGGGCGGGCGTTGAGCCCGAAGAGTTTTACCTCGGAGAGCTGGCCGCGCGAGCTGCCCGGCGGCGCGCCTGCGAAAACGCTCGAAATTCGGATAATTCGAAAGTTCGACGGTACGGAAAGTTTCTCCAGGTTTCTCGCGGTTCAACTATCTACCAACGCCAACTTCTCACTGTCCCGCCGAGAGAGAGGTATATGTATACATAAGCGCAGAAAGCATAATCTAAAGTTAAGGAGACGCCGCATCAATCTTTGCTTGCTGCTGGCGCGCGCCCGCAGTTGATTGTACGCATGCGCACGTGCACACGCTCTCTCTCTCTCTCTCTCTCTCTCTCTCTCTCTCTCGCGTGCGCGAATGTATGTATGCAGAATGTGGAGATGCCGAAGAATTTGCCGAGAGCGAGAGAGTGGGCAGTATGTATAAAAGAGTCGCGAACGAGCTTTCGTGGATGGAGTGGTGGTAGGCGAAAAAAGGAATTGAAAGGAGGAGGGCAAATAGAGATGCCGTAGGTCCGCCGAGGCGCGCGGCGGACGACCGTTGACGATTTAAGCGCGGGAACATCGAGCAACCAATGACCGCGCTCAAACACACAAACACAAACGCGTGCGCGCACGAACGGTCGCGGGCGAACGAATACAGGCATTTACAGACACACGCAGATATTTGTCTAACCGAATTTTGTCATTATCCACGAGTTAAACATTTTATATACGCCGCGCGATCTGTTCTTCGCACGGACACATGGCGCGCGCGCGTATATATATAAGAAACTCACCCGCGGACCGAGCCATGAGTTATATTATGGAGAGGAAAAGAACTGAGACGGTCCTAACGACAATATTATTCTGCGGTTAAAAAATAGGTAAAAAAAATAGTCATCGTAGCGTTTTGGAAAGAACTTTCATTTCGGGCGCAAACTCCGCGAGCAGGTTAAAAATTGAGAAAGAAAGAGAGGAGGAGGTTTCGAAATTGAATATCTTGATTTCGCGGATGGTAAATATGAGGTCGAGAATTTTTGCTCTTAAGTTTCCATACATACATACATACATGGTGCTTAAGTATCAGAATTAAAAAATAGATGTATTAATAAAAACATGAGTACATATAATTGAAACGACCGTCGTTCGAATGGTTAAAAAATTAATTAAAATCACTAGGTTAATGGAAAAGAAAAAACAACATTTTAAAAATGTATAATTTGATTCTGTTTACACGTAGTCTCATGGCGATTTTTCTGAATAAAATGTTCAATTACTTACTCCACTTTGTAAAAATCCACCACATCATCTAGAGAAACGAAAGAATAAAGATTTAACTTTTATATAGATTCGAATACAAAAAAGTAGCGTAGTTGCCAGAATGACAAATGTATAGGAAGAAAAATACGTTTCTTCCTAAATAAGAGTATAGTAATATAAACGGCCCGCGCAAGATGGAAATTAATAATGCAGTTGACATCAATTGAAATAAATAAATTAAGATACACAAACCTTCGTAGCAGAGCAGCCTTAGAAATTAAAAAAATTTTTTTTTCATATACATATTAATATATTCCACATTTGATAAACTGGTAATTCGAAAAAGGTAGATCGTGCCAGCAATGATTTTTTTGTAAATTGCTGAAGTTAATGGAATATCTGAAGCAAAATACTATAAAAGTTCCTTTGATTAAATTAGTTCAATATACAAGAAAAATATAATTAATAAAAAATGCATATAAAATACGATAAATTATTTAACGTTACAGGCATTTGATAGTGAAACAATTTTTAAGAAAATTAATTATTACAATTCTGCTGTCCTTTATTTGCTTTTGATTCTCTTTTTATTAATACGAACCAGTTTATAGGAATTTAATTTATTCATATATAAATACAACTTTTACGTGTATTAAATTTTTTTTGATACATAACATTACATCTTATAAACGTCATTACATCTAACTGAAGATAAATAATTTTACATTACTCAAGTTTTATTTACAAAAACACATTGGATTAGAACGTTTTGTAATCTATTGATTTTTTAACCGTTACAATAATATTATTAATACTTGCGACGGTTTTTCGCGATTCTTAAATGCGTTAGCTTGCATCCATTTTTATTATCTACATATTTGCTATTACATTTATTTCCACCATGTTCAGTGTAAATGTAAAATTTCGGTTAAATTTAAAAATAAACCTTTATTTTGTACAAAAAAATTACCACATATTGATTATTTAATCATTTGTAGTGAATATTTTTTAGAAAGCCAGCTATTATGCACAAGTGTATCTATTATAAAAAGTTTGAAATTTTAAAACTGTTTAATTAAAAAATAATTCAAATTATATGCTCCATTCGCCAAAACGAACGCGTTTTTACAGACTCTCAAGCCCTGGCGCGTTGAACGTAAAAAAAAATTTTTTTTTTCTTCTTAATCCGGCATTAAAGTATATTTTAGCTATCGTTAAAAGGGGGAGGTTTAAAAAAATCTGGAAACACCGCGGACCGAAGTAGCTCGTAAACCATAGCTTAAAACGGGAAGCGTCGAGAAAATTGCATTATAATGCTCTGTAAAAGAAAATTTTTTTTTTCTTCTTCTACTTACTGATTAAGCACATGGAGCTAGATTAGCGTCGTTCGAACAACTTCAATTCAGTGCGAATTGCTCGCTCGAGAAGACTGTTGAATTTAAAAGAGATTCATTTTTGCATCATCAACGAAACTGTACGTTTGTAGCGTCGTATACTTATAAGAATATTGATACCGAAATTCTTTCTAATGTGTGCGATGAGAAGCGGCAATTCAAAAATAAAAATATTTTTCACTAAGAAAAACGAGAGATGATCAAATATTTTTTAAAAAAAAAGTCAGCTGCGCAATAGCGGACCATAACCGCGAATTGCTAGTTCAACTCCGCGGGTTCCGCTCGAGCAGTTCTACCAGGTTCTACCCCCCTCTCTCTCTCTCTCTCTCTCTCTCGCCCTCTATCTATCTCTCTTGTTTCATCGGCGTAATTGTCGAAGTTAACCGAAACGAGACATATCTAGAGAGCGGACAGGAATCAGTGCTTGGGAGGCGACTACATGACCCCCCCCCCACACCACCCCATCCCTCGTGCCCCCGACCCACTGATGGAAAGCCAAAGTAACTATCGGCGCGGGCGCGCGCGCGCTTTATTGTTCCGTGCGCGAGCGCGGAAAGTTACTACTCTCGCGGCGGCGAACGAGTTCGGAGCACTCACCCCCTTCCCACCCCCCCCCCATTCGGTGGCGGCGGGTTGAGGGGAGGCCGGAGTTATTAAATCGATTAAAGTTTGCAGATGCGCTTGAAACCCTCGGTTTATTATTGCGACACGGAAAGAAATGGAGGGCGAGGCGATGGGGGGAGGGGGAGGGTGATAAAATGCCTTTCGCTGCAATGTGTAATGCGTATATTTTATACATGCGCGTATGCGCTAGGGATCGACGAAAAAATTCGCGACTTTATTCGCACAGTCCTGTACGCGTTCGCGTACCAGCATCAGCGCGGGATTACGATAACTCGCTTGGTCGAGCGCGCACCTATTATTAGGTTATTTAATAAGGGTAACTATATAATGGATAAATTATCGCGCGATCTAACTAAATGGGTCGGTCGGCGTAAATAGCCCGATTAGACACTCTAAATCTTTGGCGGATATTACATCTCCGAAATTATAGTCCACGATAATTGTAAATTAATAATTAGAATAATTACGAAATTCCAGCGAGATTCACAAATAACAACAAGTTATATCTGCTATCTCGTTACCTTCGGCATTATGACTTTTATCAGAATCGATCGTTCTATACGAGGATGAAAAAAAAAGCCCAAATATATAGATATACAGATTCACCAGAAAAAAGAAACCAATAAAATTTGCAGGAAATGTAATTTTAAAGAGATACGCTTTCTTACCATTAGTTTCACGAATTTTTTTTTTAACATCTTTGTAATTGCAGACTTGAAAAGTCGAACTTCTTACTTTACCGATGAAAACTCTACTCTACTTCTGCAGCTATGGAATGAAGTTTCTTTTTTTTATCATGGAGAAAAATCCAACTCTTCAAAGTACTCGTCGCAAGCTTAAAAACTGTGTAATTCAATAATTATATATATATATATATATATATATATATATATATATATATATATATATATATAAACAAGAAAAGTGATTAAAATGACTTTAAGTTGACTTGAGAAAATATACAAAGGTCCCTTGAACTTTTATGAACTTTTCTCCTGTAGAAGACAAACGATATGCGTCTTGCCCTCGTTCACAGCGTTTTAAAAATTCATTTACAAAGTATATACACGTGCAAAACAAAGCAACGAGAACAAAACAGTGCAGAGACGGACTCTCGGTGAACAAATACGTACCCGCGAAATAACTCTTGAACCCCTGAATTTCTGAGCTCCCTGGCCGGGCCTTGCCATAATTTCCCAGACGATTATACGCGATCACCAGAACTGCCTCTTCCCCTCGGCCGTTTACACGCGCGCATATGTACGCACGACATACCATTTTCAAAACCTATCCAAATTCAAATCGCGCAACGAAAAATTGGGGGAAGGGGTTCAGGCACGCTCGTTGAACAATCCGTTCGCGTATATACAGAGGCGTCCCTTTCAATTTTTGGCCCGGTGGATATATAGCGCGCGAGAATTAATCAGGCTTGTTAAGCGAGAAACATCCCTGCGGACGTGAAGGAGAAACAAAAGTAGCGTGGGAGAGAAGGAAGAGGAAGAGGAGGGAGAGGAATAAGGAGGGGGAGGAGGAGGAGAACACGGTGGAAACGGAGCAACAAGGCGGAGAGAGGAAAATCCGGGGTGGGCCGAGAGGGCGCGCGCCCAAGTGTATTAAAAGAGAGCGAGCGAAGCGAAGAATCGACAACAGGGCCTGGGGGATGGGGGGGGGCAGCGGGACGGCGGCGGCTCCGGCGGCGCAGAGAGGCGGGGGGGCGGGGCAACTGTATAAGACACTCCGGAGAGCGCTGGTCCACCCCACGTATACATATACATACACACGCCGAACTCCCTCTTTATTATCCGACCGCGGCGCTGCAGCGAGGCCGCTCGCGCGGGTGGCGCGCGTTGCTGGAGACGGCGGTGCGCGGACGAGTGGTGGAGAGGGGGGGGGGGTCGGCTGCTTAATCGAAAAAATCCTCGCGAGGCGCGGGACGCGCGGCGAGACCAAGTCAGACCTGCGCTCTTACCACCACCCCCTCCTCCTCCCCCCCCTTTCCCGCGGCGGTCTATATACGCGGCGCGCGTCCCCCGTTCGCCCCGCGCCAGGAGACAGAGGGCAACGGCGCAAAAGACTTCTTCTTCCCTCCGTCGTGGCATTTGCATTTAAAGCGAGATCGAGGAAGTGAGGGGGAAAGAGGGGGGTAGAGAGAGAGAGAGAGAGAGACCGGCGCATCTCTCCACTCGACACTGATATATTCCTGTCTGTATCGCACTTAGGATCTGGCTTATTTATGGCTCTTTGCAAATGGATTTTGAGGGGCGGGGCGAAAGGGAAAGGGGAAACAGAGGAAAAAACAGAGAGAGAGAGAGAGAGAGAGAGAGAGAGAGAGAGAGAGAGAACTATGTTAATCGAAACCTATAAGATTTGGGTCAATCCTGAAGGTTTATATCTGCGGCCCTTCTTTCAAAGCTCGTACAGCTCCATTCGAATGCTCCAGAGTCCTTTCATATTTAATAAGGAATTGAAGGGTTTCGAGCTAATAAACTCCTACTTGCGTATATTTAATTTATTTTTAATTCACGAGCCAATATAAAAGCCCCGAGCTGTTTTATTAACAAAGACAGCTGAATGTTTTCCTTAATAAGCCAATTAATTAAAAACTGTATTGTTTATTTTTGCGCAGATGACGACGAGGACAAAATTTTACGAATGTATCTTAGAATTCTGTGGTTGATAAGAGGATTTTCATTATCAAAAAAAAAATGAAAAAAAAATTATATAAAACGATGTTAAAGGAATACTGCAATCTTTGATGTTAATTAATTTTCATATTCATCACGCGATCTTAACATTTATTAATATTTTGACACACTATATTACGATTTGAATCCTTAAATAAATTAATACGTCGATATTTTTAACTAGCGGCATACACGCGAATATACTCGCGTAGGATAAAAAATTGATCGATAACGGCAATTCTTGCACGGTATTGAAAGACCTTTTTCGAATAGGCCATTAGCGCCATTAATTACTGATGCATTACTATTTACTTGACTATCATCATTTACCGTCGCCAAATGGTTTGCAGTTTTTTTTTCCAACTTCGATCTTTACTTTGAATATTATCAATGAAACAAGACATTAAACTTTTAGAACCACTTCATTTGAAATGAATTATGAATGATTCTGTGCAATCAAAGGTATGTTAAGATTTGTATTTAATTTCGTCGATCCTATTTTATTGAAAACAGTCGAGAGAGAGAGAGAGAGAGAGAGAGTTTCTTAGTTCTGAAACTGAACGAAGAGATTGATTGTATAATTAATATAATCGCTTTATTATCAATAATTTATACGCAATTCGAAATTTTATTTTCGTCCGCCCTAGTTTCACATATTTAAAATAATTTTTTATCTTACAGAGCAATTTTCCGAGTTAATAAATTTCAAATTGTGTATGTTAATTAATGTTTGATCAACATAAATGCGCTATTCTCATCTAGCTCTAAAATTTATTGATAAATTTATTGTACACCGACATTTAATCACACTTACAGAAATTAAATTATTTACAATTATTAATTACATAACTACAAAGAAATATAGAATTATCTTTTACAAAATCATTCATTAACTATAACGAATGAAGTGAATACGTGAGGTCTACAATGGCTCCACGGCTGGAGTGAAGAACTAGTAAGTCGATGATCCGAGTTCAAATCCCGGTCTCGGCCGATTGACACAAGCACCGCTGTAATAATTTACATGTACTTTGTTTATAAGCACATAGTAGACCTCCGTCGCTGATTAGCACCGATATTTGGAAGTATAAATAGAGCGACGTTAAATAACATAAAAAAATTAAGTTAATACATCTACGGTATGAATTCGATTAACTGTCATGAAAATAATCATAATCACCAATACACCGATAAATGGGTGTAGAATCAACATAAGAAAAAAATATTTAGTATAAGTAAAGTATACACGGGATAAAATCAAATATTAAGAAATTAATATAGTATATACTTTGGATATAAAATTACTGTCAATAAGGATTAATAACTAATTAAATTCGCCTAGTATTAATAAAAAAAAAGATATACATTTGTTGTATTCAAGATATTTTCCTGTTTTGAAACCTTTACAAAATAAAATTTAATTATACTGTGTTTTTTAATATTTGACTTTAACTCGTCTATACATTTCTTAGAATAAATATGTATTCATGTGTTTGTTTGACCTCACACCTATTGATCGATTATTTTGTTTGTAGAATTAATGATAGTAGAATTAATACCCTTGATGTATTAACTTTTTATAGCTGATCAGGAATTTTGTAAAAAGTAATTTTATATTTAAAATATAATTTATATATATATATATATATATATATATATATATATATATATATATATATATAATAAAATATAAAACAATTGGTTAGTTTCACATTCTCAAAGAAAATGACAAAATATGATCAATATACAATACGAAAACGATTTTTTGTGCGTGCGTGCGCGCGCGCGTGTGTGTGTGTGGAAGTGGAAGTGGAAGTGGAAGTGGAAGTGGAAGTGGAAATAATGATAAAATTGCATTAATACAATGGCTGGAGTTGAAAGATTGGAGGTAGGAGTGGGGGATAATGAGGGGGAAACCAGAGAAGTTCCAAACTTAAAGCAACGCATCATAACGGTGAAACCATGGCGTCTGTAACATTATAACCTTATATTATTGCAATTTTACCGTTATTTCCACTTATATATATATTTGGCTTTGTATTGTATATAGATCATTTTGTAATTTTCTTGGAGAATGGCATAACTGTCGAAACAGTTGTAAAA
This sequence comes from Sycobia sp. Sy_11, assembly GCA_018907035.1. Classification (NCBI taxonomy): domain Eukaryota; kingdom Metazoa; phylum Arthropoda; class Insecta; order Hymenoptera; family Epichrysomallidae; genus Sycobia; species Sycobia sp. Sy_11. Next base: position 628,376 of record JACCIC010000107.1, read on the forward strand.
TTTTAATAAATCATTGTGAAACTAACCAAGTGTTTTATGTATTTTATTATATATATATATATATATATATATATATATATATATATATAATTTATATATATATATATATATATATATATATATATATATACATATAAATTATATTTTAAATATTAGTTAATAATTTTAAATAATTTCATTCTATAATAATGATTGAATGTCGGTGTATAATATATTTATCAATAAATTTTAGAGCCAGATAAAATCAGGGCATTTATGCTGACGAAACGTCACTCAACATACAAAATTTATATTTTTTTAAAATTTATATTTATTGAAAAATTTACACTGCAAGATCAAAAATTATTTTCACTGATATAAGAATTAATCCATTACATGTTCCGAACATTTAATGTGCAACTACTGTTTCAAAAATCATAAGTATATTTATTGAATTTTTTTATATTTTTTTATTATTTCAGTATGCTAACAATAATTTTTATATTTTTACGTGACAGAAATCGAAGTACTTGTAATTTGAAATATTGTTTCACAATTTTGTTTAAACATCAAAATTCTTTTGGAGTAATAATGTTCCTTTGGTGAAGCACAAATAAACTATTCGTTGAACTAATTGTGAGCTGTACAATTCGGTGTATAAGAATTTGATCAAACTATAGCTTGGTGGTGCCCATATTGTATGAATAATGACATTTTTTATTTCAATGCTAATTTATATTTTTCATTTTTCTGTTTATTAAATTTTTAAATCCATTTTAAATCTAAAAAATTAATTCCTATATTTGCTCTTCTTTAATTTATCAGCGAATGTGCTGAATCAGAGCCATTACCTTTCCACTAACAAACATGTATCAATTATGTTTTTCCAGTAAAATTTAGTTTCTTAAAAACGTTATGACGCAAATTATCATGTATAAATATGAATAAAATAATCAAAAGTTTTCAAATAAATGAATCCTTTCGGGTTAACCTTTGAAACTCTTGCTTGCGTCCACGAGAGAGAGAGAGAGCGGGGAGAGAAAAGACGGACGAAACCGTTGTCTCTTTTTTTCATATTTTCAGAGTTTCAAATTTTGCTAAAAATTTTGCAGCCCGTTCACCGCTTGGAAGAGGCTGCACTCTACACTCTTCGAACGAGAGAGAGAAAAAGTCTTGAAAGATAAGAGTATGATATATATCAATAGAATAACATTTTAATAATAATAATCAATCTCATTAGAATAACAATAACTCAATCTTCAAGCGATATTATGGGCTAACATCGCACATAAAAATTACAAAAAAATGTATACTGTTAAAAGAAGAAAAACAACAAATACATAAACATAATATAAAAACACGAGCTATAAAGAATAAACTTATTTACTAATATAGAGCGAATGGCCTACTCAAAAGAGGATATCAGAAGGGAAAAAACTGTCAATAGTATAATGTTACGAAAAGTGTAAATATTTTCGTTTAAAATACATAAAGAGTCTTTGCCCATAATGGCATGCTTATTAGGTCGGCAGAGACTGTGCAGTAGGTCGGCGAGTACGTACTTTTTTCAATGGTGCAAAAATAAATCGATCAATACAATGAAATCGGCAAAAGAGTTGAGTGAAATATTTTGGATTCGCGAGATACAGTACTATTACTTTAAAGGGGAAGGACAAACAGGAAGAAAACATGTGTATTAATGTGAATTGATTGCTTCGAAGGAAAAAGAAAAACAGGGAGCAAAACTGCGAATGGATGTACATTCTTAGACAAAGATGAAATAATGCGAGCGAATAGCAGGATAATAAAAATAAACGGTCTTGAATTGACTACACACCCCACAATAATCGACATTAAAAATTCTGCGGCGAATTTGCTTATAACTAAATACCATAAATGATTTTATCATGCTAATACTCCGGACAAAAATATTACATACTATATCGAATAATTATTAAACTTGCCAATTGTGACGGTCAAATTCTCTAAATTCTTTTCTAGCAACCGTACCACAATCACATCTCGCATATAGGCAGGGTCTTTTTTCTGATTGTATTCTCGATTAATTTGAGCCCATGCTTGTCAAAATTGAATGCCGTAGGAAAAAGAGATGGGACACCATTGTTTACGCGTATGACGATACGTGCAGTGTATTTTGAGTTTCCTCACATTCTCAATTCGACTTCAAGTATAATAGCATTTCTGCAATGGGCCACCGCTCCAGCGCGCTACAGGTAGTTTATAGCAAGAACAGAACGAATTTTCGGAAAACGTGCAAGGAACTAAACAAAGAACTATAAAATTTAGACAAAAATGAAATACGAAAATATTCCTTAAGAAACCGAGATACGTTTTCAATTCTCCGCATATAGACGAAACGTAGGGAAAAGTAATATAGCCCGTAAAAACATTATTGAATGCTTATCTAATTGAAAAAACTTTTAGCGAGAAGGTGTTATATATTTAATTCATTAGAATAGAGCGCTCTTTTAATTTAAGGACATTAATGAACGCATGTCTCTTTAGAGCCATAAGATTTTATAGCTTTAACTCCGAATCAGTTTTTAATAAGGAATTCATCAAGCACTATAAATTTAGAATCTTATGTGAATAACATCAACCTGTGAAAGCAATGAATTCCTTTGCCATCGGTTTTTGGAGACACTAGTTAGGGGAATATGTTCCAGGCGTTACAGAACGAGCGAAGATATAAAGCGAAGACGACACAAGTCGAGCAGTTACGAGCAACAGATGTCATATTAATAGTAGATCTACAAGGGCCACCTCATACGTGGCAAATAGGGCAAATTATAAAGTATTCCCAGGTGAAAACAATATTGTCAGAGTAGCAGAAATAGCAACTAAAACAGATAAAATACAAAATTATAGAATTTTGTACCAACAAGAATATTAAAATTATAGAAAAATGCAAAGAGTCATGTAAAATAATCTAATTTTATTTTGCAGATTATTGGATCTATTGTTTATTTGACTTAATAATAATCTAATTTTTTATTCTGTAATAATTTAATAACCCATTCGTTTAAGTAACTGTTGCTACTGTCACTAGCTTTAAATTTGTGCATTCGTACACGATACTCGAAATTAATGTTAGATAAAATGTTATACGTAAACGTTTCCTTCTCGAGGCTTGAAACAGACCCACGCATCCTAACATTAGACTGCAGCGCTGTTAAAAGCGATAAGTGGAATTGGAAAGACATAATCCACCAGCCGCTAAGTAGTGAGTTAATAGGTAGGTCGCGTGGATGATGTATGGTGAGAGAATAGTATTGTAGACAGTACCGGTATTTGTGACACAACGTAACAGCTCCCAAGTCCAACATATTCAAACAATACATTTATAATGAGTAAAAAGAAGCCTTTTCTCTCTTATATAAAAAAGCACAAGTACATGCATGCATGCATACATGCATATACACATATATGCATAGAGATATTTCCACACATACATACATTGATAATAAAATATATAATTATCATTTACTTTTTGCCGTTAAAATCAATGTTTAATTTTTAAACGATCTTTCCAAGTCGATTGAAATAATTTCATTATTTTTGTATTCAAATCCATAAGCATTGTTACTATTAAAAATAAATATAATACCATGTTTCATCGTTTGAATGTTAAGCATCTTGAAAATGGATTTATCATTAACCCCTTTCAGAAACCGTTGATCGTGTTTTCCTGTACTTGAAAGTCCCAGATTTCGATTTTCGGCTCTCGTCTCATAAAAAACAATAGAGAACTAATGTATAAATTTCTCTGCAATTCGTAAGACTCACGCTGCCCGTTTAACTGGGAAGTAAAGGTTCTCACAAGCCTTATGATCTCACCTTTCAAAGTCCTTTTGAAATCTAGTTTTTTTTTGTATTACATTACATTGTTTTAATTTATCATTTAGATTTTTTATAGAAATTTTTTTTTTTTCAATATGAAAATCACATTAAAAACTCAAAGTACTTCGTACGAGATTTAAGGGATTGAAATCTAATAAGTTAACATACTTTTGCTTGATTAATAAACGACTTCGCCAATTATTTAAATAGGTAGAAAATTATTTACAATCAGACGGTTTTTTATATGGTCAATATCAGATCTGTAATTTATCATGTGCCATACGTGGGATTATGAAGGAACAGTGAATCAAAACATCAGTCTCTTTTATTATCAAAAAGTAAAAATGCAACAAAAAATCTCATGCTCGAAAATATTATGTATTAATGATATTGATATATTAATTTACAAAGTTTTTATAATAATAATTTTCTATATTCATTATCGTTAACAAAGCCGTGACGCGAGAGAAAACCTAAGTAACGATAGACTACATAATTATTTAATAATTTACATATATTAAATTGTTGAAATTATATTTGTCGAATTTGCAACGCTATTCTGATTCTGCTCCATGGTGCTCTCGATCCAACCAATGAAATTAGAAATCTTCATATATATCGTTGGACTTTTTGGACTTCCGCAAGGTTTATTACCGTATATAATCACTCCAATAACTTCATAATAACCAAACTTATTTTTTTGTAGTAACGGACCGCCTGAATCACCCTGAAAATATATAAAGTAACTAAAATTATTTCCATCGTTTGAACGCCAAAATCACAACTTTAATTTGATTTTTCAACCGTCGTGATATAAAACACTACACAAGACTTATATGTAACTTGATTTTTACATCGTGAGTCTTACTCTTCTTCTTTTCCTTGAGGTAATCTGCCTTACGAGCTAAACAATCAACTTTCATATCTATCTTAAAATGTGTTATATTTAAAATGTATTGTTTGGAATTATATGTTGTAAAATTCTTCTGAAGTGCTTTATATCATATAGATCTGAGAGGAATTTATAACAAAAAATACTTGTAAAAATTAGTTTCCACTGGGTTTTGCCTGATACAAGTTTAAAATATTTCTCTCGATTTTGGACATCAAATTTAAAATCAATAAAATTCATTTTGAATCCTTTGATTAGACGGCGTAATTTAAAGACTTTTTATGAATTACTTACGTCACATGCAGACTTTCCTCCAGTTACTGGACCAGTACAAATGTTGTTATCCGTAATGTAAATGTCCTGAAACTCCCAATTATTCATTTCCAATACAGTTTTCGTAAAAGTTCTACATAAATTTAAATCAATAATGTCAACTTTCAAGAACTGAAGAACATCAGGATATATTTCTTTCTTTTTATCATAATAAATAATTCCCCAACCAGCTATCATTGCCATACCACTGGGATTTTCTTTCCTCGATGATAGTGGATATGGTTTTACCTTATCATGCAACTTTAGTGGATTCACTAACTGAATCAATCCTATATCATTAATGTTGAAATGTCTAACACAATAAAACAAACAACAAATTAACGTCGTGTTATATATTCTATAACAGTTGTTGAAACTTTAACTTTAATTAAATTATTATGTTCTAATTGTAATATAATGTTATCTAGTAAATAATACTTATCTAAAACTAATATATAAAAAATTTTAAAAGTTCCACTTGAAAATAATTATAAAATATTTAATTTTTTGCATAATTTTTCATTAAGAAGTCATTGGTTTAGGCTTTAAAGGATTAAGTTTCTTTGATTTTGCTCATCGAATTGAGGCTATTCGATAATCCGATTTGCATTTGACGGCATACCAAAATTTTCAGAGCAATATTACTAACAGTGTCTAGCATATTTTTCAATGCAATCCTTATAGTACATAAAAAATAAAAAAATGAAAATATTCAACTTACTCAAGCTTTTCATAATCTGGATATTTGAAATAATCAAAGACAACAGAAGACTGTGCTAGTGGTTCCCATTTACTAACATTCCATTTTCCTGCTGAAACGATAAACTGCATTATTCCTAAAATTTCATCGGCATCTGCAAGACAATGGGCTGCCGTTAAAATCCAATATTCGTTAATGATGGTACCACTGCAGATAAGTTTACATATCATAGGATATATTTTACAGAAGTGTAATACAACAAGATTCGGAAAACTGTGTACATTAGCATCTTGGCCACCAACAATTCGTTTTGCTACATCTATTTTAAACAGAAAAGTTAATACAAATGAATTATTGTTTCGGCGTTTTAGTAATTTGAATTAAAAAAAATAAACAATTTAATGCAATTATTATAAAATATGTTTTCTTTTTATTCTTAAATATATATTATTTATATTATTGAATATAATTTATACACATTAAATATAATCATTGAAATTCCTATACTTAGTATGATTCGATACGTTCTATTTTTTACATAATAAAAGTCACATATTGTCTATACTTATTCTCAATCAATCATTGGCTAATATCTTGTATTTTTACTTTTTCTTACCTTTTGAGTATTTAGTATTAATAGCTAAAGCAAGTAGGTGAGTTCAGCTAATACAAAGTTAGTGGAATTTATTAAATATCGGAATGTATATTTTATCATGGTTACTATGCTATATAGGCAACATACACTGTGACACTATAACTATAACTGTGACACTATATAAGGTGTTTAACTATGCAAGTTTTTTTCTATAAAAGAAGCAGAAATAACATCAAATTATGTATATATATATATATATATATATATATATATATATATATATTTTCAATATATATAGATATATTTATAATGTTATTTAGAACGAAAACTTATGGATATCGCCATGTAGGCGATGTTCTAGTCGACTGCACAGGGTGCGTATATTAATTGATAGAATATATTAGAATAGAATACTACCAAAACCTTTTATTTAATGCTCTTTTGAACGACAAGTTAATTAGAAGGAAATAAAAATCTAAGAATCTTGCGTAGGTAAGACATAAGATTAAAATATCCTATTTCACGGAATTTTAATTTTCAATAAAAATATTTTCAATTAAAAAAAATACTTTTCAAAACAATGTTATAAATTATAAGAGAGATTGAAACAAATTGAAAGAATTCAATTTATCTTCCCATGTTAAAATTAGTAAGAAAGCATCAATTTTCTCAGATCAATAGAGTTAAAATAATCGCGTAAAAATGATGATTTTTCACATTTCACTTAGAAGAAGCGAAAAATTTTGAAGAATCTTTCAAGTTTGTAGATTACATTGCGACTGGGTAACCGTCGCTCGTGTGCTTATAGTGTATTTTGCCGGCGAGGCCCTCCTTTCCGGCGCTCACGCTTCTATTTCGATACCGAGACTATTATATGTATTTACAGAGAGGAAGGGGAGTTCGAGCGTGTGTGCATGTGTTCGTGAGGGTTTGCGCGCGCGCTATACAGAGAATTGGACAGCGAAGTTCGCGCGAAAAAATATACTTCAAGCCAGCGATCTTCCTTGATGGGCGGTTATTAGGCGTCGCGAGATTTCATCAGAAGCAGAGAGTAAGGTCGCTCAAAAACTACTGCAAAATTTCGAGAATAAAAGGACGGCAATATCAGATGTGAGATGTTTGTATTGATTATTCAGTAGAGCCGTGAGTTTTTTTTGTACAGAGAAGATGGAGAGAGTGAGAGAGAGGGGGGGGGGATACAGAGAAGAAGCGAGAGATGTGATGAAATGGAGGCATATATCAAGAATGAGAGAGACTAGTGGTGCGATGCTGAGAAGCGCAGAAGTAAGCGTGCGTATGTGAGTAAATGTAGTCATTACATTCTACAAGAGATGTAATTCGCGAGTAACGGATCCAGGAATATTCGATACTTGATGTAATTTTAGTCGTATTAAATTATAACGCGTTAAATTAATCTTTACTGTGGTTTATCTAGTAGCTCGATATTATACTATTATTCACAATTGATATAGTTATATATATTCATTTTAATAAAAACATATTTAAAAATTATTTAATATAAATGTCTTTAATATAAATTTAATATAAAAGTTTTTAATAAGTGCCTACTCTATCTCTCGTACATACTCTATCTCTCTCTCTCTCCATACAGCCCTGTATGAAAATAAGCGTGTTGTGGACATTTCTTTCTCTGGTTGAATTGCAGTGGAGGTTATATTCATGCGCCCGAGATTTTCGGCGACGAATCTCTAAAGAGGCGTGCGGCCATACACGCGTGATAAGTTCCGTTCGTCTGAAGGGGCCGCGGTATCGATATATATATATATATATATATATATATATATATATATATATATACCCATATTGGTTCTATCTATATATTTTTTGAGAAATCTATTCAAAGCTTTACATCAGGATTTACTGTCATATATTTGATGGAGTTAATTTTGAATCAATATTTATCTAAAAAATCGTTTTTTCGAAAAACAATTCATAATGCAGAAAAAGATCTGGGTAGACTTCTGAAAAGCGCTCATTGAGGATGCTGCACTTATAAATATTTTTTGGAATGCCAATTGCGAGCATGAATGAATTTTCAATGCAGAAATTGAATTTTAATGATGAAATCCATAAAAATGATAGTTTTTCGAATTTATCTTAGAACAAACAAACAATTTCAAATAGTATTTTCAACAAAAGTTGCAGATAATATTAAACAATATTAATAACAAAAGTTGACTACGAATATCTTGGTGGTTTTTGGCGGAAACTAAATTTTCGAATAATAGGATAATCGAATATTAGGAAAAATTAAAAAAAAATTTATTTAAAAAAAAATCTTGTAATTGTATCAAATTCAACTTCCAGCGAAAACCACTACGAAATTCGTAATCAGCGCACCAAAAATCTTAAGCCTGTAACTTCTCAGAAAAATAAAGAGTGCATACTTTTTGGAACTTTATCCAAAAATTTATTTTAAAAAACCATAACTTTAGTGGGATTTTCATAGTTTTCACGATGAAAATTCAATTTCCAATAATTATTATAGCCACAACGATATTCGTAAGTAGTACATCTAAAACCATAAGTAAATAATTTTTTCCGACAGCTGGAGGGGCTCACTTTTCGTAAGTACAACCTATGATAATGAATCGTATTGTTTGAAGAGCGATGCTAAGAAAGATTGTCCGATTCAACTGTATTGGTCCTTATTTCGTAATACTAAATGATATATTCTAATATCATTGTAATTACAATCTATTTACACACTCTCATCGAAATTTATATTATCGTTAAATTTTAATAAAAAGGAATTGATTTTAACTGTTTTATAATTATAAATATGATAATAGAAATTCATTAATGTGAATTTTAATCATTTTTATGTTACCTCAATAAAATTATATAATTTCACTAAAGCGATTCAGTTATTGAAAGTAAATATAACTGACTATATAATTAGCGCTGTAAGTAAACAACATTTTTGTTTTGCTTTTATAGATCTTTGTTCAGCGAAACATGTTTGATGAGTTGCTCCTATTGTAATGAGAATTTAACTAAAACTATTTAGTTTCTTTTCATATGTTTCTATTGTTATGTTTTTGCTCCATGAATTTGTCTTTATCGCTACATTGCTATCACTAGACACATTTCGATTAACACAAATTTTTTACTTGAATATATTAAAAACTAGAATTTTTACATGGTTTTATTAATTTATAATATACGTTAACCATTAACAATGACAAATTTTATAAACAAAAGAATAACAATACTCATCTTCATAATAATGAGAAATAAATTTAGAGAAAATTTTTTAAATGCTTTATTGATGATTTAAAATAATAAAAACAAAATAATTGTTAATTTCTGAACATTTGAAGATTTCATTCTGACATGTGAATTGATAGCTTCAAATTTAAAACTGATTTTTGTCAATGATTTTTGTATTTATACTTATACTTACTAAATGTTCGATTTCAGGTAGGTTTTTTTTCAATTCAAAAGCGATAGAAACTCCTTAATGATTCTAATTCGATACAAAAAAATTCTTTCAACAGAATTCTCAGAATTCATTTGTAAAAGGTTCTAAGCATTTTAATTATACATTTCATTGTAAATGTTACAATTCCTTTATTACGTTTAATATTAGTAGGCAGTTGATATATTATCTTCAGCTTTTTTCATGTTAGGTTACTACGTATATACTTTATTTAATAAATTGAACAAAAAAATCGCGAGAGTAATATTTTGATGCACGTAATAATAAAATAAATACGCACTTATAATACTAAATAATTTTAATAATTATAATGTATATAATGTTAACTGAAGTCCTCATTTTTTATATTTTATTATGATTGAACGTAATATTACAAATATTATTCAAATATTTAATTATAAACATTATGAAAAAATTATAGAATAACATTACTTACGCGGATTCGAGACAGCCAAAAAACAAAAAAAAAATATATGATGAACTTCATTTTTATTTCTTTCAATTGATTTTGACACTTGTAAAAGTCTCGTTTTATATCGATTCACTGAATATATAACAAGTTAAGATACGTTGCGATAACACATTATTGTTTAGAGTTTATTGTTATTTTAATTGTGAAAATTAAATGTTATATTTATGATAAATTTTTTTTCTCCAAACCATATAATATTTATTTCGTAAGAAATATCCTCGCGAATTTTTACTAAAGCTGATAAATTAAAGAAATAATAATTGTGATGAATACAATAACAAATTATTGTATTATTATTTATTATTATAATTGTGATTATAATTGTTGTGTCATATATAAGTTATATGAAGAAAAGTTAATATTTATTAAAACAAATATTACTAATTATTAATTTAATTTACATGGCTTTATACAAGGTATACATTGTCCCTTATTGGAAAGAATTATATGAAATAAACAAAAACTATATATTTGTATTGTACTTATTTATTAACTATTTATCAATAATATTATATTAATAAGCATCAAGTTCCAATTTTTGGATTATTCTTATTATGAAAATTTGATAACTTATGGAAACCGATGGAAATAATTAGGACCCTAAAAGAGTATACAGAAATATGTCACGCGTTATTCGAAACTGGATAAGTTCTTAAAATTCTTAAAATTATTACTAGTTCCTACACAAATCTTTCAGGTACACAGAAACATTACATAAAAAAAAACAATTATACATTGGTAAAAAATTCTATATAAAACTGCAATAGAAAGAAATAATTCTTACTTTTCGAAATTTGATCAGATTCAGTTATACCTAACAAGATGACGCGCATTTTTTATAATTATAACTGAATAAAACGCTGAATTTAATTAACGAAATTAAACTATTTATTCGTTACAAATTAAGACGGAAGAATAACGTATGATATTTATTTTAAGCTCCAAACCATAGTTAAGACTTCTGACTATATTCAAAGATGATAATACTATAATTAGGTATAATTTAAACAGAAACTTTGAATGAATGAGTAAATTTATATAGAGATGAATACAACGTATAAGTCAGTTAAAGTAATAAATTTCGATTAAGTAACGTACTATGGAAAAAGCAATCGTGGATTATATTCAAGACTATGTAAGTTATTAAGTTTTCGAGGCTAACTAAACTGCAATGACTTCACAAGCTATTCTGAAATCGCGTGTAAAATTTCTAATACATCCTAAAATTGTTGTCTCTAAATTTTATCGTTACTTCAATGATTTCGGTGAAATTAGTTGATTCGCAAAGATCCCGTCGCACAGGGGATCGAATTCCAATCGACGCGAGAAAAAACCATCGGGCGCGAATCGAATTTTCGAAGCAAACGCGCGATTCTTCCGACATTGTACGACCGATAATCAAGCAAGTCCCGTAAACTCAAAGGAAATTCTTATTTTCTCAGACTCCCGCTCTTCGTATCCTATATATATATATATATATATATATGTGTGTGTGTGTGTGTGTGTGTGTGTGTGTGTGTGTGTGTGGTCGCGCGCAAGATTCAGGAGTTCAACCGTTCTTTTCGCCCAACGTTTTTCCGCTGGCCTTTTTAATTAAAGGATTCTCGCGTTTGACAAACGCGCGTGTCAAACGGATCCTCTCTCTCTCACTCCCCCCCTCTCCCCCTCTCTCTCTCTCTCTCTCTATATATATATATATATATATATATATATATATATATATATATTCGTATATATATAGCACTCATGAAGTCCTGTAGCAAAGAAGCGTGATTTATTCGAGTCATCCGCGTCTTTTAATGAAATCACAGCTATATTTAAAAGTTTGTGATTACTGGATAGTAAATAAACTATATAGGTGCAATTTATTTAAAAAAAAAAAATTATTATGATTCCCCGTATATCTTTTGCGATAGAATCACTGTTGAAGAATTGACATTTTAACATCAAGTCTGGATTAATTTAGATTAATAATTCTGAAACGAAATTACGAATATTCCAGAATAAAGAGTATATTATGTTTTTCTAATGAATTGATTATAATTATAAAAATATTCATTTCTCAAATTCTATTAAGAGCTGAAAAATGTGATATACTGGTATGAGAATTATATCATAAAAATGATACTAAATTTTTTCTTCCATAATTTCTTCCATCTGTGTAATTATAGTATACAAATGCTAAAAAATAAAAAACACTAAATATTTATTTTGTACATGTGCTACTAAGTTTCTTTTAACATAAAATATTTTACCAATTATGATAATGTATCGTTTCGCTTTTGAAGTTCAGGATAAAAGAATAGGTTTGGTTACTTCTAAGGATACTTGGATAACTATACAAGCTTTAATAATACTGACAAGGAAAATGTCTTTAAGGTGCGAAATGCAGATTTTATTGAAATGATATCACTTTTATCTAAATTATAGAATTCTTATAAAATATATCTAATTCTAAAGCTTAAAATTTATTCTATTAAGCAAAAATATCGGTGTAACTGCATTAATCCGTTTTGATATATCTTCGACTGGGCATGACCTTCAGAGTTACATTAATTTATAGATAGAGTAAAAAACAACAGATATAATAACAAGACAGATAAATAACACGTATATAAAAACTTTTATTCGTAGACAAAAACTCAAGGTCTATGTTGTAATTATTCAACACCCTAAAAAATATATAACTATTGAACGTGTACTACTATATATTTAGTGGTTAAGTAGAGTCTAACTTGAATTCATTGGGAATCTGCGGACCTAACCTGAAGGTAGGAAGTTGGGCAGAAAAGAACTCTATTCCGAATTAAAACTTAATTAAATGTCATAGTCAACTAATGTGAGAAAACTGTTTTCAATTTCTTCAACGATCACATTGACCATAGAAAAAAAAATTGATTGAAAGCGTTAGATTTTAAAGACTTCATTCAAGAATTCTACGAAAGAAAATGTAGAAAAGAGAGCTACTTCTTTAAATTTCACGAGACTAATTTTAAAAATATTTCAAGAAATAGTCTTTAAAAAGTTATAAATAAAGAAATTATATTTCTCTTTTGGAAAAATATCTAAATATAATCTTGCCATTTTCTACTCTTTCTTCTGCTGTGTATGTCTTTTTGAAGTAAAATAAATCTAATTTCCTTAATGGGACGTCTCGCGTCAGACATACGCCAACCTCACAACAATCTAGTTTACGAAAGTAGATTAATGCAGTAAAGTCATGGCAAAAATTGCAATTCTATAAGAGTGACGTATCTACATACAGAAGGATACTTAAGTTTCATTATAGCACTGGCTCTATTTCGGGCACCGTTATTAGAATATCAAAAATAAAACTGGATTAGTTTCAATAAAATGAATGAGCCGATATGGAGATACTGTTTTTGTACCGATAAATTATTTCATTTAAATTCAGGTGTTCAAATATATATATATTTTGAGAGTTATCACAAGGCTGAATATAATAATGTTAAAGAACTTTTAAACGTTATATTCAACTACTTTTATAGCATTTTTATAGAAATTGATTGAATGACTTATCGAATAATGTATCTCGATTGAATTGAAAGCATTTTTCTATTGATTTCTTTCTCGTACACATCCATTAAATTAGATCATATAACTATATAATGCATATATTAAAAAATCTAATAATTAAATAATCAACAATCTTTCCAGTCACGTTATAGATCTACCTGTACATTTCGATCTCCAAGCAATTAGCCTATCAATTCTCTACATACTTGTACAAATAAGGTAAAGTACCTAGTATTCGGACGCTTTTAGAAACCTAATATTTTTAAATCTTACCTTCATTACGAATATTTTGTTTTCCTTTTATAATTGTAACATTTTTAAGATCATATTTAGATTTTTTACACTGTTTAAAAAAATATATATAAAACTTACAGAAAAGATATAATAGTAATGTAAAAAAAATTCATTGTCGTAATAATCGGGCAGGATTTTTAATTTTCCCCTCTATACTCGGACTTTTTATATGTCTAATATTTATTATCTAACCTGAATTCAACAATATCGTAATTTGAACTTCAGATACATTTTCATAATAATAAAGTGAAGATTTTATTAAACCAATCTACTGCACAACTTAAGAAAAATCACAACTCATATTTACAAACATCGGTCCGAGCAGGGAGCAACCATCACAATGAAATGGATTTTAACTCGGACAGAAATGGGTAAACTCGTCCGAGTATTAATTCAGAATAAAAAAAGTGGAATCTAGAACCGAACATTTAATTTTTCGAGTAATTAACCATTGTAATCATTAAAAAAATATACGACTGTTATTGATTATGATATTATTATTTATATACATTTGGTCTTCGCTTCGAGGTTCACGATGAATTGTACGGGAAGCGAAAATGATCCGACTTTTTTATAGTTGCTATCTTATGTCTGCGATGATGATAGTCTATATTATGATAATTAGAGTATTTTAAAATGATTACTGAAACCGATCTATTGTCTAGTATAATCAATAATCTAATTAAATAATATTTCTGTGCACCGAGTATTGGATACTTTATCTTATATAATTAATACAATGCGAGGCATGCGTGCATTTCATCTACGAATTTCCTAAATTGTTCGATTCAACACATGTATGTATTGTAAATTCGGCTGTTCGCGCGATCGGCAGCCGCTCTATCGTACAAAATCGGGCCTGCTGTCGCAGCCCCGCCGCTAAGGCCCCGGCCTCCCGTCCTGATGCCTCGTCGTCGTCGTCGTCGTCGTCGTCGTCGTCGTCGTCGCCGTCCTCGCCGTCTGCGTTCCCGCCACCGAGGACGGCCCCCGCGGCCGCTCCGTCGCCGTCGTTCGCGCCAGCGACTCGAAGTACAGCCTCGCCTGGATATTCGCGCGGCGCAGCTTGCGCAGCAGCTCGGCGTCGTACGGATCGCCCGCTGTCCCGTTCCAGAAGAGCGCCTCGTGCATGCGGGCCTCGCGCCTCGTCGCCAGCAGGCTGTTCCAGGGCGACCAGGGCGCGCACGGGTCCAGCCGCACGAGCTGCAGCCGCTCGAGCTCGTCGCAGTCCGAGATGCCGGAACGGCCGTGCCAGATGTCGCTGACCAGGTAGCGAATGGCTTGCGGGGTCATGGCGAAGGCCAGGCTGCGCGGGGCGTCGGGCCTGCGGGACGAGAACGATCGTTTTATACATATATCTATAATTTATACATTAAATATATATGTAATAGATTTGCATGTATAGTGTTCCGAAAATACAAAGGTCTGTTATGTATTGAATTCTGGTGAAGAAATCGACTTTTAAAATTCTGACTTTTCTAATGGATACTCTAGAGTAATATTAAGATTAATTTCAATGTAGAAAAAAACTATTATAGAAAATTTTAAATAATTAATTGAAAGTTACATTTTACATAAAGTTCTATCAAAATCATCTAATCAATTTTTTCCAGCAGCTATCTGTAATAATTATATCTAAAAAAACTATAATAAGACTTCAAATGTAGTACTCATGTCACTAAATTGCTTAATCATTTCGCAAAGAATTCGAAATATTTTAATTATGATTTCATATGATATATGAATTTCAAGTGATCGAATTAACCGATAGTGATCGGCTATAATCGAAAATGGATGAAAGAACATTTTTAAATAGATTGTTTTTCTACAAATTAAAATTTGAAAAGGAACAGTCCTTCCGAAAGATACGTCCAGATTTTAAAAGTAATGCTATAAAAGGAACTTTCGAATCATTCGAATAGTAAAAAAAGTGAATCAGGTTACCAGCTTAATCAAAACAACTTTTCTGACAAAATGTTTGATTGATTTCTGTACTACCAGAATCCATTAGATTATTTAGAAAAATTAAATTAATTTTCATTATTTTAGCATTTGAAATAAAAAATTAAGCTGATCAGAACATGTTCCTTATTTAGAACAACTCTTTAGAGCAACACGGTTATAGAGAACACTAAATTGCTTTTTAATGTAAGATTCAAATACCTAACAACTACGAAATTATTCAGTGTATCATTAATTTGAACACGTGCACTATAAGTCATAATGAGACAGTGTGGTTAATAGGAATGAAGAAACAACATACGAATAAGAAGCATATTTTAAATGTAATGTTATGTTTGATAAGCATTAGAACTAGTAAAATATAACAAAAAACTTTATTGTTTCCTGACGAAACAGAATTTGCATCGCTAATTTATAATCGAATAGCATAGGGCCAGGGAAAAAATCGAACAGGAAAAAATACATCCTCACTCGTACACGTATCTTTAGAAAACTCCAATTCCGATCGCCAACAAACCACGATATTCTCCAAGCTGCTAAAGATATTTTTCATCGGCCTTCTTTCTCGAGTTACTAACTTCCCTTCTCCTCCTCTTCTCTATTACCTTTATTCTCTCGTGTGTTCTATCTGTATCCCTATCGTTCTCTCATTCTTTCCTTCCTGAAAGAAGGAAATATATACTACGAGGAAGAGAGTGATTAATAATTGTATGTCTGCTGAAAATCAGAAATCTGAAAAAAAGTCGGGAGGCGAGAATTGCGCATAGCACTGTTCCTCTTTTACCAAAAAACTTTTAGCGCAATTTCTGAAGTAATAATCAGAAAAGTGCAAACACACTGAATGTTTTGGATAGAAAATCAGATTGGAAACCTTCAGCATTTCGAGTGTAACTGAAACTTGATGTTTCGCTTCACGTCGACACGTCGATCGACTAAGGAAAGTAAACTCTGAATAGATTTTGTTTATTTGTTATTTGAAATCTACGTTATTAACAGAAACACTGCAATGTCTTTTTTAGTTAGACTACTGACCAGTCATTTTCTAATTTCACGAGCTTATCGGTGAACCGAATCTCTCTCTCTCTCTCTCTCTCTCTCTCTCTCTCTCTCTCTCCTTTCTCTCTCTGATTCGATTCGGGGTCGAACTAATTTACGACTCATTGACCGTAACCCACCCGGGGGGGGGGCGGAGGTGGGGAGAAAAGGGAGAAAGTAGCATTGAATTGCGCGCCAAAAGCACATCGAGACATATATATATATATATATATATATATATATATATATATATATATACATACCTGGCCGCTTCGCTCCTCCTCAGCTCCTTCAGCATCCTCGCGTAAATCTCGGGGTACATATCGTTCGCATCACGCCTCCTCGATCTCAGCGCCGTGCAATCGTAGCAGATCCGCGATATCCTGTCGCGGTGATCGACCTCGAAATCCTCGATTCGGCGCAATCGACCGCAGGACGGGCACATCTTCGTTCTCACCGGACACTGCAGATTGTGTTCGAATCGTGAAAATGTCGATAAAGTCGAAATGATTCGAGTTTTTTTTTTCTTTTAATTTAAGTAATTGACGTGGATTGTCTCTAATTCTTGATATTTTTAAATGTTAATCAACTTTTCACAATTTTAGCATTATATTCAGATTGATATAATGTAGTTTATCGGTGAAAAAAGTCAGTCTATTGTTTAAATTAGTGAAGTTACATCATGCATATATGTATAAAATTTAATAAAGTACATCCTAAAATGAAACATATTTTTAGTTAATATTAAGATGTATGAAAAATACATTATATGTATAATCAATATCAATATTTATAAGAAAATCAAAATTTACTTTGGTATTTATATGTACGTCATATGTGATAATAATAAAAAAAACGCATAAAATTTATGCTTGATGGTTAAATATTCGCGTAAGGTATGATATATGATATTTCAATTTATATTTAAGAATGTTTCATTAAATAAAATTTATTGATCGTTTAATTAATTTATAAACTGTATTGATTGCTAAAGACCAACATAAGTATAAATACGATTTGAAAACTAATTTAACTCAACTTGTTCAAGACATTCACTGAACATTAAGATATTTTCTTAATGTTTACACATCATTTCCAAGATTCTGCTATAGCTAAATGTAATGGGTAATGATATTGAATTCCCTTGATACTTTGTTTAAAATTAAAGAAATGAAATGTTTATTAAACTCTTGTGTTTTATTATTTCATAAACAAAAAAAAAAAAACATTATGTCTCATATATAAATGATGTATTCATAATTTTATATCAATTTTAAAGCTAGACACGATACTGAATGTAATTTCAATAAGTTTAGTTTTGAATTTATATGGCCGACAGCTTAGGATGATAATAAGATAACATACATACAGAATGTAGTTATAATGCACGATAAATTGTAATCGTTCCATTTTCAAAGGAATTGATAAATTTTAAAAAAGCCTTATTTCGTCGAATCAGCTGAAAACAGTAGAAAAATATTATTTATTTCACGTTGACATCGATCAAAGGTTTCAATGGGCTTGCTCTATGTTAGAAAATAGCATCGGACAACAGGATCATAATATCCGTCAAGTTCTCGCCTGCGCCTTTAATCTTCGCTATGACGCATATATATGTATATATATATATATATATATATATATATATATATATATATATATATATATATATGGCTGTTCATTTTCAATTCTCTGTCAAAGTTTTTCAGAGATCAATCCTAACTATTTACATAAGAAGAATATTGTTTTTTCTTACCTTAATAGTTAGTAAAATAATTCGAGCGGCAGGACGACCATTTTCTAATATTCTATCAGTCACAGTATATCTCAAAAACTGCATTCATTTTTAAACCTTGAGCATTTCGACACTTTTCTTGCGTATCTCGTAAACTCGCGCGTTTCCGCTTATCTCGGCGGATTCGAGAAAAAAAGGCTTTTATACTCCCGCCCCCCCCCTCCCCTCACCCGATTACTCTCGTGCGCGGATCAGCGTCGGGTCAGAATAGACGGATTAATGTCGTATTGGATCGGTCAGCGATCGGCCCCGCCTCGATGCATACCTTGACGCGCGCGTCGCGATGCAGTGCGTCGCGGGCCAGTCGCAGGAAGCACAGCCTGACCCGGCTCCTCAGGTAAGCCAGCCGAGCCGGACAGACGCCCGTGGACATCAGAAACAGCTCCTGGTCGATCAGGTGCTCGAGGCTGGTCGAGATCGGGCAGGTGTGCTGGGACGCGACGGCTTTCAGGGCGAACAGCAGCTTGACGCGCTCGTACTCGTCCACGGCCTCCTGCTCGTCCTGCATCAGCACGGTCTCGTAGAGCTCGTGGAACTGGCGCGCGTGCTGCACGTCGAGCGTCTCCAACTCCACCGTCTTCTTCTTCCCGCTAATCGGTGTGCCCGGCACTGCGCGCAAGTTTTTTTTTTTTTTTTGATTTGTTCGTTTATTTATTCATTTATTGCTTTGCTTTTGGATCAACGCTCGGTGGGGAAGTTTTTTTACGAATTCGCCGGATAGGACAATGGGTATGGATCGTTGACGAAGCGTCGAGCGTTTAAGAATAGGATCTGCTTTTTGTGCGTGATTTAATATTATGCACGTGTATGGGAAATTTAGCGCTGTAGACTAGATCAATAATTCGCGGGCAGCGTAAAACAATTTCGAATAATTACCATTACTGGTTGATTTGGTATCGGATACCACTCTTCCATCGCCAGTTGTTTAATCACAATTTGTCTTTCATAAGCGTGAGGCGCTTAGCACAAATGTTTCAAATTGACTAATGTACTTTCCCCAAATTAATCCGAAAGTAAGCGTTTAATTGCGTTAAATTAAATGAATATTAATATGCCTATCAGGCTTCAGCACTGCTTAGCGATAAAATGAACAAAATGACAAAACCAATATTGTTTGAGTAATTTTACGCGAATTAAAAAAAAAAAGAGATTATGATTGAATCGACTACAGTAATGAACGTTCCCTTGGAAGGAAATAGTAAATGTGATTGGTATTGATACTCTTCTAAATTGCTTTTTATCAAATGTTTTTTCTTTTTCAGCTTATGTAAATTACAATAAAAATTGAGTTTTCTAGCTTTTGTGTAACTATCATAATTTTAGAGTAACTGTAATCAATAACTGTAATTAATAACTGTAATTTAAAAATTAGTGATAAATAGAAAAATATCGATTAATTTTTAAAGGATAATAAGTTGTTAAGACTATTTAATAAAACGAACCATTAAGGCTATATTATATTATAGTATTCATTTCATTGCAGTATTATATACAAAACATAACATTTAAGATATCTGCTTAATCGACGATGATAAAAAGTCAATTTTATAACTTCCAATGATGCTAATTTTTTTGAAAATGTTTTTAACAAAATTGGAATATTTTATTTATCCAAAAAAAATATCACAGTAATATTTCAATAATCTTACAATATCATAGAAATATCACTGTGATATATAATGCTATGTATGGGTATACAAATAAAAAGTTGTCGTCTAACTTTTTAACCATCATAATTTTAGAGAAAATACAATTAAAAAATCATTCAAAAATTGCAAAATGATCTGCAAAGATATTTTTGCAGTGTTACAATTAATTTTACGACATCTCGCGTTGCATACAGGAAAGCGTATGTGAAACCTTATTATATATAATATAACAGTTGAATACACGAAAAATATTGTAAATAATTTTTGGAACAGATTATGAACTTTAAAAAAAAATTTAAATAGTATATCTGATTACATCGTTTTACATTGAATGTTTATGAAGAATACAAATTATACATTTTAAGAAAATAATCTATATTTTAAAAATAAGACAAATCAACAAATAAAATTATTTAGGTTAATAGTTAATCTAAAAATTTATTTACTTAAAAAGAATGGGATCAAATAAAAAAAAACTACGATATCCTTTATTATAAAAATAAATATAATAATTAAAAGGGAAAATTAAAAATGAATGAAATATAAGCTGATCAAATACTAAAATTGGATGGCTTGTAAAATCTAATTACAACATACTATAGCAACGTAAAAATGCTGCTTTTTTCACACAGTTTTATAAATTGACACTTAGCGTAAGCGATTCCTAAAAATAAGCCAAGAGGTGAAAAACAAGAACCTTATAAGCATGGAAAAGACTCGAGTGCGAGATCGAATACGACAGCCGAGGAAAGCCATTGCATGCACACACACACACACCTTCAAGAAGGATCGGCTTCGAGAGCTCCTTGAGGAACCTGCACCTGGCCCGCTCGGCCCTCCTGCGCGCGATATCGCCCTCGAACCTCTCGATCGCCCTCAGCACCTTGATCTCGCGCTCCAGTCGGTCGCGCCGCGCCGCGATCCTCGCCCTGCCCTCCTGGGTCTCGCGTATCCTCGCCTCCTCGGCGGCGGCCCAGCGGTCGAGCAGGGTGCGCAGCTGCCCGAAGTCGAGGAAGTTGCCCGGGCTGGCGTTCGACTCGGTCTCGATGTAAAATTCGCCGATGATCTCGGGGACGCTTTTAAAGGGAACGTCATATACATATACATGTGTATATATATATATATATATATATATATATATATATATATATATATATGTTATACATAGATCTGGTATTATTATAATTATAAGATTTTGGCTTATAATTTACGTAATGATGTTATGTCGAGTGAGAAACAGACAATGTGGAGATGGATTGTGGTTTCCAGGGACTTTACTTTGTAAAGTTTCTTTTTTCACATTGTTAAATTATCTTTTACATTTGCATATATGTACTTTTTCTTATTATTTAAACTATTTTACACGTATTTCTTTTAATTGATTTAACAAATGAGTTTACAAAATGGTCATGCGAATTAAAAAGAAAGTGTTTAGAAAGAGCGAGAAAATTAAAAATTAAAATCACTTTTCTTCTATAAAATATAGAAGCGATAAGAAAACTGTCTTTTCACAAAGCCAATGAAATTAAAATATTTCCATAATACACTAGAAAAAGAAGAAGTAGTTGTACATTGTACTATCTGTGTATATGAGTAAAGAAGATTTGAACGAGCAAAAAATGCTTTTTTGTAAATACACGATTTATAATTTGGAATGAATCATTGAAACGTTTGAAAGCTCGTGTAAAAAAAGTCACAGATCATCCTGATAACATCTAAGTCAAGTAATAAAGTAACCGCCAATAGGAAATCAATTAAATTTAAAATTAATTTACGAACGTCATAAAGTTTGAAAAAGTCTGTTAGAAATTTGATGATCAATAAATTACTTACATACAAATAATATTTATAAATAATATTTAACCGTAAAAAGACATGATAATCATGAAGCGAACTTAGATCAATTATATCGAACTTCGATAGAAAAAACAAATCGGAGATTAGTTGGAAGGTTCTAATCGAATTGTTTGGAATTATGTATTCGCAAGATTTTTCAAGGAATGATTCATGATCAATTCGCGTCTGTTTTGTAAGTCTAAATTGTAATGATCTTAGACACTCATTACACTGTGACTGTTGTTATACCTTTGTACTATGCTCTTAGATTATCAACCGTTCCATTATGAAAAATGAGGTGTGGTCCCTAACAGCTAAACTTCATAACAGTAAAGAGTGATCGATACGGATCATTAACTGTTCGATTTGTTCGCCTATAAATTATACGACATTTATTGATTAATATTTATATATTTAGTATTCTAAAGTTCGACTCGGATGTTACATATTCATTATCATCCAAAACGATTAATTTAATGGAGGAGTATTGGTATGTGATAGAAAGTAGGATTATTGGTCTTATCTTAACTCAAGTTAACAAAATTTTGCTAATCTCTTATTGAAATATTATTACTCAAAATTTAAATGTTTTTTTTACAAGCTTTTTCTTTAAAGATAAGTAGTATTTAAATAAGGTAAACAATACCTACGCGTATAACTTCGTTTAAGGTGAGTGATAAAATTTCGGAGCTATTATTTATAAAATTTTGAATATTTGTTTCTTTTTCTACCTAGAGAACTCTACGTATCTGTAAAACTTGTTACGATAACCTCCTTTTAAGCGACTTTCACGACCGGCTAACGAATCGTCCCATTTTTAAAACGTAATTCCAATCTCCAATTGCTTATTTTTCACGAATCATAAATAAAAGAAAGAGAAAAAAAAATAATGAAATTGCAACAACAAAAAAAAAGTAGACGCGCATATACGTGTGTAATTATCAAACCTGCAATAATCTTGCGACTCGGACTCCGCGGTGGATCGATCCACGCTCGGTCTTTCGGCCTTCTCGTTTTCGTTCTCAGATACGTTGACATAGATTTTCGACGAGCGAGACGATTTTTCCCCTTTGAAGCGCTGCCGGCTGCGATGAGCTCTGCAAATATTTATATCGCTCTTATACTATTACAAATAGACAAACTAATATAATACGTGCGTATATCTGAAAACTGATGTAGATTACTTCTCTGTATTTGCTAATGGAAAGCGGAATAGAGAAAAGGGATATTGTGCACCGACGTCAAAATTCAAATGAATAAATGCGTGTCTGTGTATACGTGCCTGTTTTGTCATTATATTAATATGAAATTCTACTATTATTTTTCTTTTAACTCCGTTAAATTTTAATGTATTATAATATTAAAAATTTCATGCATTATTCAGTATTTAATAAATTTTTCAATATAAATTGTTATTGATTTAATAAAATTTATATAACAACTGAGAATACACATAAAAGTTATATCGGATTTGTAAATATATAATAACTTTTTAGGTCAGCGTAAAATATGAATTAAAAAAAAAAGAAAAAAAAACTATAAGACTGAAATATAATTTGAAAATTTCACGTAAAAAATATATGAAAAGTTCAAAATATTTGTGTTGACTTCCTATCCAACACATAGGATCAGCTATAAATATTTAGTATAATAGGATTTTTATCTGTATTTTATGTGAATATATAATAAACATGATTTTTCCTAATATACATTTGTTCTTTCTATATCATAATCTACAAACCGCAACACTGGGCGAACGAAACCATTGAAATGAAAACTAATCTATGCATCTTGCCATATACGAAAACACCAAAGTATCGCATAAGCCAGCGAAGTTCAATGAAATCTCCCCATTCTCGGCGTGACACCCGATGCCCCTGTCCGTTCGAAAAAAAAAGACGCAGGCGTGAACGAGGAGGATAGGAGACTGGATTAAATCGATGCATGATTCGATTTTCGGCATCAACGTCTCGCCTTCGATCGTACGACAGCGTACGAATTGGATTATACTCGGCCCCTCGATCACTCCAACGCGCGAGAGCCCGGGCGCAAAGAGAGAACCGCAATGGTCGAAAGAATCAATCGGTTGTCGATTCAGGCAGACGCGAGCGCTGATCGGTCTGAAAAATTCTAGAATGATTGGTGCACGTTATTTGATTAGTATGAATTTGAAAAAAAAAAAAACTTTCTAAACTTCAGATTCAACGAATCGGCCACATTTAGTTTAGTCGCAATATCTATCCAAAATCAAAGGCGATTGATACGAGTAGCGTTTTGAGAGAATCGATTCTTTCTATTTTCATGTCTTCGAAAATATCCGTCCTCGAGTTTCACGGTTAAATTCGAAATTTTATAGAAGTAAACAGCGAAAATATACGATAATTGATGCGAGTCACAGAAAATCGTTTTATTCAAATTTTAAAAATTACCTTCGTGCAATTTATGGAGACTTATCGGGGCACTATTCACTTCAATTTTGTTAGGTAAACGCGCGCGGAATGCAAACAAAAACTTCGATTTAATTGTTTCACTCGTCGCGCCAAAACATACGAATTCTAAGCTTTCAAACCTTTGAAATAGCTTTCGACCCAGAGCTGCGAGGCCACTCTACGTGAGATTTTCGAATATTTGAAGAATCGCGAATCAGATGTAGATTTCGATCGGATCAAAATGCAAATAGACGTCCAGCCAGATAGAAGGGGGGCGGGAAGCATCGACAAAACTGGCGCAGCTACCAGGCGCTAACAAAAGGCTCGAAAAGAAAAAGTTCGATAACGAAATTATAGAATTTAAAGGAAGCCGACCGGAATCTAATTAGTCGCTAAGTCATCATAATCGATACTTTACATTTTTTTAAGCTTTAACCGAGTTTATCTCGGAACAAGATTTTCAAACAAAAATGTGCAGCAAACCTCAAAACTAAATGGGTCGATTTTCTTGAAACTTTTAACTTTACACAAATTTTCATTATTTTAATCAACTTTAAATAAAATTATTTTTCCAAGAATTCGAAATTCAACAAAACTGTTTATTTGGCACTTGTAGAAAAGGGGGCCAAAAAACAAAATATTTGTTTCGAATGATTTTTTATTTTTTACATATTTTTTCAAGATTATGGTATTGATCAAAAAAATTTTTTTTTTAATTGCTAAATATTTGGTTTTATTTTTATGAAAATACTAAATTTTCCAACGATACCGACAAAAATGACGAAAATGAAAATCATCTATTCTCGCATGGCTATTTCTGTTGCAGACCAGAATGAACGTTAATAGTACAGTTACAGTCGCCATTACTCCGAGCTGCGGACGCCGCTTACATTCGAATGACCGAATAAGCGCGCTGGCGTCTCTCATGTCCTGCAGAAAGCACAAAGCGAAAGCTCGCTCCGGGGGAAAGGCTCGCGTCCAATTCCGCAGCCCTCCTCAATTTACCGTGTTCGCATCTCCCCCCCGAGCAATATTCGCCATTGTACACGCTCGTCCCATTCTGTTCTAATATATATATATATAAACCGCACCTGTAGCACCTCTGTATCTTGACGGCGGCCTCGCTGCGCCTGCGCAGCTCCTCGGGGCCCCTCGGGGCCAGGAGGACCTCGCCGAGCTCGGGGAATATCGTCGGCCCTGCCTGGACGGCGCGCTCGATCCCGGGCGCGCCGATCGACACCGAGCGCTGCGCCATCCGCCTCTGCGTCTGCACGGGCACGGAGACGCGCTGCGGCCGCGACAGGAGCGTCTCCCGTAGGAGGGCCAGGGGCGTCGTCTGCGAGGTGGCGTCGTGGAACTCGAGGTCCCGGGCGACGTCGCGCCAGCCGCCCAGGAACGGCTTCGGGGGCGCGCGGTCCTCGATCTCCACCACGAGCACCATGGCGGTGGTCGGGTTTCGCGGACGGTGGCGACGAGCCTGGAAATTCATAACGCGAGCGGGTGAATTATATTAGGCGCTTGAATTCGTATTAGGGATGTAAATACGATTCAAAACAGTATCATACTGTAGTGGCCAAAGGGTCGTAAACTTTTTCGTTTTCAAATGACTATTCGTCAGTAATTTTTAATAACGTTTGAGAATTTTTCTTCAAAATTGTTTTTCTTGCGTTACAAAATTTTATGAATTTTGAAAATTCAATCCATCACGTGCAACTTCCAGCAAATGTAAAAGTTAGAAAATAACGGTAAATATGTATATACGTATATATTTTGTTAGTTTTTCATTTTTAACGTAATTAATTCATAAAGCGTTCATAAATTTAATCATTATAATTTTTATTTCGTAACTACACGCATAAATAAAAAATTTTAATTTTTTTATATTAAATTAGCATTTTACGTATAAGTGCTTATATTTCAAAACATAAAAATCATTCGACATATTACTTAAGAACAATTTTTTAGAAAATTCAATATTTCTGCTTTATCCTCATTTTTAAAATTTTTGTTTGTTTATATTTCCTATAAGCAGTATTGCGCTTGATTCATTGAAATTTGAAAAGTTGTTAAATTTTATAACTTTTAAATGCAAGGAAGATATCTTCAATAAATTATTAAACAGTACAAATCTTACCGGGTACGCAAACGCTTTATTTACGTTACAAGATTTATAAATAAGCTTTTGCATATTTCTCCCGCTACGAATCAGAAACATGCGAGCGGTGAGAAGGGGGTTCACTTGCAGGTTAGATGAAGGAAAAATATAAATATATACGATAGGTTTGTATTTAATCTGAACCTTCCAAAGCTGCCCGATTTATTTAATTTTACCAAGGTGCTACTGAGAAATTGACACTTCAATTTGATATAATTTCAAATACAAAAGTTTTCACAAACTATTGGACGGTCTTATATCAATTGAAAGAAGCTCCGTCATTGCAAAGCAAAATTTCGAGTCAATAATTCCTTTTTCTGTTTTTTTTTTAATAGCTGAGTTTTTATGTCAAGTGAAATATGAAACGACATATTATAAAAATAAAAAGAATAATAATAAGATGTAATTTTACGCGTACAAGTTATATCGAAGAGAAGTGTTCAAAAAATAAAAAGATTACGAAGATTGAATGTTACTAAATAACTTCTAAATTTTAAATCAATATCTGTACAATAATTATGTGACGAAAGTTGAGCTTAGTAATAACGAAAAACGAAATTATACAAAAGAATCTTTGAAGACCAACCAAATAAAAAAGATAGAAGAGTATAATTTGAATAAAAAATATATTTTTTTTTCACGTTTCTTCAAAAGCTTTATGAAGCAAAGGATAATTCTTTCCCTAGAAATCCGATAATTCGTACATATTTAGATTTTTTAATTGATTATTATTTTATTCGATAAGTACCATGTGTGTTTATTATATTACTGTATATGAACGCAGGTCTATTAGAAACAAAAGCTATATTCAAACTCCTAGTAATAAATACACTAGTTAACATGACGTCACTTTGGCTTTTTCGAATGTCAAATTTACTACTTCGCATCAGGTCTATAACAAAACATGAAAACTTGTTTGGGGAGGGGGGGGAGCACGAAGAGGAATGAAATGGAAAGAAATCACCATCTGCCCCTTCATACTTTTATGAAAATTGCAATACTAAAATATTTCTCACAGTCTTTATTGAATAAAAAGTGTATGAAAAAAAGTATACCATCGTAATTGATGCTATTTTAAAATGCACTTTATTTTAATTTTTCTTTTTATATATTTCTTGACGTTGGAGTTATTTGACATCGACAAAAAAAAACACGCGTATTACAGAGTGAAATTCAAATTTCTCGAGAGAACAAAAAATCTGAAAAGAGCAAAAAATTATCTATTTTTTTTAAACATGAAGATTACTTTAGCCTACTGCTAACTGACGAGTTAGAGTCTAATAATTTTCGACAACTCTATTCGACAGCTTTTAAATAATTTCATTACACGATAATTTCGTCTCGAGGAACATAATTATTGAAGTGTTATTAATTTATGAAACAGCAACTTTTAAGCTTACGTTTATTGTTTCAGATTAAATATTTTTATTCGTTCTCGTTCTTTATGGGGCGTAAAGAATCCCGCTACCGCAGCGTTAGCACAGCAAAATTAATTAAAACAACTTAAATTAAGAAAGACGCTTTATTATGTTTGAAGAGAAATTGTGCTCTCTCTCTCTCTCTCTCTCTCTCCCTCTCTCTCTCTTTCTCTCACTCTTTTACCGTTTTAATATATTTTACAAGAGAAAAAAGTAACTTATTACGAAATACGCAATAACATCAGATTTACAAAACTAAACGACTGACATTAAAGCTGAAAATGTGCTCTTTATTAAATTATTTGTTTTTTTTTTCATTTATTTATTTATTATCGCATTAACTTTGCTGGGTATTAACGACTATGCTCACACATTACACATTACATTAAATATTGTTTAAATAAATAACATCTGGCGATACATGTTTTTTAATTTAAGCGTGTTTTTTACACTTCAGTTGTCAAAGCAACGGAAAGTATATCATTGACCTCTACGGTCTTAATTAAAAATAAGAATGTATGTTTTAAAATTCATTGAAGGTTCATTGAACGCTTGGCTAGTTTTTCACTGATTTATGACGTTAGCAGCGTATCCTCAATCATATTATTGTGCTATTGTGCATTATGTAGAACTCGAAATCTTGATTAATTTTACATTAGAAAATAGAAGTAATTCAGTTTATTAAGAATAGTACTTTTATTTATTATTATTTACTATTATTTACTATTATTTGCCTCATGAGAAGGCGAGTCAAAAATCAACGTATAAACTAGTTTTAACGCGTATTTTTATACCACGGAAGCCGAAAAATTTTAACAACGTTGCGACTTTGAGGTTTGACTGATGTAAACATTATTATTTTTAAATTTACAAGAAATAATTCTAATATTTTATGAATATTAAGTATTTCTAGAAATTATTGTTACTTAACGAATATAACGTATTTATATTTTTTGGCAAATGTGTTTTTAAAAGTTGTAGTTTCAAAATTATTTTTACGAATGTTATATAATTAAAGAAAGTGAAAGTACTGAAATTTTGATTGTTAGAGACGATTTCTGTAGTTTTAAGAATTTAATTTTCGACAAATTTTTTTAAAAGTTCAAGTGCACGTTTCTTTTGATACTCGAGGACGAGCTGACAATTCTAGGAACTATATTCATATATACGATGAATTCAAATAAAATAAACTTTATTAAAAATTATTCGCGATCAAATTATGTACAGCTTTTTAAAAACTTTAGATTTTTCGAATGAAAATGCGACAATATTTATTGAAAATTTATTATATATTTTTGTCATTTAATAGTACAGTATACAAGTAATGGTAAATAAAATAAAACCATTAAAAGTCGATAATAAATTATTGTCATTCCATTCTATTATGATAAATTATACGACAAGGGATAGTAAACATGATACTATATGTAGAACTTTGTGAAAAAAGTGTTTTATGATTCGTCTGAACGTCTACGCAATTTTTAGCCAGGAACGAAATCCTCTAAATTTCCCAGAACTGAAGGGGCAGCTGCCCGGCGATCGGAGCGAGTTTATAAATAGAACTGCGCAGAACACGAAAAATATCCCTCGCGAAAAATAGATTTCGAACTGTCAGCGTCGAATCAAAAAAATTAATTATTTAGAGTAGAAGAGTTTTCTTTTCGTCGGAGTTGTATTGTAATTTCGCCCATAACGTACCCACCGAAATATCCAAATAATCGCCGGGACCAGCTGTATAGCTTTTTTTTTTCATCATATAATTACAAAGTACCGATCAATCTAAGTGTATTCACTTTAAAAATAACGAGCACCGATCATGCGCACAGCGTCACTCATCAATAGCGCGAAATTATACCTCGTCTCGCGAAAGAAGAATTTTCCTCCTCTCGCTCTCCGCAATTTTTAGCTAACAAAGAGTCGCGCGACGGCTATGCATAAAAGTTTAAAGAGTATCACAATAAGCGCATCATGCGCATATATTAAATAGGCAATTACCTATGCGCACAGTCGAATTCATTTCGTAAAACTCCGCTTATTATATTTGCACGCCATATATGTTTATATAGAGTAAATACATCATTTCGCAATATACTCGCTTCTATCTCATTACAGAAGCTCTCGTGCACTTTTAATAGCAAGACCTTATTTAGCGGTAAAAAAAATTTATTTATTTTTGCCAGAATTTCATTAAAGCAAATTGATAAAAAAAAAAAAAAAAGAAAAGAAAAGAAAAGAGAGACAAAAAGCGAGCGGGTAGAGGGGCGGGGTGAGAAAAGCAGGTCAAGAAAGTAGAAAAGTCCCTTCAGACACACATATACACGCACGCGCGGGCGCATCCACATACAAGTACATATAGCCTCTGAACTTTCGACTTTAGCAATAATAAAGGATCCCTTAGCGGCGTAGCTGCGGTCTTTCTCCCTGCACCATGCGACTATCTCGGTAAAAATCTTCTTTTTAAAATCGTCGGAAGCTTTTTTCTCCATTTGCCCTTTCTTTTCGCGCTTCTAACACTTTCACGTTCTTTCGACCCGTTGAAAATCAACGGGATAAACCGTTTCAAACTGTTTTACGCCCCCCCCCTCTCTATACGACACATGTACATAAAGTGAGAGTATGTATGTGCATTATGTACATGCGTGTGGCGTAGAGATAGAGAGAGAGAGAGAGAGAGAGAGAGAGAGAGAGAATAGTCACTTTATTTACTACTGTAAATACTTCGTAGATATATCCTTGTTAAGGAATAAAAAAAATTTTGTGAAAAACAGTATGTATACTATGCTTAGCAAAATTCTTTTTGTTCAATTTTCACTCTTTATTTTATCCACAAATAACAAAATTTTTCTTTTATAAATAATAAAAAATATCTATTTTAGCAATCAATTTCACAGAGAAAAATCAAGCAAAGCAATACCAATAGTTTTCATCGAAAATTGTCTCATTTAACGCATTACGCCATCAAGCGCACTTTATTCCCGCAGTTGAGCCACATAATAATTTTTAAACTCTAATTAACAATACATTCGCCCCCCCCCTCTCCTCTCTCTCTCTCTCTCTCTTTGTCTCCATTAACGCAGACTGTTTCGAGTAAAAAAAAAAAAAATCAAACAAAATACCCTAGAAACTAGGAGCTCTCATTTAATACAGTACTAAAAAGTAATCGACGACGCCGCTAATATCCCACCGGTGGTCCCGGCAGGTACCCCGGGCCCCATACTCATCTCATACTTTCTCGCCGAGATTATTAATTCCGCAGTCTCTCCTCCATTTCTCCCTTTCTCCCTCCCTTCGCGCCACCCGCGGAACGGACGAAAACTCGCTCTCAACGAGCGCTCGGCCTTGATGTGCCGTTATATTATTGCTCGAATTAACATTCGCTGCAGCGGCGCGAGACCGCGGGGCGCCGCCTATTAGTATGAACCGCGGGCCAAAGAAGTTATACGTAGGGAGAGAGAGAGAGAGAGAGAGTGAGAGAGAGTCCTTTAACGAGGCGTTGGATATCGGGCCGAGCAGATTGGTAATCGATTATGGATTTGCTTTGCAAAATTTGCCGCCGTGACTGCGGGATACGCCGCCAATGATCGACGACGATCGCGGGAAGGTGTGAAAAATTACGATACCGTTGGAATTGTACGATTTGATTTCGCCGCCTGCCAGTGACACGGGGCATCGGCGACGTCTTTTAGTTATTTTTATCCGTTTGCTCTTATTTTGATTTCGTTTATTTTTGATAGAGTGCAAGACGGCGCGAGAGTAGAAACCGAAGCGAAAAAAGATAAATCCTCGTAAAACCAGGGATATCTGTATACACGCTCGGCTATGCGATATCCTCTTAAGTCAAAAGATTTACAAATAGGTGGGGTAAGCACGTTTTAGGAGGAAGGAACACGCGCGTATGATGAAATATATACGTTTTCTCCCTTAAATATGAGATGGAAAACTTTAAGGATCTTAAAAAAAGTTTCAAAAAAAAAAAAACGCTAAGAA
This sequence comes from Sycobia sp. Sy_11, assembly GCA_018907035.1. Classification (NCBI taxonomy): domain Eukaryota; kingdom Metazoa; phylum Arthropoda; class Insecta; order Hymenoptera; family Epichrysomallidae; genus Sycobia; species Sycobia sp. Sy_11. Next base: position 660,744 of record JACCIC010000107.1, read on the forward strand.
AATCTCGATTTGTTGCAGCAGCGAAAAAAAAGAACGAATATATTTTCATTCGCACGGTATTGTATATTTAATAAAAGTTTTAAGGGCGAAAGTGTAATGTTTCAAACTATAGTTCATTCAAATATAAATTTGGATTTTTAGGCTTAAATTTAATAAATAAAATTTAAAAACATTAAATAAATAATTAAATATAATTTTAGGAAAGATTATTGTAAAGGTCATTACGCAAAAAAACACGATACCCCTGAATAATTTTACGAGGTTGCGTATTATTCGAAAAACTGGTTTAAACGAATATTCTATATTGTGATCGAAAGAATTGACTGATAAGCTTGGCTTTGATCCCATAGTCATTTTTAACATTCAAGTTTCGTTGTTTTAAATAATCGCCCCTAGTTTTTACCCGAAATTCAGAAAAAGCAAATTATTTTTTTCAGAATCAGAAAAAACAATCTTACTTTTGTTTTTATTTATTAGGAATCAAAACATCTAGCAAAGCTAGGGTTTAGTGGAAAATATTTCAGATCAGAGTTGATTGAATTCATTAGGGGGGGGGGGAGGGCACGTTTTTCGAAGCTTCCGTTTAGTCTTAGAGGTAATTTATAAGATTATTTGAAGGTTAACTTTTAAAAAGGGAATAAAAACTAACAGTCTTTTTCTGATGACACTGGACGATCTACTTAATCCTAGATACGATACGATACACGATGCAAGCATAGAATTTTTCACTTTTTCCGATTCTGGATCAAAATTATAAGTTTATATTTACACAACGGAAGTTGGTCTTCTAGTAATCTTTAAAAATAACCATTGGATCAAAGCCACAATTATCAGATATTTCAACTGATCAAATCCAGCAACTTCTGTTCGAAAAATATTCCTTGAATAGTCAAACCCTGGAAAATTATTCAGAGGCATCGTTGCTTTTGTTACATGCTGCAACGACTAAGTATTTCAGAAATTGGAAAATAAAGAAATAACAATAAAGTTTCTAACGCGTATTCTTAATAAGCCTTTAATTAATTTGGCCCCTTACGGTCATCTTCCTTGAAAATTCTTTCGAACATTTTTTGAAAACATTTAAAAATTCAATTGGAGATATTCATGAAACTCGTAGATCTGATACGCGTATGTAAGAAGTTTCTTAATTTATTTATTTATTTATTTTTTCAACAGACTAAGAGATTTAAGCGCCCACTCGGGGATGTTGGATCCGATACACTGTTGGACAAACAGAAGCGCTGGCCCGGCTTAAAAGTATCGCCCTTCGAGTGGGAGGGCTCATCCTCTTATCGGACACTCCGTCAAACAGTAGAATTTATACAGGATGGTTCATTTTATTCGTTGCACTCAAATCTCTCTTAAACTATACATTTTAGTTAAAAATATTTGAAAAAGTCGCAGGCTTTCATGTGACAACTAAGTATGATCTTTAATTTCAGTTTGAAAGTTATTCGATGGTCAGCTTTGCTTTTTCTGCTAATGAGATCTTATATTTTTAATCTATTTTATGAAAAGAAAACTACAAATACCAAAGTTAATATTAAAAATTCGTAGTTTTTTTTTTTTTTTTTTTAACAAAATTGTTGACATTGGTATAGGCAAAAGGTCGCAAAGCAAGATAAATGACATTAGACTAATTAATACAAAAATCATACATTTTTAGATATATATGTATGTATTTAAACTTTTTTATATAATTTGTATTTTAAAAAAATGAACTTGATATTGAAATAAGCTCGAAGGTCAACTGCAAGATCATATTGAAAGCCAATATGTTTCATTACCGGGTCCATACACTAGAACTTTCGTAATATACACAACGATATTTAAATCAAGAATTCGGTAATTTATTTTGAAAGTACAAACTAATTATTGTCCAACAGATTTTAAATATAATATCGAACCAGAAAATGTGTTCCTTTCTAACGGAAAATTCATGAACAAAATTAGTTTTTTCTTTTATTTGTTTTTACCTGATTTCCAGGATCAATCCTTTGGCGCTTATCTCAATCGCTGTGCTTGGACCAGAGCAGGATGCTAAAAGTATTTTTTTCATCGCGCTATACTCCAGGCAATTCTGGATAATGTATATAACGCGCGTGGGCGCAGGTAAGGAAGGGAGGGAGAGTTTACGAGCTTACGCGGGCAAATCCTCATACCTCTTAATTATTGCGCCCTCTGTGTCAAAAGGAGGCACGACCGAAACTGAGAACGGAAGTCGATTATAATAGGCCGTGATGGTAATATTTTCTTCCTAGCACGAGGTATAACCGCGTTTGAACATTTGTCTAATTTTTTTTCTTTCGTGTTTATCAATCGAAGAGATTCTTGAGCGACTATTATTTCGAACCGAATAGTCGATACACGCGCGGTGGATGCGACGCGCATTTGTCTAAATAATTACTTATTTTTTGTTTTTTATTTTTTATTCTTTTGTTTTTTTGTTTATTTTAATTTTTTTTTTATATATACTATTTTTGTTTTAGAGCTGGTATAAGCTCTTCCGTTGCTGGGCGGCAGTTTTCAAAGGGCGTTTTATACAGTGCCGAGGTAGAATTGGAAATTTCTGTAAAATTTATGGAAAAGGATTACTCTTGACAATAGCTAGGATAAAAAAAAAACAAATCATCGCGCGGAAAACAATGAATTCTAAATCGGTCAAAAAAATAATTCAAAGTTTTTAGAGTATTTTCATAGTTATAAGAAAAAATATATTTACGACTATATTGAAAATAAAAATACATTCAGTTAATCTTATAGACCCTGACCATACCGATTGCCTAATGTTCCTCGTTATTTTTATGAACAATTTTACAAACTGAAATTCTATACGGATAGTGCGTTTTTTTTTTATTTAAACGGAAAAAAAGGCTCAGACGGTAGATTTTTTTATATATTAGAAATATATTTGAAAATGAAATTTATAATATATTATTGCTTGATTATTTTGCGTTAAAAATATACTAATTATTTTTGTCGATCCCGTAATTATTACTGTACTGTACATTAACCAGGGACGCAACTACCGGAAACCATCTCAGGAATTCCATTATACTATACCAACACAACTATTATCAACAAATTTTTTATAACAGTTTTACCAGGTAATACGCAAATTCTTTCAATTCATCACCTGTCCAACATTATATAAATTAATATTTCACAATGCTATAGATATTCCAATGGTTTAATTAATGTGAATAATATAAACAAAGTATTTTCAAAGTCTTAAAAATATAAAAATATACTTTCACCTAAAAATTTATATATATATATATATATATATATATATATATATATATATATATATATTATATTCTTGTTTTCAAAAGTTTTAATATAATGTTACATATATATCTATACTGTAACTCTGAAATAATGCACGTACCTGTAATGATGATCGATTATTCGCCAATTATTCAAAACAAAGTTGCGGCCATATGTCGATGTATCACTATCTCGAAGTACAGGCAGGCTTATAGAACGCCAATAAACTTACTCGAATTTATGTACAATAATCAAGCTTGCAAGCGCTCGAGTCGGAGGAAAATAACACGTTCGCGAGACGAAGCAGGCCAATAGAGTAATATGACGGTAATGTATCGCGTAATTTGATTTTACGCGATCCACCGGTATTTGCAGTTGTTTTTCTTCGCCTATATATACCGACGTATACTAGGCAGAAATGGGCTGAAGATAAAAGATAATAACAAATTTTATTCAATTTCCCACCAAAAAGTCTCATCGACAGATCAATCGTAATTAATTAAAACTGATTATTCAGGTTATTTATTTTTTTTTATTGTTTTTGAATAAATCATGCACTAAAGTTTATTTCCAATATGGTTGATTCGTTTTTTAAAATTTTTTTATTTTAATGACTAATTTGTCACAAAAAAGGTTATTATTATTTATTTAGAAATCGTTATTAAAAATAATTATTCTATTATACTAAGTAAAACTACATGAAATAATACATGAATAAATTCATTATTTATATAGTTAGAAACTACAGATGAAAACTTAAAGAAAACTTAGAAATCAAGATCGAATTGCTCATAATAATTAATGTAATAATTAATGAATGATCAATAACAAAAACTTTTGATTACTGCGAACTTTACTCAGAAAAAACTGTAGTATATAATAATTACATTGACCCTCCACCCTTCGAGCAGGGCAAGGAAGAAAGAATATGTGTGCGTATGTGTGTGTGTGTGTGTGTGTGTGTGTACACTTTTCAAATTATAACTTTTATTTGTGCCTAGGAGTAATAACTCTTATTTTTCTCTAAACGTATTGACTAGATTGACATGTCGCAGACGCTAAAGTATATCGGATCGCCGCGATGAGTCGGCTACCCAGGATACGCGGGTAACGCGAAAAACAAAAGTAATAAGCCGATGAACTAATTGAGCCAATAAATAAGTTTGAAAAGAGCCTCTTCTTGTGTATGTATATGTACATATATGTGTGCGTACGTATATGTATATATGGCTATAATTCAATATAGCAAAACTCTTCCGAGTCCTCGCTGCCTCTCCCCGGCACTCCCGCAGTAACACAAAAATAAGTCGCGACGGACCGAGCAACAACCGCGGCGGTGAAGCGGCGAAGAGGGGGGAGGCAGGGGTGGAGGAAGACACGAAGAGCACGACCAACTCACCCGCGACACTTGCACATCTTTTACACATTTATACGCACGGGCACATTCGCACACGCACACGAAGATCTCAGGAGGAAAAAGTGCAGAAGAAGCTCGACCTCAATAAGCTGCTTTTCCTCTTTACTTCTCGACCACCCCCCCCCCGCCGCCCCACCCGACCCTATTCACCGTGGCTCTACCCTTTTTCCGCCTAGTCTTCTGCGTCCCTCCCCCGCCTGCCCCATCAACTTGGGGGTCCCCGTACACTGTTCGAGGTGAAATATTACGTAACGCGTTGGTTATACGCTCTCTTTATACCTCGCGAATGGAGAGCCGTTGTCGCGAATATAAGGGGAGGGGGAGAGGGGTGCCAAACGACAGTCGAGTAGATGCAGCTGAAGAGCGAAAGAGAGACGTGTTTTTATATATATATATATATATATATATATATATATATATATATATACACCCTATTGCAGAACGCTCGTATCAGGGGGGACAAAGGAAAATAGCCCGCCAAAAGTCAAGAGAGGCGGGTTGGTGGGACGGGGAGGGGGGGGGCGGAGGATGTGAGACCAGCATCGAGAGCGCGCGGTCCTCGAGCGTCTTAAATGAAAAAGCTTCCCGCCGTTCCGCGACGCGCTTTTCCGAGAGCTTTTTATAATACTCGCGCCGCGCTCCTCTGCGATACGAGAACGTGTGCGCGAGGAGGCGAGGGAGCGAGGAGAGAGCCAAGAGAGAGAGAGAGAGAGAGAAAGAGGCTCGCGCGCGGGTTGCCAAAGGCGACGCGACGCGGGTGCTTGGTCGATCGGCTCGGGATCGCTTCGCTTCTCCCCCTGTCTATCTATAGCGAAGCTCTCTTTCGGTTAGCCCTTAATTCTATACCACTTCCCCCCTCACGCTCTCTCTCTCTCTCTCTCTCTCTCTCTCACTCTCTCACTCTCTCACTCTCTCACTCTTGTGCTTGCACTTCTTCAGAAGCCTTCCCCGCTGCAACACCTGGCTAGTCTACATATAAAACATGACTGAGAACAGCGCGCAACGGTCTTATGCTAAAGATTGCTCATTGCGCAGGTACATGTCTGAGAATCGACGAATGAATGGGAGGTTTGAATCAATTTTTGGAATTTTCGGACAAACCCTTGACGATTTAATATTATCAATAAACTGCGTTTTATAAAAATTATTCTTAATGTTTTTACATAGACACAATGGGAAAAAATTCATAATTATCAGTCTGTCTGTAAAGGTTTTTCATAAAAGTTTATTAACAAAAACATTTGTAGTTGACAATCGTTGAAAAAATTACATAATAATCCAAGAACTAACTGTAAATATGCTTGTATGCTAAACAATTCTGTTAAAGGCTTGCGATAACTGTAATATAAAAAGAATTTTTGTTTTATAATTTCGTATATTCAAATCCTCTTTTAGATACGTAGTTTATTTAAATTAATAAAATATTTTCTTCAACTGCACGAAGTTCTACTGAATCAAATAAATAATTTGTTAATTTAATCAATCGTTATTTTTTTGACAAATTAAAATAAATGTTTATTGAACTTGACAAAAATTTCGTTAAAAATTCCGAGTATACGTTTAAATGAAGCACTCGTTAAAATTAGAAATATTTTAGATAAATAATTAAGTTTACTTAAATCCTGAAATACCCCAATGTTCTTATTTGTATTTTTTAAAAAATGCTTTTTAATCAGTAATTATTTATGTTTTTATTTTTAAGAATCTTTGTCTCCATCCATGAATCTATAAAAAACAGTAATATTCGTCTATTTGATTACTATCTAGAGCAAATCTATCTGCAATCTACGGCTTAATTATTTAACAAGAATTAGTCCTGAATTCTATGTACATCGGAGCTACCACGCTTCCACGTAATATTTATTCACTCGCAAAATATTCTATTCCTAACAACATGAGCTTTATTATTTCCTAATGAATTATCTTACCCAGCCACTGGAAAAATCGACTTAAATTTTTTCAATGAAAAATTGAGTCTTAAAGTCAATTCTGACCCTCGCTTCACAAATAGAACGTCAGCAGATCGATTTCCACTATTGAGTATTTTGAGTTTTTTTAATTTATCCTTTACATTTCTGCGTTTGGAAATGGGTCATCTATTGTCCGACTAACGAGCTTCAGTAGGTGACCCACGAGGAAAAACATTCTTGACTCCATTTTAATTTTTCAAAATTATTCTTGAAGATATTAAACTATAGAATGACCACCAGCAAGTTATTCAATCAATATAGTCCCATAAGAGTCTTCATTGCTTCGATTTTATTTCGGACAATTCACGGCTACCAAACATATCCAACCATTTGTTTTCCATTCAAATTAATTCAACGAATTCCACCGATCTCTTTTAATATTTTACATTCCGCATAATTTCCACGCTATACAATTAAATACATTATTCAGGATTTCTCTCTCTCTCTCCCCCTCTCTCTCTCTCTTTCTCTCTCTCTCTCCTTTATCCTTCCGGCCGTGGAAGTAATTTTCGAAAAATAATCCAATTAAAAACCGTTCGTTAGCAAAAAAAAAAAGAGAACAAAAAAAAACCGAATGAAATAGCGGGGCGAAAATTCAGGCGACCGAGGCCCCGCCGAATGATATATCGAGGGATACGGTCGCAATTTCCAGCCTAAAGAGATAGAATCTTAATCTGACTCTCTGCACATTTCAATTCTTTTGTGATATTCCACTTTAATCCGGCCACTGGCCCTTATTCAATTTTTCACGCCCGTCCCGCGGGAAACGACTTTTAATTTATTCGTATTAAAGGGCCGTGCGTCTCTGGCGCCGATCTAAAATTTTTTGGAAAAATCGATATTTTTTTTTCGTCTCAATGGAAGAGGAATTTTTTTTCATTTTTTTCACAAAGGCGAAGAAACTCAAAGAGGCTTTAATTCCACTACGCGACAAGGCGGACCCTCGTAGCACGTCAAGCTTTAAACGGCTGGCTTTAAGCACATTTTTCGTAAAACTACTGTACTTTGCCTTACTGGACCATCAACAGTTTTCAATCGATCTTGATGAAACTTCGTACGCGGTATAAGAAACACGACAATCTAGCAAATCGCTTACGGCTTTTTTGATTGTAAAAATTGGATTGTAAAATGGTTTATTTTATGTACAATTTTATAAAAAATGGATTTTTTTCTGTTTTTTGTACCATTTCATAAGGAATGGATAATTTTTTATTTTAATTGTTTCACTCGCTTTTCGTGTGGAGAAACTGTGTACATATAAAAGGCATAGTAACGCGATAGTTAGAAAACTGCCGGTGAATTGAATTTTCAGACAAAAATCTTCAAAATTGCTTTTAGCTTACAAGACGACATTGTTCTTGTAAGCTTCCAAAAATGGCCCGTACTGCTTCTTACAGCGGTGTTCAAGATTAAAAAATATATCCCTCGTCTGCATTTTATTAAAGATATATATTCTTGCGTTTACTTACCAATAGGCGCAGCGTCAGGTAACCCAACGCCACGTTAAAATCGCCATAATGCGAACATAATCGGACGAGAAAAAGAAAATAATTGAAGGCACCAAGCATACTGAAAACGTTTATTTTTCTTAAAATAAAATTGACGATAAAACGACATTGTTATGCGCTACACTAGCAATCGATCTTGCCAAGCACGCAATACCGGAGCGAGCAGCGATCATCGCCCCGCTCAAATATTACCGATCGCGCGTGAGCGATCGAGACGACATAGTTAATGCGCCTCCTTCTCATCCTTCTCCTCCTCCTCCGCCTCCTCCTCCTTCTCCTGCTCCCGCCCTCCCTCGAAGTTCGACGTTCGCTCGCTCTCGCAGTCGCAGGCCGACTTATTTAGACAGGCCGTCGCGGTCGCTACGGAGTCCGATTTCCCGTCGTCGCACTTTTTCGAATCGATACAGCGGCCGAACTCCACGAGTGCTCTGCAAAAGAAAGAGAGAGAGAGAGGGAGCTATGTATATACAAAGATGGGGAACTGTAAGAAAGCCGTTAATTCTAACGAGAACCATTCGAGACGTTTAAAGTGCTCGGAAAGCGGGAAATTAGAGAGGAGCGCGGAAATGCATTGTCGGGGCTGTTTTAAGTTACGGTGAATATATATATATATATATATATATATATATATATATATATATATGCAAATAAACCTCGGAATAAACAATATTCGTTTTTTCTTCCATGTCTTTCGAGCTTCTCTTTAATTTTTTTCTTTTTCGCGGGAATAAAAGAGCGACCCTTATAAAATTAGCCCATTTCATGGGATTCGAATGGACTAGAATAGACTAAAAAAGCAGAAAAAATATTTTCTTAAAAAAGGAGCATGTATTTTTGTTTTCTATAAATTTAAAAGAATTATTCGTAAAAACACATATCATTATTAAACATTTTTATTATTATTGTTCTCGGTATTTTTTTAGTACTTTGACCGTTTAATAGCTTTTTACAGTGATTTTTAAACCTTATTTATCAAAATAAATATGTGATATTTTACTTATGAAAGATATATATATATATATATATATATATATATATATATATATATATATAATTAAAAAATACAGTAGAAAATTAATTTCTTGTTAAATCGCTGGTATTTCAAAAAAAGAAGTTAAAAAGGCCTTTTCCAAAGTCACTGTTCATTTTATATTTTCAGGCCGATTTTCACGTGCCATAGAATTTCACAACTAAAGGAAATCAAACCGTCATTATTTCATGATTACAGATATAAAGAAGTTCTGGTGATCTATTACAATTTACAAAAGAAATTCAATTATTGTAGATATTGATTATCTTATCGTTACATAAAATTTAAAGTAAAAGTAGTAACTTCAACAATTATTAAATAAGTACACTTCTTAAAGAAAAGTATGTCCTTTAGTTTTTTTTAAATATCTATTGAAAAAGTATTGTGCTTATTTCTTTATGTTCAAAAGAAAAGAATAAATAATTAAGTAAATTAAGTTACTTAGATATATAGAATGAAAGGAGAAAGAAAATAAAATAATATAAAAAGATATGTATTTCTTTTACCATCAAAAAAAGATGAGATTTCGTTTTTCTTTTATTAAAATTTCAAATTCCTTTATATTACACGGCAATAAACCTTTTTATTCTTATTGACCAGGTTCAATTTTCCGATTAAATGTTTTATATAAAAGCAGCTTTCAAAATAATATAAACTTTATCCTTTCAGTCTTTTAAACCTTTACTTAGTTTCTAAAAAATTAACTTTAAATCTAATAGAAGTTTTAGAACTTTATAGCTTTTACAAGAAACTTTGGACGTTAAAACTTCTTGCAATACAAGTTAAATTACTTAGTACAGTGAAATAATCGATAGGTAAAAAAAAAATAATTTACATAAGCTACGCCAAAGAATACATAAAAAGAATATTACATTATAATTCTATAGGTATATGCATATAAAAATTTTTTTTCTTTTACAATACAGCAGTTACAATACAGCAGTTATATTCTTACGGAGAACGATAGAATATTAAAAAAAATACAAACATTCTTTCTTTTACCGATAGAAATGAATGGCCGATAAAAATGAATAATACAACAGCATACTATTAATACAGAGAGTTTACATGATATAAAAATATTTGTTATATGTATATATGAAATTCTTTAGGAAAAAGTAGTAAAATTACGAAAATGAACTAACTATAAATATAATAAATATTAAATAAATAAATAATAAAAACTTTGCAAAAAATGTAAGAGAATTACTGTATATAAGTAGAGTGAAATGTGACATATCGACATTCTCTCAAATGATCGAGCCTTCTATAGAATACTTAACATTTTTCGGCAATCTATAAAAGGACCAGATCTGTCACATTTGTCCCGAACATTTTGTAAAGAATATGTGTTCGTTGTCAACACGCTGTACTCAAGGTTGAATTGCTAAAGGATAGACTCGACTATCGACAAAAGCTAACGTTTCAATGCATTTAATTTGATTATTTTAAGTATTCTGTATAATCGGCAAACGTTTAATAAATTGACCGTAACCTGAGACAATGATTTATACACAATTACATATATGATACGATGAGTGGAATACGAGTACGGTCTCGTTGTCAATATATATAAAGTATTATCGAAGGGCTTTATAAGCCATCGAAATAAATAATTTAGTAAATGAATAAATTAATGAACAAATAAGTAAATCAACAATTTCTTTTTGAACCGATGTTCTAAACAATGTATAATCATTGTAAAAAATATGAAGTTTTTCCATTTTATTCGTATTTAGTTCTATAAGGGCTATGGATAGTCCATTTTACCGATGAAAGATATATAGATCGCGAAGTCCGACCAAATTGTCGTCCTACTTGAGCTAAGTAGTTTTAATTAATTTCAAAATAATGCAATCCCTAGAAAATTTTCGAACACTTGAGATTGTTATATTCCCAAGAATATGACGATTTTTTATTTTCAGTCGGTATTTCTCTGGAATTAGCAACGAATAATATTGAAGAAGCTTAACATTAAATTAGCTACTGTCAATTGACGAACGATTGATTTTTCAATCAAAGGATGATATCCTGACTTACTAAAGTATGCACGAGGTGTGTTCAAATAAGAAGGTGACTTTTTGGTTTTTTCAAAAAATCTTTATTTATTAATCAATACTTATGTTATCGCCTTTAAAGTAACCCCTGTCAGATATAATATACTTTTGCCAACGCTTTTTGCAATCGGCGAAACACTTCTGATAATCATTTTTTGGTATAGGCTTGAGTTCTTTTAGCGATGCAGTTTTTATCTCCTCGATCGTTAAAAATCGATGTCCTTTCGTGGGTATTTTTAGTTTTGGGAAGAGAAAAAAAAATCACCGGATACCAAATCTATTAATTATGGAGGCCGAGGCATGACTTTGGAGTTGGTTTTGGCTAAAAAATCTCTAACCAGCAACGATGCATGAGCAGGTACATTATCGTGATCCAAAAGCCCCGAATTGTTTTTCCAAAGTTCCGGACGTTTTTTTGGCTATCGCCTCTCGTAAATGACGTATACTTCAAGGTAGAACTCCTTATTGACCGCACAACCTTATTGTAAGAATTCATGATACACTACGCAACTGCAATCAAAGAAGACTGTGAACAATACCTTGACATTTGATCGAACTTGGCGTGCTTTCTTCGGTCTTGGTTCTTCTGATCTCTTCCATTGAGATGATTGGGCTTTAGTTTCGACGTCATACCCATATATCCACGATTCATCACCATTTATAAATCTTTTGAGAAAAACAGCATCATTATTGACTTCAATCAACATCTCCTGAATTATGGTCATGCGACGGTTCTTTTGATCAAAATTAAACAGTTTTGGAACGAATTTCGCTGACACACGTCTGATGTCCAAAACATCGGAAAAATAGCATAGCACGAGTCAATCGATATGCCAAAATCTTCAGCAACTTCTTTGGTAGTGATTCGATGAATTTTTAATGCAATATCTTTCATTGCTTGAACGTTTTTATATGTTATTCACGTGCTAGGATGTCCAGTGCGAGGGTCGTCTTCGACCTCCTTTCGGCCTTCTTCAAACAGCTTGTACGACTTATTCAGATTTTTTTTTACTATAGTAGACTTAGCGTATGCAACTGTCAATATTTCAAGAGTTTTAGAGAACTGAATTCCATTTTTGACACCAAATTTAATGCAAATCATTTGCTTCATTTTTTGGTAAAAGTAAATCACAGAGTACAAGAAACGCTTATAACTTTGTGTGCCTGTCACAAACAAACAAATAATTCTATAGAGCTAAAGCCGTGAATATATGCTCGATACACCTGTAAACCAACATAAAATAAAAAGAAATCGATAATCGAATGGACGTAGCTCTTGATATTTGCAAAGTCACCTTATTATTTGAAGACACCTCGTATAATTAGGCGAACTTCAATTAATAATTTTTGTTTTGGTTTAAATGTTATTGTTTATTCGAATTTAATACCGAAAGTATGCATTTTCATTCGAAAAGATTCATCTAAGTATACTGTAAATATTATAGTCATTATATGTGGAAAGGTACCGGTATTTCGGGAATGGGAGAGAATTAAATCTAAAATTTTTGATATTACAAGTACTATTAACCTTACTAAATACGTCAGCCAATATTTCATGGATCTCTTCTCGCAAAAAGTCTACTCAAAATATAACGGCCCCCTCCCACCTCGCCCACTAACCGAAAGTCCAACTTGGCGGTCTGCTGCGCTGTCCGTATCTTTCGCCTCAGGTGTTCCGCAAAGCGAGCGCCACCGGCGACGCAGCAGTGCTGCCTCCGCCTCCTCCTCCGTGAGCAGGACACAGTTCCAAGGGCTCCAGGGCGCGTCGAGCTCGTAGCGCGGCAGTCGCAGCTCGCGCGGATCCGCGCGTTCGCTGAGCACCGAGTGCCCGTGCCAGATATCGAGTACGAGATGCCGGACGTCTCGGGCCGAGAGGGCGTCTGCCACGCCGTCCTCTACGCCCAGCTCGCGCTCGGTTTGCCTCACCGTCGCGAGGATGTGAGCGTAGGGCTTCAGGTCCACGTGGCCGCGCACATTCGCGTGGAGCCGCACACAGGCTACACATAATAGGTATAGTTAGAGATTTAGAGGTTTCTGATCAATAAGTCCTCGGAGAATCTCAGAGGCTACGCACATGGTATCGCACGTGCGATGCTATAAACCAGTTATGTATCGGAGATCGAAGGTTTCGTTTCTGTTTGATCGCGAAAATCCAAAAGTGGGGAAGAAATTGGAGTGCAATTGGATATGGATTACACGGAGACAGACGAACAACAAAGTCATACGAGTAAACATGAACTTCTCGTATCTCGTAAATACTATCACGATACTTGTGTGCTTTGTGCAGAGAAAACAAGCAATATCTGAATGCGATCTGTCCGACGACCCTCTAAAGGATCACTACGCAAATCGCCTGTTTTCAAGAAGCATCATAATTCACTAGGTATCTGAAAAACCTTCAGCCATATTCATAGAGTGACTTTGTTTTAATCATTATTTGCATTAAACAGTTTCTGTCAGTTTCTAAAAAAAAAAATTTATTGAAAAGGAATCAAAACTAATGTGAATTTAGTCCGTGGAAGATATATTCCCCTGTATTTGCAACTGCTTTGAATTGAATACATCAATTTCAACGTGACCAAGATGAAATCAAGAATATTACGTTAAGTGACCGACGATGGAAATTGTGCGATATAGTTGAGATTACATGGGATTTAACTAATACTGTCAATTTAATTTTTCATATATACAATATGAGCATCGTATTCTCTATCAATTAAGAATGAACGTAATCACGTGATCTTATTTAAGATGATTTTCGAGCACATACGTCGCATTTTTAATTACTTTATGCGCAGAGTGGTTATTGTAGATGAAACATGGATCCACCATTACGCACTCTAGGAGAAAGAGTAATTAAAACAGTCGATTGCTAGAGATAAACAAGTTCTATAAAAGCCAAAGACAGTCAAATAAACTGAAAAGGTTGTGGCTACTGGAATTTGGGATGCTCGTGTTATTAGTTTTATTAAGTATTTAAAAAGGCGGCAAACTATTAGTAGTCAATCTTATACATCATTATTGAAGCAACTTGATGAGAAAATAAAAGAAAATCGTCCTCATTTAAATATCTTTCTTTTTATCCAGGACAATGAACTCATACATACATACTTGCACAAATTCGATGGCTAAAATGGAGCAATTAAATTTTGCATTAGTAGACCATCAACTTTATTCATCAGATCTGATCTTCTTATTTCCAAATTGAAAGAAATAGCTCAATCGACAACGACCTGCGTTGAATGAAGTCATATCTTGCGCAAATTATTACTTTGAAAAACTATCCCGGTCATACTATTCTAAAGGCTTAAAAACATTGTAGTGATGCCTGTCAAAGTGTATTAAAAGGTGATATTATTTTAAAAAATTTATCCATCAGTAGAAGTTTTTTTATTATCGTTTTCTAAAGACTTACTGACTTTACTTGATAGATATAGATACGAAGTTTGACATGAACATTTTCATGTGAACAATATATTCGAGAGGTCGATACCGCTATCGACAAGGATATTTCATTTTTATTATTGTTATTATAGAGCATTGTCTTTCAAACGCGGTAGAATACACTACTACAGTGAATGCATCGACTTGTTTGAACCTTTCAAATTTAATTATAAATACATATTATTTCTATTACCTTTGCATTTGTTCACCTGTTTTTTTCTTGACACTACGGGAAATTTACTGCGGGAGAGCAGTTTTCGGCAGCTTATGCAATACAGTTGATCTGTTTCTAACGGCTCGCGAAATTCGTAATCGTATAAACCGATGTCGAGTTCTCCGTCCACGCTCTTGCAGTCGCAATCGTGGGATGTCTTAACGAATTGCAAAAAAGCACCTGCGTGAAGAAGACAACCGTTTGTAAATAAATTTTCTTTAATAAATTGCAAACACAGGTTGAAATTAAATTATTGACAAACATGACATTCTAATATCTTTACATTGTCATTATATAATACTACTTTATAAAACTAGGTCTCGTACAACGTGAGCATGAATAGATAAGTAAGCAAGAGTGCTACACAGGGAAGGAAGGGCATACAGCGAACGCGCGCGCACGCATTACCTAGATTTTGTTACAATTTAATTATTTTCGTTAAATAAATATACATTATAAATTGAAATTTCTCCAGAAATATTGTTTATATCGAAAAACTGTATAGAACAAAAAATATATATTTTAAAGAGATCTATAATTTTCGTTATGAAATTTTGTTTTTAAATTTTTCTTATTTTCTAAGATAAATTCAACCATGACTTTTATGTAATTTTCACGAATTTGAAAATAATTATTCAAGTTCCATCTAAAGACATTATTATTATATTTATATCGTCTAAAGACAGTATTCGTAATCGGCGCACTAAAAAACATAAGTATATAAATACTCAAATAATAGGACGAGGCGACTATCTCGAATCTCACTAATTACAGCCACGTCACTGACGAGGTTGGAGAGGAACCTCGAGATAGAACTGTAGATTACTTTCTCTAGAAATATTATCATAGGTAAAATTTTTATAGGAATATACATTTATACTCAGAGTAGTTCTACATAGATTTTATTAAATTGTTTAACGAATAGGTTATATTATTATCATTTTAAATATTTTTTAAATATATATTTATTTCCTTTGCATATTTTTTTGAAGATTTGACTAATCTATTTCAAAATCATTCAAATTTAATGAATAAAATTAAAGAAAAGTAAAAACTTTTCATTATGATTATCAACTATTTTTTCAGCTATAAATTTCGAGCTTGTCAAGTTCATACCTGCCTTTTTTTACTAATCATGAATTATTAGAATACATAACAAAAGAACTTTCTCCTAAAACATTGATAATTCAAGATAATTAATTATTTTTTATGAGTCCATGCGTGAATAGTATTTATTTGTAAAATCTATTTTTATGAATCTTGAGTAGCAACTTTTTAACCTACTCATGTAATATTTAAATACTTATATATTTTGTCCTCTACTTATTATAATTTTATATCAAGAGCGTATTCATTTTAATATCTATTCTTCATCTGCTTATTATACTTTTATTAGCACTTGTAGAAAAATCCATAAGTTATGCCGTTTGTCCCAGATGTACAAAATTACAATATACAGCGACATACAGTGCACGATTACTACTAGTACACATATGGAATATTCTCATTTAACTATTATTAATCATTCTTTGTAAAGAAAATCAAGTTTCACTAAATTCTCGCATACAAAATATTCAAAGAAACTGAAAATATTTCTACGAAAATAAAACCTTGAACTACAATTTTACATATAACTTTATAATAGATTTTAGATTAATAATATTTTTTAAAATTTAGTATAAATACATTCCAAATGGCGCTTCCAAAGAATGAAAAAAAAAGTTATCTTTTACCAGTTTGTATAATTTATTTCTGAAAATATTACTATATATTGAAATACGGTTCTCTGTTTCTTTACAAACTATAAATTTAAAAATGTCTGCTTTTAAATTATTTTTATTTCTTTCTATAAGCACTAGTTATTTTACTAGTGATGGTAAGTTATTTTCATTTATAATATACTTAATTTATTAAGACTTTGTCAAACATTAAACAATTACATTTCTTGAATGAAAACAAACTTTCACTATCTCATCTTTGAATGAGATAATATTAATGTAACTCAAACCTTGAATTGATTTACTAATTTAAGATCATGTAAATAAATAATTTTGGAATCTCTGGATATATACGCATATTATATTATTCATATATATTAGTACTATTATCTTTTAAAATGTGCACCAAACTGATTATAAACCTAAGTAAAAACAAAATTAAGTATACTCGCAGGACATTTTCAGATGAATTAATTTAAGTATCAAAATAATACTGATCACACGCATTCCACTTTTTTGTAAAAATTTATTTTTAAAACAACCAGTATGAGGTTTTACATCAATGCAAATAGTTTTTTCCTTTTCAATATTATAGATAGTATAGATAGTACTAAAGTTTTCAAAATAATTATTTAATTTTTATATCCATTAGAAACAAGATTGCTAAAACGTTCAATATTTAGATGTGATCTCATGAGCCTTCGGAATGATGCCAGAAATTTAGTATTTGATCTGTGTTATAATTTTAAGATATCGATATATTTGTGTTGAAGACTAATTGATTTTATTCTGAAAACAATATATGGTTTACGTTAACTCGCAATTTAGTAGGAAGGTACTTCTGAAATATGCCCATAAAATATTAACGTCAACTTTTTTTAGTTAAATTTCCATTATTTCTATGGTTGTCAAATATCTCTCTTCCGCATTTTTGCTCTTCATTCAATGCTTTATAAAAAGTGTTACAGTGATCGGATTTACTTCAAATATGCGCCGTTTTGTTCAATAATCTGTTTCCATCTAGACGGCAACTTCATAATACCCCTCTCCTTATTTGCGAAGAACTCGGACAGCCACTGTTCACAAGCCTTTTTTGAGTCCAACTTTACACCAGCAAGGGCCTTTGACATAGACAGGAACAGGTGGTAATTACTTGGCGCTATGTCCGGGCTATATGCTGGATGCGGTAAAACCTCCTATCTGAACTCCCGTAGCTTCGGACGAGTCATCAACGAAGTTTGTGGTCTGGCATTATCCTGGTGGAAAACTACACCCTTCCTGTTGACCAATTGCGGACGCTTCTGGCCGATAGCCTGCTTCAAGCGGTCCAGTTGTTCACAGTAGATGGTAGAATTAAGCGTCTGGCCATATGGGAGCAGCTCATAGTGGATGATTCCCTTCCAATCCCACCAAACACACAGCAAAACCTTCGTGGCCGTCAATCCCGACTTGGCCACTGTTTGGGACGGTCCACCGGCCTTAGACCACGACCGTTTTCGCTTGATATTATCGTATGTGATCCATTTTTCGTCACCAGTCACCATCCGCTTCAAAAATGGATCGAGTTCGTTCCATTTCAGCAGCACATCGCAGGCGTTGATTCGGTCCAAAAAGTTTTTTGCGTCAAATCATGCGGCACTCAAACATCAAGCTTTTTTTTATCCAGCCTTCTGCAGATGGTTTAAAATGGTCTGGTGACTAACTCTCATCTCCGGGACGATGTCACGAGATGCCACATGCCTGTCTAACTCGAGAAATTCCATGATCGTCACAGGTCTTCCGCCCGTTGGCTTATCCATGGTGTCATTTTCACCGGCCCTGAATCATCGAAACCATTTCTCTGCGGTTCGAAGTGATAGCGTGCCATCCCGCAAAACATCATTAATCCCACGGAACGTTTCTCTAGCGGATTTGCTTCTTTTCTTTTCTTCTTCTTTTTCTTGTTACAGTGTCACGTTTCCCTTTTTCCCTCAGAATAGCTTAAGCGGTAGCGCCAGAATTAGTTTGAAAAGAAAGAGAATTTTCCGGTGAAATCGAGAGAATAACCGAATTCAGTTTTTAGTTAGAAAGTAACACGAAGTATATTCATAAATTAATATAACTAACACAGATTATATATTTTTATACTAGAGCACACGCTTTTATTTATTCATAATTATTTAGTTTACTCCGCGCACTTATAATAATATTCTCACACACTATCTATCATCTATCTATTTACTGGAGATATTCAATGTAATTTTTTGCATTTTGGTAGAACAGTGAATACACCTCTGTAGTCAGAGGCGCTATACATTTCTCTTAGGTTACAAATTTATTAACTTTAGACTATTAATATACAATTTTTCGAAACTTATCACTGTTTACACGATTAACAGAAGATTACCGAAACTCCGGAGCACTATTTATATAAACACATCTTAACTCTTCGACGGGTTGTACGCGAAATTCTATTACCAGGTATACCGGTATGAAATGAGCGTTTTCTTATGAAAGAAAACCCTAATGTTAACGTGAAAGTGAAAAACATTTTATTCAAAATATAGCCCATTGTTTTGTCCACATTCGGATCACCTTTCTGGAAATTTGTGAATACCACGTCAATAGAATTTTTTTTTTTGTTTAAAGCAAACCAATCAGACACCCATTTCTCGACATCCTCGTAGGAATCGAAGTACTGTTCAGTCAGTGCTTGTTCCATCGATGAAAACAAATGTTAATCGGAAGGAACCAACTCTGGTCAATACGACGCATGGGGTAGCAACTCCCACACAACTGCTTTGATTGTATCTTCTTTTCCTTTGTGTATCCTATGAGCAAGTGCATTGTCATTGAGCTAAATTTTTTTGCCGCCTTTTATAGCCCATTCTGGTTATTTTTAAATCAACGCATGATTTAAATTGATTATTTGTTTTCGACAGCGGTTGGTATTATTTGTTTCACCGGGTTTTAACAACTCATCGCAAATACAACACAATACCGCCAAACATACAGCTGTCTTGTTGCCGAATCTATCTGGGTTTATAGTCGATATTAAAGGTTGTCCCAAACTAATCCATCATTTTTTCTATTTGGTATTCTTGAAATAGACCCATTTTTCATCGCCAGTAAGAATTCGATGCAAAATCAATTTTTTGTCTTTGAAGCAAAATTTTACAAATGTTTTTTTCCGTTTTCCATTTGCCTTTAATCCAATTCATTCGGCACCTGTTTTCGACACTTTTAGAGCTTTTGGCTGTTAAACAGTCAGAAATTGTTTACTGTGCAAGATTTAACATTTACATTCTCTGACATTTACTTTTCAACCAAAATGTCATCTTCATCCAATATCGTTTGCATTTCGGCGTCTTTAAGCTTTTTTGTTGGTCTTCTACGTCAATGGTCATATGAAAATTATTCTTCTCTTAAAAGCATCTTTTGCATGTTGCTTCTGATAAAACATATCATCATATGCCTCGATAAGCTTTCTATGTGACTTTGTAGAATTTTTCTTGAAATAAAAATAATAAATTAATGATTTCCACACTTTCTAGTACAAAATTCGATGTGTGTGTGTGTGTGTGTGTTATTTAACGTCGCTCTATTTATGCTTCCAAATACCGGTGCTAATCAGTGACGGCGGTTTACGATGTGTTTGTAAACAAAGCACATTAAATTATTTCAGCGGTGCCCGTGTCAATCGGCCTGTGTCTAGCGATCGAGCCATCATAGACCTCAATTTGATATTTTAACACGATGAAAAAATATAATATTCTTTGTTCAAATACTTGATCTATACTAAATATGCTTGACAGTTGTCATAGCAACGGAATGAAAAAAAATTTAAGACTCGTTCACAACAAACGTTTTCTATCAAGACATTTGTATTGTCATTCGCTCTTCATACCGGTACACCTAGTACATACATAATCAGTTCGGACTTACATTGAGTTGTACGGCAGATAGAGATTTGACCGAATGATTATTACATTTCTTCATTTATAGTAATGAAACAATCGTTACAATTATAATCATTAGTTGATGCATAATTAAATATCATTATAATTTGTTTTTCAAAATACTCATAATTAAAATCTTATTTAATTTGCAACATATTTTTCTAGCATTAGTAGCAGAAAGTCTTGTCAGTACTAAAGTTGCATTTGCAAATGTTTTCACTTATCAAGCTGCTTTTATGGGAAAAGCAAATGGTAGTAACATAGCAGTTCTTCAAGGTAGTGGAGGAATTATAAGTGACAACCATATATTAGGCGCTGCTCAAACCTTCATAGACGAAGAGGGTGACCATCGAGAATGGACTTTTTACGCTGTTGTAGATGAGAATGATTTAAAAAGCGAAAGCATTATTTTAAGAACTATCAAACAAATTTATTTGCCTGAACGTGGTAGCTATGTGAACAATGATATTGCAGTTGCAGAGGTAAATATATTTATCAAAATAATTTAATTTCTTGAAATAACGAAAATTATATAGATTGAAATCCGTACATTCATGTCGTTAGATAAAATTATAATTTTACATCTGTTTAAACTATCTGTTGAAATTATTTTCATCTTTTTTGGCCTATCCGATGCAATTATCAAGTCTTATTTATATGTAAATGCCAAAACTAAAAAATAAATACTTGATCCGGCACATCTGACTTTTCGTACTACTTATATCGCCATGTCCACGGAAATAAGGAAAATAAGTTCGCCGCCTAATACATTTTTGCTTATTTTTCGAAATTAATATTGAAATTTCATTCATGTTTTTTTTATGGATTTCCATTTTCGTGGCAAACCACTACAGTGTTCGTAACTAGCACCTGAAAAAACGTAAGTATAGGCATTTTCATCTCTCCCTCCTTCTCTCTCTCTCTCTCTCTCTCTCTCTCTCTCTCTCTCTCTCTCTCTCTCTCTCTCTCTCTCTCTCTCTCTCTCTCTCTCTCTCTGCCGCCTCTGCGTTTATATATATGCGCAGACGAGGGATAGACGTAGCAGTATCCTTCTGTGCTTTATTGTGAGTATGCTTGTGCTGATGCAAAAATTTAGCTTCAATTTTTCTTATAATACAGGTGTTGAAGTTAATAAAAATTTATGCGACAATATGTAAGTCAACATAAAATTTTACGCTTTAAACTTTTGTTTGAACTTTCTCCTTCTATGATACTTCTAATTCCTGAGGATCGAAAACATAAAGTATCAAAAATATACCGTGTACCAATTTGAAACCTTTATTGTCTGATATGAAACGATTTAATTGATTTGAAATCGTCGTCTGAAGGAGAACAATAATATTAAAAAATTCAAATAAATAAAATCCATAATTAAATAGGATTATCTTTTATCATTATTAGGTGAAATTACTTTTAAATTTATATCACAATTTTATGAAGAAAATATAATATCATAATTGTAATAAAAAATAATTATTATAAAAAATATTAAAGGTATACATAAATACTCGTTATAAATGTATTTAAAAAGATCTCTGTTTCAGCTGGATTATTCATTAAGGATTCGTAGAAATCCTAATTTAAGTAAACTTGAGTTATCAGATTTTCATTCGTTATTCATTACGAAGAGTGGAAGAGTAGCTGGATACGGTTATCACACGTCTAGAACAACTGTGGATAATGATGGTCAAAATGTATTTGATGGTGGTGAGATCGACGAAAAGCTTAGGTTTGCAAAAGTTGAAATTATGGCTAATAGTGATTGTCTATATTTCATGAATCGTGAGCATCGGAACTATTTTTGTGGTCAAATGTTTTCAGAAGAAGCAAACAGAAAGTGGGGAATATGTAAGGTGAGTAGAGATCAAAATATACAATATGAACCTTTAAGTTCTGTAATTTGTCTTTATGAAACGTTACTTCAGCCGTAAGCAGAATAAAATTAATTATAATAATGATAAATTATGAAAAAAATAAGCCATCAAAATATACTATCTATGAGGTGTGTTCGAATAATACGGTGACTTTGCAAATATCGAGGGCTACGACCGTTTGATTATCGATTTGTTTTTATTTTGTGTTAGTACAGGTGTACCGAGCAGATTTTCACGGCTTTAGCTCCATAGCATTATTTATTTGTTTGTGACAGGCATATAAAGTTATAAGTACTTCGTGCGGTCGGTGATTTTCTTTTACCAAAAAATGAAGCAAAGTGTTTGAATTAAATTTTGTGTCAAACATGGAATTCAGTTCTCTAAAACTCTTGAAATATTGACAGTTGCATACGCTAAGTCAACTTTGAGTAAAAAGAATGTGTATAAGTGGTACAAGCTGTTCCAAAAGAGGATGTCAAAGACGAATACCGCCATGGACATCGTCCTAGCACATCAACAACAGATGAAAACGTTCAAGCAGTGAAACATGTTGTTTTAAAAAATCGTTGAATCACTATCAGAGATGTTGGTGAAGATATTGGCACATCGTTTGACTCATATCATGTTTCTTTCGGATGTTTTGGGCATGAGACGTGTGTCATCCAAATTCGTTTCAAAATTGCTTAATTTTGATCAAAAGAACTGTCGCATGACCATAGCTGAGATATTGATTGAAGTCAATTATGATGCTGATTTTCTCAAAAGAGTTATAAATAGTGATAAATCATGGGTAGGGTATGACGTCGGAACTAAAAACCAATCACCCAATTGAAGAATCCAAAAGAACCAAAATCGAAGAGAGCACGTCAAGTTCGATCAAATATCAAGGATTTTCTGGCTGTCTTCTTTGATTACCGTGGCGTAGTGCATGAAGAATTCTTACTACAAGTACGTACGATTAAAAAGGAGTACTATTTTAAAGTTATGCGCCGTTTGCAACAGGCCGTATGCAAAAAACGTCCGGAACTTTGGAAAACCACTTCGTGGCTTTTGAATCACGATAATGCAGCTGCTCTTTCATCGTTGCTTCTTAGAGATTTTTTGGCCCACCATAGTTATGCCTCCATATTCACTAGATTTGGCACCCAGTGATTTTTTTCTTTTCCCAAAAGTAAAAAGCCCCATGAAAGGACATCGATTTTCAATGATTGAGGAGATAAAAACTGCATCGCTTAAAGAACTCAAGGCTATACCAAAAAATGATTATCAGAAGTTTCCGCCGTATTGTAAATGATTACAATAAGTTTCCGCCTTTTTTATAAAGAAATAAGAATTTATTGTAAGGAAAGGTACAATTAATGTCATTCAAATTATTGTCCGTCATTTTCTACTACTTGTGACCATCTTGCGGGCAGTAAGTGAATACCCCATCTAAAAAATTGCTCGTCTTTTGAGGCGATCCACAAATCGACCCATTTCTTCAATTCCTCGTAAGAAGTGAAGTGCCGCTCAGCCAGCCCATGAGTCATCGACCGGAATAGGTGGTAATCTGAAGGAGCAATGTCTGGTGAATACGGCAGGTGGGGTAGGACGTCCCAATTTAGTACTTCTACCGTTTCCTTTACGATTTTTGCAACATGTGGCCGAGCGTTGTCATGCTGAAAAATGACTTTATCATGCCTGTTGGCATATTGTGGACGTTTAATCTTCCATGCTCGGCGCAATTGCATCAGCTGTTGTTGGTAACGTTCTTTGGTGACGGTTTGATTCTGTTGTTGTAGTTCGTGATAAATTACTCCAAGCTGATCCCACCAAATGCACAGCATTAGCTTCTTGCCATGAAGGTTTGGCTTGGCCATCGAAGTAGAGGCATGCCCGGGCTTACCCCATGACTTCCTACGCTTTGGGTTGTCGTAGTGAATCCACTTGTCCTCTCCCGTCGCGATTCGATGTAGAAATCTTTTGCGATTTTGTCTTTTGAGCAATCGTTTGCAAGCGAATAAACGACGCTCAATGTCTCTTAGCTTCAGTTCGTAAGGAACCCAATTTCCTTGCTTTTGGACCATACCCAGGGTCTTGAGACGTTGTGCAATAGCTTGCTAAATCACTCCTAACTCTTCTGCAATTTCTACTTACGTTTGGCACGGATCGTCCTCCCGTAAAGCTTCCAATCCTGTGTCATCATATATTTTGGGCATTCGACTATTTTGTCTTCCACGTCAAAATCACCACTTTTAAATTTTTGGAACCACTCCCGACAAATTCTCTCACTTAAATTAATATCACCATATGCTTCTATGAGTAGCTGATATGCTTCAGCTACAGATTGCCTTAAATGAAAGAAATAAATTAACAATTCCCGTAAATGACGCTTACTTGACTCAAAATTTACTTTACATCTTAACACGATGAAAACTAAGTGATGCTAGCAAAAAGTCAGAGGTATTAAAAAGTTATTCTGTTTACAGATATCAACATATACTATATGACTTTTTACAGCTGACAATTGCGATGTTATCTTATCGGTGGCGCCATCTTTTCAAAACGGCGGAAACTTATTTGTGCACTTAATATTTGAGGGAAGTTACTTTGATTAATAAATAAGTATATTTTGAGAAAACCAACAGGTTACCTTATTTTTTTAACACATTTCGTATATTCGATGATAGCTGTCTAATATAAAGTAATCAAAGAGATCAGGAGTCAGGGATAAAACGAGTGCCATCAATGATTAATCGCAATTAATTTGTATGACACGAACACCACAGACCTGGAAGTACAAAGACTCGAACATAAACCCAGTTAGAGCAATTCACTACATAGATAGCGTATCTAGCTCGCAAATCCTCGCGATTGTCATGACACGTACACGAAGGTATCCAGAGTAGAGTACCAGTGGTCGTGGATCACCGGTGGTGGTGGAAGAACCTAAACATTATCTAGAGCAGGTCTCGGCCAGAATGTCTCGAATTGCTTCGTAGTTGTTTAGTTGCGGTACGCTAAAGCATTGTAGCAAACACATATAAATAAGAATGCAACTGTATCTGGCTTGATTAGAAAATTAATAATAGGAAAGGGTATACTTGATTTATTTCATTAATATATTTTATGATTTAGAATCATTCTAAAAAGCTTTACAAAAGAAATAGAAAATTTTTCGTAAAGCACATAGAACGACAGAATTACAAATAAAAAAACTTAGAAAATAACCCAAGTGATTACATTTTTTAAAGTTATTATTATAATAATGCTAAAATTTGATTAAATAATTTAATTTATAAATTATATTAATACATAATAAGCGCTATCATGTCCAACAATTTATATAGTATATGCCTCGTGTTGCAGAGATATATTTTAGTGCTTTAATGTTAATTGAATAAGAGACTCCACAAAATTATATTGTAATAAATCTAAACTTGTTCATTACAGCTTGATCATGGTAGTCCACTCGTTGTTAATCTTAATGGTGTAGATATAGTTGTGGGCGTGGCAAGTACACATAATGCAGAGTGCGATGATTACTACTTTGGTGGTCTGTACACGGATGTAGCTTATAATTACCGCTTCATTAGAAGAGTAATTGAACACCCATCTGGATCTAGTGCACGTGTGATCATAAATCGACCTCACCAATTGGATAATGACAATCTTCTTCCAGAATCCTCCAGTTCTTCCTTGAGCAGCAGATTCAGAAATTTCCGACTCGGGTTTAAATGAGATATAACTCTGAGTATTGAATTTTTATACACGTAGAAGAAAACCATGTGAAAGATTAATTATGTATATTATTTAAAATAAAAATTTTTTAAGTTAAAAAGCCATGACGGCGAGTAGGAAAATCTTGTTAACTACTATTTTTTGTAATCTTCTTCAAAGCCCAAAATCATGCTCAGTGAAATAGCAACATCAAAGATTCTTTGTCTATCCACCAGAGATTTCGACGATTTCTCATTGCCAAGCTAGCCTGCATTTTCCAGCATGAGAGTCTCATTGGGAATAATTATTACATTAGCGATGATTACAACTTTAGTGGTCTGTACACAGATGTAGCTTATAATTACCGCTTCGTTAGAAGAGTAATTAAACACTCTTCTGGATCTAGTGCACGTGTGATCATAAATCGACCTCACCAATTAGGTAATGACAATCTTCTTCCAGAATCCTCCAGTTCTTCCTTGAGCAACAGATTCGGAAATTTCTGATTCAGGTTTAAATGAGAGATAACTCTGAGTATTCAATTTTTATACACTGTAGAAGAACACTGTCTGAAAAATTAACTATGTATAATTTTTAGGATAAAAATAAAATTCAGTATTTTTCTTTGGTACCTAAATTTTGAATGGTTATTATTTAGGAATCTGATTTAGTATATTATTTGACAGATGGCATATATAAATATTATTAAATTAGTTTCCTTAATACTTTACTTGTATTTGCAATTATTGATACTAATATGTGATCCTACTACTGAAATTCAACTGTGCTAATTACAACAAAAATTTTAAGACAGAATTTCACGTGTTAATCGTACTGTCTTTTAATAAATTTTTAGTTATTATTGAAATGAAGCAACTCTTAATTTTCTAATAAAATAAAATTTTAATGAAAAGTATATTATCGCTTAACAAGTGATGATAATCTTAAAAAGTGCAGCCTTGTTACCAGTACGATATTGATGTTTTAATAAATTATTTAAAATATATAATTTTAATATACTTTCATTTGCACAGATTATATTTGTAGAAAGAATATAATCTTTTTATTATTAGTAAGTATAGATTTCTCTATAACAAAAAGCAAGGCACTTCATCCAAGCTGATGTTGCATCCAGTAACGTTTGAGATGTAAATTATATGGAAGTATATTACATCTCGCAACGTCGTATTTAGAATACATGACAGAAAAGAAAAAATAATAGAATTATTAGACGCAAAATATTACACATTTAAAATGACATTCTTTACTCCACCAGAGTCAACACTTACAGCTCAATAAAGGTTTGACTTTTGTAAACGTACGTAACCAAAAAATTGTGCGACACTGAAAACCGAGCTCAGACTTGCACCCGTACTTTCCCTCACTACGAAATAAAATACAAAGATCGTTTTCAGATGATCACTAATACTTTTCTGTGAAACAATATCTTATCAACAGCTGAATTTAATATTAAATTAATAAATTAGAGATATAAGAATTACGTATATTCGTAAACAATAGTTCATATACTATATAGATATATGTATATATGTATATGATAAAGTAGAATTAAGATGACAAAAGTAAATGAATGAAGAGTATGCGTTAATTAATAATATTATAATTTCAAAAAATTATCTTGAAAAGGTAGACACATTTTCAAAAATTATTATACAAAGGTAGATACCTCCATTACTCATAATAAAATTTTTTCTTGTTATTTAAAGTTGCTCTATTTATACTCCCAAATACTCAACTATGAAAGTCTATGATCTATTTTTCAACAAATCACATGTAACATATGACAGTGGTTCTTGTGTCAATCGTCTGAGTCCAGAATTGGAACTCGGATCACCAAGTTACTAATCCTTCGCTATAGCGATCAGGCCATCGTAGACATCTCATATTAAATTTATAATAGTTATATTATTACAATATAAAGATTCATTATGAGTTCACTTAATTTATAAGTAAATTAGCGTTAAATTATTGTTTTTCTAAATTCTACTAGCGACTAGCATAGGTTCTTGACGAATAATTCCTTCAAATTTATGTTTTCAAATTTTGTCGTTACGAGAAAACGATATTTATCCGGAAGTTCAACATTATTACTTTTGAAGCGTCCAAACGAGTCTGTGGATATAGTATCCGACAAAGAATTGTCATAATGAATCTCAACAAGAATTCTATGAGCTCCAACTTTGTCTTGTTCATTCAATTATATTTAATATACTAAATACGTCATTAATGATATATAATCTTTTCAGACTTGCATTAAATGATTACGTCCATGCTTTACCATTCTCTGTGGATTTCTGGTATCCCATAGGCAGTGCCGTAATAGTAAGTTGGGGATCCTCAAACATTTACGAAGTAGTAGATCGTTGTGCAGCAAGTATTGTACAGGTGTTGAATATAGAAGTGATGCCCATGAGCGTATGCAAAGATGCTATAAGAGCACATATGCAAGAAAATGGCATGGTGTTTACAAATGATTCCTTCAATAAATTTCATTTCTGTACAGGTTCACTCGAGAGAGCCTTTAACGGTCCAACTTGCGTAAGTATTACATAAAATAAACTATAGTTTCATAGTTTAATATTTTATTGAAAGATGTGCATCGTAGAAACAGTATAGAATTAGAGCTATTAAAATAGATTAAATAATACAGAAATTCTAACAAGTGTTAGACTTCAATTATTTTTAAGTTACTTTCTTACTATTTCGCTACCTTATTATTATTTAATATTTTTATTTAGGGTGACTTAGGTGGCCCATTAATGCAACAAAATTTAGATGGAGGCTTCGAAGTTGTTGGGATACTTTCCTTAGGAGTTGGATTTCCAGAGTTAGGAGTTTATATCCATATTTCTCATTTCGTTTCATGGATTAAATATGAAATTGCTAAATTCCCAGATCAAGTGTAAGAGGAATATTCTTGAAAATTGTTCATCAACTATTATTAGTTATAAAGATTTATTTAAAAAAATAAAAGAATCAGTTATTACTTTTTACATTACTATCATTTTTTATTCTCCAAAGAGACGCAATTAATAGTAATAGGTAAATAGTAGTAATAGTAATCAAAGTATATCCATATCTTTCGGAAATATATCATAAACAATGGACGACTTGGGAGCATTAAGAAATCTATTTAAATATACTTTTAATTCAATGTCATCTTTGAATATTTAAATGAATTAAATGATATGTATAAGATATATTACAGTTTAAGTAAGAATCGAATGTTATTTTGTTATATTGTTGACGATTGGAGTTTCGTTCCTACCACTATTACTTTCGAATAAAATATATTGATTTAATATAAAAATGTAAAAACAAATTCTTCATTTAAGAATATTGACTGTATTAAATTATCTAAAATCGTCAAAATAGCTGATGTATCTACTTGTTGTGTACCTAACATTTATAAAATAATTTTTAATTAGAAAACTTTCACTCAAAATTAACTTGTTTATGATTATTTTACAAATTGAATAATTTAATTATGAATTTTCAATAGTAAAAAACGGGGTTTCAATCTATTTATCCTAGATCAACACGAACTAACTGAAATGGTAAAAAGTCAAGATAGTGCGTCATTAAAACTTCTCGAAATTTAAACCTCAAACAAATGCCTTGACGTTTTCATAAATTAATGGCGTGCATGTCGCGCAACAAGAATTAGTATTTAAATCTAATTATATTATATCATCTTCCTATTTTTCAAAATTTTTTTACATCTTTACTAAGATTATAAATCTAAAATTTATATTAACTTTTTTAAAAAAAATTGGTACGCATTTCTCATACTAATTTCCCACTAAAAATAAATATATTCAACTGTAAAAATTTCTTAAATTAATTTAAAATTAAGATATACATATTCAAACGTAGAAAGCTTTTTTTACGTAGTATAATACAATGATCCCCTTCCCTCCTCGTCGCGAAACCGTAACAGAAGTGATCAATCCCTCCCTCTTTAAGCCGTTATGTAATTTATGGATAGCCCCTTAGAGATCTGTAGAGTTCTAGGGTTACTGTTTCCCGTTCATCGAACAGCTTCAAAGAAAACTACTACGCATAGTTTATTAATGGTAAAATTAAAATTCTGTACTTTAATAAACAGAATTCGAATAATAGTAAAGACCAAAATGTATAATACTTAGAAAAATATGCGAGCTCTGCATATAATTGACATTATTTTTGGAATACATTAGTCTGCACATGTTCTATTTATATTCAATAATAGGATATGATAGGTTAAAAGCAGTTAAATAAATAGATTTTAGATTAATAATATTTTTAAAATATTTAGTATAAATATGTGTATATATTCAATATGGCCCTTCCAAAGAATGAAAAAAATTATCTTTTATTTGGTATAATTTATTACTGAAAATATTACTATAAATGTAAATACAGTTCTCGACTTCTTAACAAAGTCTAAATTCAAAAATGTCAGCCTTTAAATTATTTTTATTTCTTTCTATAAGCACTAGTTATTTCACTAGTGATGGTAAGTTATTTTAATTTGTAACATAAATAATTAATTGATTTACTAATTTAAAATCATGTAAATAAATGAGGATTTTTGAATTTCTGTATATATATGCATATAAATTATTCTTTCTTATTAATTCTATTATCTTTAAAAATATGCATCCAAGAGGTTATTAATCAAAGTAAAAAAAAAAAAAAAAAAAAAAAAAAAAAAAAAAAAAAATTTAAGAATACTCGCAGGACATTTTCAAATGAATTAAGTTAAGTATTAAAATATTGCTGATCACGCGCATTCCACTTTTTTGTAACATTTTAATTTTCAAACAACCAGTATGAAGGTTTGCATCAGGTTGGTCTTGAACCTCGGTACCGTTCAGACGTGTTTACACGTGAATGTGATAGCGAGTGCCTTCTATTTTCGTACTTGTATATACAGTGATTATATTAGTGAGTGCAGTGCAAAAATCAATTAAAGACTAGAGTCTTCTCTAGGAGCAAGTGTTTCTGCTCAAGAAACACTTGCCTCCGCTTACTAAAAAAAAAAAAAAACATGGCTAGCAATTCACAGTATGTTGAACCTAAAGTATCTTATGCTCAAATGGCAGAACAGTCGCAATTTCCTACAAGAGAGCAAGCAATCATTTTAGATTCCGTGGAAGGAATATCTATTCAAGAATACACTGTTGCTATTGGTAAAATTGTTGACCCAAAAAATATAAGATTCGTATCTAGAATTTCTCACGGAAGAATTTGTATGTACCTTGACAGTAAACAAACCGCGGACAAGCTTACTGAATCGCACAGAAGCGTAAACATAGGTAAACACACTCTCGAAATACGACCACTAATCTCAAAAGCAAAACGTATCATACTTTCGAATGTCTGCCCAGTTATACCTCATCTTGTTATTGTTGAAAAATTATCGAAAATAAACATCAAGCCAGTGTCGCAAATTTCCTTTATAAGAGCAGGTATTAATGACCCACAGTTTTCACACGTGCTAAGCTTTCGCCGTCAAATGTACTTATCTCCCGAGGATGTAAACATTCTTCCAGAAACTCTTCAAATCAACTATCAAAATACAGTATATTGGATTTACTTGTCAACGGAAAAACTTACATGTTTCTTATGCAAAGAGGAAGGGCACGTTGCGAAATTTTGCAAAAATCAAGAAATATTCTCCCAATCGACCATAAATCCTTCCTGCACCGAACCTAACAAAAATATGTCAGAACTGTCAAATAAAACCGAAGAAGGCAAATCAACCGACACGAGCAAAAATCTTGCCTGTAATGAAACACAGCCCGTTCCTATTACTTCAAAATTTTTACCGCCTCCACTTTTACGTACCAAACGAGCCTTATCTCACTCACAAAGTTCTAACAGTAGCGATACCACAAAACTACAGCAGCATAACGTAGAAACTTACACAGATAAAGAGCCCAAAATTTCCGTTATCAAAAATAAAAATAAAAAACCGAAAAATACTCCATCTCTACAAGATATTGACAAACAAATGGAACAAGCCAAAGATATTTTTGAAAAAAACGACAATAAATACCCGCTGGACTTTCTCAAAACAATAGAGTTTCTACACGCTACCTATGATAAGTCTAACATAATAAACGTAGCTCATACTTTTACGTATGATATTCCAACCCTTTCTAACATGCTCACTGACATATATCAAGAAAATATTGATAAAAATTTAAGAAATCGCATTAAAAGAATTTGTAAACGACTGTATGATCCGAATAACGTAGATAGCACAAGTGAAGATTGAAACCAGATTTAAGATTTTTTTGCTCATATAAATAATAACAATATAATGGCTAATAGTACGGGCACATACAAAAAAACAATAAAAATCTTGTATTGGAACATAAGAAGTTTTTTTCAACGGATTCAAGATATTGAAAGAAACCTTACCAACTTTGACGTCATAATATGCACGGAGTCTTGGCTTACTGAACAGGATTGCCTTCGATTTCCAGGATTTTTAACATTCAGAAAGGATCGACTCCACTCAAGAGGCGGGGGTATTATTATATTAATTCGACAATGCCTAGCGTTTTCCGAAATAAATAATATTGTTTCGCCCAATTCATCCGTCGAAGTATGCGGTGTACACTTTAATAATGTAAAACCAGCACTTAATATCTATGTATGTTATCGAACTCCAGGTTTTACGCTTTCTCAAGTTCATTGGGACACAATTTTCCAAAATATTAATAAAGATTCAAGCATTTTTGTTGGCGACTTTAATTCACATAATACTTGTTGGAGCTGTGATTTTTCAGATAGTAACGGGGTTAGACTTGCTAATTCTGCAGAAAACTGCAATTTATTCTTACATAACACTGATTCGATAACATACATCAATAGACATACATATTATACCTCAAACCTTGACTTAATATTTTCGTCTATAGACATATGCGACAAAATAAATGTAGATGTGCAAGATGAGACCTGGAGTTCGGATCATTATCCTATTTTTATAGACATAAATCTCGAAAAATATTTTTACTCTAAGAAATCTTTTAAACTTAGCACTGCTCGAACTAACTGGCACATGTATGTAGACCAACTTACAGCACAATACTCTAAATTTTTTACCCCTGAATATAACAATCTTAGCCCCAGTGCAAAATACAATAATTTCGTCGAAATCATCACTAATTCGATAATAGTCAGTACACCTAGAAAAATAAACACTAAAAAACAAAATAAAACAATAAAAAATCCAGTACAGTGGTGGGATCTCGAGTGCGACCGCGTCAAAAGGCTCAGAACAGCAGCAGAAAAAAAATGGATTTACTCGATGAACCTAGAAGATTTAATTAACTATAAAAAACAGTGTGCGGTGGCCAAAAAAACATTTAAAAACAAAAAAAAAAGCTGCTTTCGGAATTTTGTTGAAAATTTAGATTTTCACTCCAATTCGACGTATGTATGGAATAAGTGTAGAATATTTAATAACTGTTGGATTAAAACTAAACCTCAACATTCCATCGAAAATTTACAATCCTCGAATAAGATACAGAACGCTCTTGCCAAAATCAGTCCTCCTTGGGTACAAACCGATCCTCTTTCCCTTCCTATCAGCGGAGATAATGCATTTTTTGATAAACCTTATAGTTTCTCAGAATTTAACTTAGCCCTCAATTTTAAAAAAGATAAGTCTGCTCCAGGTAGAGATGGAATCAGTTTTCAAGCCCTCAAGCTTCTTCCAATAAAATATAAGCTTTTATTACTAGACATTTATAACGATATGTACTTTTACAGTGACTATCCGAATAGTTGGAAAGACTCTTACGTTCATTTTATAGATAAATCCGATAACAGCTCAGTCAGACCTATATCTATGACCTCATGTTTATGTAAACTTTTCGAAACTATTATTAAAAATCGTTTGGAATGGTGGGTCGAACACCACAATTACTTACCGGTTAATCAAAGTGGCTTCAGAAAAGGTAAATCCTGCGCCGATAACTTAGTTAATCTAACTTTAAAAATCGAAGAAGCCTTCAGGGAGAAAAAAGAGGTCTGTGCAGTCTTCTTGGATGTTGAGAGCGCATTCGACAATGTTAACATAGATATTTTGTTATCGAAACTCGCTTCTCTTGGATCGCCACCAAAATTAAACAAATTCATAAAATTTCTATGTCACGAACGATTTATATATACTGATATTTTAGCAGATAACTTTAGAACTGTACATAAAGGTGTACATCAGGGAGGCGTTTTGAGCCCATTACTGTACATAATATATAGTGCTTCTATTACTAAAAATGTAAATCCGAATGTTACCATTGCGCAATTTGCAGACGACATAAGCATTTTTATTAAATCAGCGTCGACCGCAAGAAGTGTACACATTATAGAAAAAGCCATAAAAACTGTCGATTTCAACCTTTGGTCGCTTGGTTTAACGTTATCACCTAGTAAAACAAAGTTCATTCATTTTAATAAAAAAAAAGATAATCCCCGGAACCGTGCAATTAAAAGTTAAAAATGTTTCTGTCCAATCGTGTGAATCCGCTCGCTTACTGGGGATCATTTTCGATTACTCTCTGTCATTTACACATCAAATTAATCATGTAATTAAAAAATGTATGCGACACATGAACATTATAAAGTTTCTATGTGGTACTTGGTGGGGCTCGAGCCCTGAAGCCTTAAACATTTTATATAAAAGTTTTGTCCGTTCCCTGATTGATTACTGTAGCTTCATTTACTTTCCAAAAGTTGTTTTAAATATGAAAAAACTTGAAAGCATTCAATTCATGGCTCTAAGAACTGCATTAGGATACCGTAAAAGTACTCCAACTAACATATTATTAGGAGAATCGAAACTTCCAACTTTAGAAGAACGTACTAAGTATTTATGTAACTGTTATTTAGCAAAAACGCTTGCTAACAATAATTCTCAGTTGTATAAATCAGTTTTTAAATATTACCATATCACAAGAAAAAAGCCTTTAAAAAAAGAAAGAATTCTAACTCAATGTATCTCTTCAATCGTTAACTCCGACATTACTAGCTCCTTTAGAAATAACAACTTATATGAATACGAGTACGAAACCCTTACAAACTCAATATCTATAAATGTCGAACTCGGCAACAAACTCATTGTCTCTCCCAATCCTTATCAACTGTTCCAAGACCATTTTATTAATAAAAATTTCTACGACATATACACCGACGGAAGCAAAACCTCAGATTCCTCCTACTTAGGCGCATCCTGCTTTTGTCCCGAGTTAAATATTTCCATAAGTAAAGCCATCAATAAAAATGCTTCAATTTTTACTGCTGAGTGCATAGCCATTAACGAAGCTTTAAATTACGCTTTAAATTATTTTAATTCTGATTTTTCCATATTTACAGATTCTTTAAGTGCTTTGTTGGCATTGAAATCTATAAGCTTAAAAAATAAAACCAATCCATACGTATTCGATATCAAAGATAAAGTTAACAAGTTTAAGGTCTTAAACCCTAATAACAAAATAGATTTTTACTGGATCCCTTCTCATATCGGTATTATAGGTAATGAAAATGCAGACCTTTTAGCAAAAAGGGCTACCACATCAGATATCCCTAACATAACAAATATCCCATTTTCCGACACTTTCTATACTTTTAAGCAGTCAGCCCTCATTGAAACTAGACGTAAAATTTTAGAAGAAGCAAAGTTTAAAGGGAAAAAATATTTTCTGTTTTATAACACTGAAAATAGAAAACCATGGTATGCAAAAAAAAACTTCCACGCGAACTTATTGTCACTATTAACAGAAGCAGAGCGAACCATTACAACTTAGCCGAATCCCTCGCCCGAATTGGCATCATCTCTAATCCTTCTTGTAAATGCGATAATGTATCCGATGAAAATTTGAATCATATTCTTTGGCGGTGTCCTCTTTACAATACTCCGAGAATCAAACTTCTGCAAAATCTAACTAGATTAAATATACTCCGCCCTTTTGCTATA
This sequence comes from Sycobia sp. Sy_11, assembly GCA_018907035.1. Classification (NCBI taxonomy): domain Eukaryota; kingdom Metazoa; phylum Arthropoda; class Insecta; order Hymenoptera; family Epichrysomallidae; genus Sycobia; species Sycobia sp. Sy_11. Next base: position 696,877 of record JACCIC010000107.1, read on the forward strand.
GAGCCAATAATCACCGAACCGCATATACGAGCTTGCTTTTGTATCTTATCGTTTTTGAAAGAATGCAATCTAAAGATTTAGTCTTTAAGAATTAATGTACAATATTTTCGGCATTGTTAATTTTATTTAGCGTTAAAAATTACATCTTATATTAATGTAACTATTAATTATTTGTCAATATTCAATGTAAGCAAAATAAACTTTGTAAGTTTGAATGCTTAATAAAAAAAAAAAAAAAAAAAAGGTTTGCATCAATTTAAATCGTTTTTTCTTTTCAATATTGATAGTATGAAAGTTAGCAAAATAATTATTAACTTTTTATATCCATTATAAACATTCACTAAAAAGTTCAATATTTACATGTAATCATTGCTTTCGGAATAATGCCAGACAGTTAACATTTGACCTTTGTTACAATTTTTAGATATAGACATATTTGTGCCGAAGACCAATTGATTGTATTCTAAAAATAATATATGATTTACGTTAACTTGCAATTTAGTTAGTAGATAGTTTCTTTTTATAAGTTACTTTTGAAATATGCCCATAATTAACATAAATTTTAATAATTCAATTGATTCCTTCTATGTATCTGGTGATCAAGTCAGGATCAACATCTTTATTGAATTCTTATGTGAAAACCAATTTCTATAATGGTCATTTCTTGATGTCTGGACTTTTTACTAGAAAATTAACTATTCCAGGAGTTTTTCAATAAATATTATAGGTTCTACACCAATAAAGTTTTCGATAATGTTACCAGGTAGTCTAAGATTGCTTCTCGTTTTATAAGAATAGCGAAAAAATAAATGCTCTTATGAATCAAATATTCGTCAAGTGCATAGAACAATATGTTCACAGGAACCTTGTTCACAGGAAGCTTGCTTGAACCGCATACCCTCTCCACCACCGTACATCTCGATGGTGCGTCAAGTAAAGTGACAGATACTCTTGAGCTTTGTACCTAAGAACCACGGCCGATCTCGACTCTCTAGCCATCCGAGGATTGAGGGGAGATCTTATAGATGCTTCCGCTCGAGTTGTATTAGAAAATTGTGTCTAATCTTATTTATTTTAACAGTCGATAACAGTCGATAACAGTCTAAGGTTTTATAATATATAATACATATACATAATCAGATAGGGCTGATACTGCGTTTATGGCAGACTTTGACAGATCGTTTATTATATACAAGTATTTACAATAATAATATGATTGTTATAATTTATAACAACGTTGTCGCACGTGCGGTTATTTTACCTGGTAGTTGCTGGAGGTATAGCCTTGATGCTTTCGTGGATGTCTAGGTTGCAACTTAAGTTACAAAGAGAGAGAGAGAGAGAGAGAGAGAGAGAGAGAGAGAGAGAGAGAGAGAGAGAGAGGTATATGGGGAAAGGGAAATAACGGTATTATAATATAAATAAATTTAGCATAATATTTATTATAATATAGGCGAACTATAAACAATACGCGTCTAATTATAAATCTACTTATGGGTACCTAATGCTCACGACTACAAGTCAAATCACGATATAATGAATACGTACTGCGCAGGGTACGTACGCGGTCATTTGCACGTCAACACGCACGTGGGAAGAAAGGGGAGGGGGTGTTACACTAATAGGGATCGGAAGGACACGAAATATCAGAGATGGTAATAATGTTCAGCGGTACTTGGCGTATTTTACGTTACTATTGTTGGAAGTCGTCCTGATGGGCAGACTTTGATACGGGATGACGAGATACCATACAGCAGTGGGGTACCGTACAGTAGTAGTAATAAAGACGCGTCGCTGGTACTTGGTGTGGTTCGCTTGCACCGGGCTGGGCGCCAGGTCGCATAGATGAAATAATCACCACGGCTCTGTGATTGATCTCGCGAGTCTCCTGACTTCTCGTTCGATGATAACCCTTAGCATCTTCCTCTTATATCGTCAATGTTAAGTATATAATTGCACTGTGTAGGTGAAGTGGATACTTGTTTACGAATTCTTAGAAGATCGAAGCGAATCAGCAAATCGTATAGCGGAGCAATGTCGCGCTGATTTCGCGTTAGATATATCGCGTCAGACTTATCAATTGATGTATAATTAGATACAATTGTAATTTATTTTTCAAATACTGATACTTAAAAAATATTCAATTTTCAACATATTTCTAGCATTAGTAGCAGAAAGTCTTGTCAGTACTAAAGTTGCATTTGCAAATGTTTTCACTTATCAAGCTGCTTTTATGGGAAAAGCAAATGGTAGTAACATAGCAGTTCTTCAAGGTAGTGGAGGAATTATAAGTGACAACCATATATTAGGCGCTGCTCAAACCTTCATAGACGAAGAGGGTGACCATCGAGAATGGACTTTTTACGCTGTTGTAGATGAGAATGATTTAAAAAGCGAAAGCATTATTCTAAGAACTATCAGTAAAATTTATTTACCTGAACGTGGTAGCTATATAAACAACGATATTGCGGTTGCAGAGGTAAATATATTTATCCAAATAATTTAATTTATTAAAATAACAAAAATGTCATAGATTGAAATCCGCAGATTCACGTCGTGAGATAAAATTATAATTTTACATCTGCTTAAACTATCTGCTTAAATTGTTTTCATCTTTTTTGGCCTGTGCGATACAATTATTAATTTTTATTTATATTTAAATTCTATAATCCATCTTATCTTCTCATTTTATCTGTGAAAATAATAATCCGGATATGTTGTTACGGATTTATCTCCGATTGACCAATCTCCGCAAATCCGCCGTTACAAAGGTTTTAAGACACGCCTAGACGATACTGACATGAAATACCCAGGTGCAAAACGCTAAGCGTGCGTGCCTATACCACTTTCCAGATTAAGGCTTGCCCTAAGTTTCTGCGCTCGGCTGGCTCATCACTACTGTCGTCGACAAAAAAAGATGGTTCAGAAAGACAATCACCAATGACCCCGACATGCTATACGATACTGTTTATTTAATATAATTAGAAATAAAATAAAGACAATAGAATAAAGACAACCAAACAACCATTGATAACCCAAAGCAAACCTAAGATAGTCACAAAATTCGCCAGAAAACCCTCATATGAATTTCTCACAGATATCCGCGAGGTAAGCCTGCAAGACAACTAAAAGATATCCATAACTGATCGCAAGCTAATAAAAATACCCCAAACATTTTTTGAACTAACTCTCAGACGAATTTCCCACAGATAAACGTATCATAACCCTTCAGAACAATCAAAGATAAACGTGTCGGGATACCCCAAGCGTGTCAGACGTAACCGTAATGATCATGCAAATTCGGCCAGCTCTACCGACTGACCGGATCCCCAAGGCCCTCCTGTAGAACGGATGTTTGACACCCATGTAAAGCCCTACTTCGTCTAACATTTAACATCTAACGTCTAACATTAACGATCTTCTTATCCTAAATACGGAGCACTGAATCGATCACTCTGTAGAACGCCCTGCTCGAATTCCTCACCCGCAAGACACGTGAAATTTCTTCTGCCCGTTGATCCCGTACGGATTTCATTAGGTACACCGGGCGATACACGCATCCATTTTATGGCGAAATATACATTTACGGAGAAGCTTCATCCAGGCTCCACCCCGCTTCCAAAAGAACCCCAAGACAACAGTCCAGCGCACTTACCTAATAGAAAATCGAGAAGAAGATAATAAAGTTTGCGTATGAACCAGATAACCCAAATACCGATACAGTCGAGCACGCGAGTATCCTCTCCTTGTTCCCCAATCGATCGACGATTATCCATTAACATTAATACGTAAGAATCTCGAATACGCAATTCTTCTTGGGAGACGAACGGGATCGCGGCACAGAAACACTCACAGCACGTCACGCAGAAGGGCCTAGCAAAAGGGCCGATGCCTTACTCATTCCGCTCGTCTCTTTTCTTAGGCTTCAACGTTACATTTTTTTACTTCTTGATTTAAAGTTGGTGATTTTGCTGTCGTGGCATCGAAGATTGAAGAAAGAGATTCCTTGCACCTTTGCGAGCTTATTCCTTTTTCGACGGCTTCTCACCCCAGCCATGAGCCTTTTTCCGCAGTCGTAATTATTTATTCGAAATCGTGTATAAGTGTTAATTGAGTGCTAATTGCTATTGGGTTATCGATTGGGTTATTGAGTTTTTGACTTATAGGATTATTGGGTCATCGGTTGGGTTATTGGGTTAGTAAGACTCTCCTTGGTAGTCGTCCTGAAAAACCTAGATTTCGGTTTTTACCGTGAGAATACAAAACTCGTGGAAGTTGTCCCAAAACACCTGCGCATCGTATTCTAACTTTCGAACACGAAACTCTCCATAGAAGTTGCATTTCCAGACCTGGATATTGTATTCTACGATTCGAACACAACACTCCCCGCGGAAGTCATCCGGACACACCTGGACATCATATTTTACCGTTCTACTATAAACTCGTCGTTGAGATTGTTTCTACACACTTGGACATCATAATCTACCTTGCGAACACAAAACTTTCTGTGGAAGTAGTTCGGAAACATCTGTTCTACACATCTATATCTACCACGTAAACACAAACACCTGGACATCGTATTCTATTGTTCGAGCATCCAACTCTCCGTAGAAATCGTCCCGCAACACCTGTAGATCGTATTTTAGCGTTCGAACACAAAACTCTTTGTAGAAGTTACTCCCACACTTGCATATCTGTTTCTACGAGAGAATACAAAATTCTGATTTATCGCTTGAAAAGCCGAGTATATATATATATATATATATATATATATATATATATATATATATAAATTAAATTCGCCTTCTTCGCACTACCATGCCACTTGCTATTATAATTGTAATAAAAAATATTTAAATTATAAATGGATACTCGTTATAAATATATTTAAACATGTTCCTTTTTTAGCTGGATACTTCGTTAAGGATTCGTAGAAATCCTAATTTAAGTAAACTTGAGTTATCAGATTTCCATTCGAAATTCGTTATGAAAAGCGGACGAGTAGCTGGATACGGTTATCACACGTCTAGAACGTCTGAGGATGCGAATGGTGAAAATGTATTTGATGGTGGTGATATTGATGAAAAGCTTAGGTTTGCAGAAGTTGAGATTATGACTACTAGTGAATGTGTATATTTTATGGAACGTGAACAGGGGACCTATTTTTGTGGTCAAATGTTTTCAGAAGAAGCAGACAGAGACTGGGGAATATGTAAGGTGAGTAGTAATCGAATTATACAACATAAATCTTTAAGGTCTATAATTTGTCTTTCAGAAACGCTACTTCAGCCGTAATCTGAATAAAATTAGTTTAATTATAAATTAATTTTAAATTATATGTAAATATAGGCATATATATACATAATTATAAATTAATTTATAAATAATAATAATTATAAAGTATGAAAAAATAATAATCCATCAAAATATATTATATATTCCATAATAGTTCTCTAATATAATTAAAAATTGTACTTATGTCGACTGTTCTGAATTAAATTAATAAATGTTTTTATCGATCTAACAGTCTTTATTATATAATATATTAGCTAAATTAATGACAGCCGGACTGTCCTTGTTTATATTCATCCCGGTAGCCGTTTCGAATCGCTACGGTTCATCCTCAAGAACTGAACTAATTCTCTAATATAAAGTAATCAAAGAGATCAGAACTTTGGGATAAAAAGGTACCATCAGCGATTAATCTTAGTTTATTTTGTATGGCATCTGTTTTGTATACCGGTGGTATCGGATAGATCTAAACATTATCTAGTGCGAGGCCTGGCCCAATTGTCTCGAGTAGTTCCATAGTTGTTTTGTCGGGAGACCCTAACGCATCGTTGCAAACACAAATTAAAAACTACAATGAAACTGTATCTAGCTTGATTAGAGAATTAATAATAGGAAAGGCCATAATTGATTTATTTCATTATTATTTTTTATTATTTAGAATTTTTCTATAAAACTTTACAAGGGAAATAGGACATTTTTCGTGAAGCACATAGAATGACAAAAATCAGTATTATAATGATGCTAAAATTTGACTAAATAATTTGATTTAGAAACTATACTAATACATAATAAGCGTTATCCTGCCTAAAAATCTATATGGGATGCGTCAGTTAACTGAAGTCATCACATGTCCTCTTTGTCTTGTGTAGAAGAGATATTATAATACGTTAATGTTATATATTTAATTTAATAAGATACTCCACAAAAGTATATTGTAATAAATATAAATTTGTTCATTACAGCTTGATCATGGTAGTCCACTCGTTGTTAATCTTAATGGTGTAGATATAGTTGTGGGCGTGGCAAGTACACATAATGCGGAGTGTAATGATTACGCCTTTGGGGGTCTATACACGGATGTAGCTCATAATTATTACTTCATCAAAAGAATAATTGAACACCCTTCTACATCTAGTGCACGTGTAATCATAAATCGACCTCACCAATTGGATAATGACAATCTTCTTCCAGAATCCTCCAGTTCTTCCTTGAGCAGCAGATTCAGAAATTTCCGATTTGGATTTAAATGAGAGATAACTCTGAGTATTCAATTTTTATATACGTAGAAGAAAACTATGTGAAAGATTAATTATGTATATTATTTAAAATAAAAATTTTTTAAGTTAAAAAGCCATGACGGCGAGTAGGAAAATCATGTTAACCACTATTTTTTGTAATCTTCTGCAAAGCCCAAACTCATGCTCAGTGAAATAGCAACGTCAAAGATTCTTTGTCTATCCACCAGAGATTTCGACGATTTCTCATTGCCAAGCTAGCCTGCATTTTCCAGCATGAGAGTCTCATTGGGAATAAACGAAGTCCACCCTTTCATCACACTACTTAATCCGACATTTTTACTTTTGTCTATTTCTACTCCATTAAGTTCATATCGAATGTCATTAAATAGATGACAAACAGCATCGTTAACAAATCTAGATTTCATCGGTAAACAGCCATCCGTTTTTTTAAACTTTCCAGTAATATGGATAGAACTTCGTGAGGGTAGGAGACACAAATCATGATGTTGGGTAGAAATACAAATTTCGTAATTGCTCTCAAAGCTTAGTGCTGTATATGGATGCTGTGTGTGGATATCGTAATGAGCGATTGACTCAGTGAATACGTCACCTAACTGAATTTGTAGAATTTCGTCCATTTTTTAGGAAACAGCAGGAAATTATACAAGTGAATTTTTTCCACGAACTTTTAGACCCAGCCCTTAGAGGAATTGAACGTCCTTCCGTGTTAACGGTCTCAAATCCTTCAATAGACGGATTGTCGATTGACTTGATAGAGTGCTTATATGCGTGCTAGAATCATAAACAATCCCCATTACATTGATTTCATATGAAGTCTAATAGTAATTTCCTGTCATCGAAAATTAACCAAATTTCCGTCTTGATCAATTATTCGAATTGGAAGATGATCTGTAGACTAAGCACTCAATGGTAAATATATAACATGAGATGAAGCTTCTATGATTTTATATGCTGGAGGAACTTTGCGAAAGAATTCGTGAATGGTATAATAATATACTGAATGATAATATAATGAAAGCTACCGCACTAATATTACACTCGACTCCGAGTGCGTTGATTTTCAATATTGTCACTGGTAAATAAGAGCAGTGCTCTGTGTTTTCTTTGAGAATGCGGGGAGTAAAGCCGAGAAGATGAACGATTGATGTTTGAAGAATAAAATCTATTGGAACACTGCACCCTATTTCATTTTTGGATTTCAATGTAGTTGATAAAAATTGATGAATATCGTTAATCTCCTAACTGACAGTATGAATAGTAACTACGTCCCACTTTCAATGTAGCTCATTATTTGTATCATTAATATTCCGAATTGAATTAAAGGTGAAATGTTTGACTAAGCCTCAATTTGATATGCCTGAAACAGTCAAAGTGGAACTATTTTCCATGACTGATTGTACAAGAATGATTAAATTTAGACAAACAAGACTTTCTTTATAGATCTTCGATTAAGAATTAAAGACAAAGGTGACCGCAAATTAATGAATCGAACTTCTGATATCTTTTATAGTTATATTTGACTTCATATACATTGAAATATTTTATGAAATATTAATCAGAACCTCCCTTTCAAACATCAAACTGCGGAAAAATAAGTATTTTATTAGCTTTAATTACTCATCCCTTAGATTCGAGAATGTGTATGTTTATTCAGAATCATCAAAACAGCCAAAGTATCAGTTTTTCCAAAAAAATTTTTAGAACCGATTGAAAGTGTTACATATCTGCCGTTGAGTGAACATGAATCTGTAATATAACCAGATGAAGCATTGCCCAATTCAAGTATGATTTTTGATGATGTAGCTGGTGAGAATCAGGATAAAGTCAGAGCCTTTTTCTGCATAGGGAGTCCTAAAAGTGTAGACTGCTTCTACCTATGCCAATCATATGCTCATATACCAAAACATCTTATTAAAGATAATATTAATATCTTATTAAGTTATAGTCAACATGAGGTGAATTGAAAACATATTTATGATGACCATATCAATACTGATCTGATCAAGGAGTTTCGAAATTTTTTTTCTGAATGCTGGAAAAATAATAAATATGGATTTATTGTTATTCACAAAGATAGAGCGATGGATAATGGAAGATACAGAAAAGGCTTTGACTGTTTTGTAATAAAAATAAATTTAAAAAATCTTAGTCATTCAGTTCAATTTTACACTGAACACGACACCATGTCGAACATTGAGAAAGAATAGAATATCTTTAATCTCGAAAAAGTTGTAGGTGATACATTGAAACCAGCCATTACACCACTTGAAAAACATGTCAAATCAAAAAGTTTACAGTCTTCTAATCTCATTTCCGATGATTACAGCATTAAAAAGTCCACTAGATCCCGAAAAACATTGTGAATGGAAATTATGAAAATGGAAAATATGACTATGAGAAAAGCAAAATACAAAGTTGAAGATAATCTACAAATAAGTAAAATAAAAAATATTTTTGAAAACGGAGATACACCAATCTGGTCAGATGAAATTTTCACAACAACGAGAGTTGTAAAGACAAATCCATTAACCTATCACATTAAAGATTATTATAATAAACCTTTCTCTGCTGGCTTTTATGAGAGTAAAATTAAAAAAACTAAGTATCCTGAAATTTATTCAGTTGAAAAAGTATTGAAGAAGAGTGATAATCACGTATATGTGAAGTGGCTAGGATTCAGTAGTGGACATAAATAGTTGAATAAATAAAAATGAAGTATTTGAAATTATGATAGAAGTCAAATTAATAAATACTATTAATTTATGTAAGAATAGGTTTAAGAACATTAGTTTTCAATTAAATGAGAAAACAAAATTGTAAAATGTTTATAATCTTATTTATTTATGTAATTATTATGCATACATGTATATTTTTATTATTTGACAGATAAATGATTTTTCACATGAAATATATTTGTTCATTGAATTCTTTCTTAAGAAGTACATATATTAAATTTAAAAGAACTTCCCCCTTGATAAAGTAAAAATAAACATGGTTTATTTGTAGTATTCATTAGATTTGCGAAAAATTTTTGATCCTTTAATATTGGTGACGATATTTTTTGTGCTAAAAATATTGAAAAACGATCGTCAAGTTCTGCTATAATTATCGTACCATATCGAGTGTTGACCAGCTTCAGAGCAGTTGCCATATACTGATAGTTTTTCTCCAATTCTGTACATTTCTTCCTCGGCAGGAACTCGCTCTCGGTAATTTTATTAAGAGTAACTAGATCCATTCTATATAAAAACAAACAGAAATGAATAAATCATAATTATGTATATAATTCTTTTTTTGTAAAGAATATAAACTTATATTTTACTTTGAGAACTTGTTAAGTCTTGATTTTGATGAAGTAATTAGTTTCGTTCGCTTCTTCAACTGCCTGAATGAGTTTTTCATCACAATCGGTCTGTTCATATAGCTCATTCCCCACTTTAATTTTTTCCATTTCTATTGAGCTTATCCCCTCCAGCATTTTCAAGATTTCTTTGTGATTCCACTCATCCACTATTCCAAATGATACATCATATTCAACGATGATTGGTTCGCCGTCGTTGCTATAAAGCGTCGCCTCCTTTCGTGTCATTCTATTTTCATTAGTTTCGTTATCTCCTCTCTCGTAGCACGGGTTACTCTAGATTCATTACTGATTGCATTTCAAAGTTCTCCTACATCATCAACTACCTGCACTCCAACTTATATTTTATTAGTCTCTATGTAAACGTTATTTATCTCTATCTCTCCTTCTCTTGGTTGTTTTGCTTTATTTAATATTTCCCTCTCCATTTCACATGCAGATGTTACATTGAACAGGTGTTACATTGCTCGCGATTTATAATGACGAGGTGAACAAGACATTTTCGATAATCTTCAAATGCAATTGTCTTCTTTACAACGTTCGATTTTATTGTCCTAGTTTTTTCTAATATTTCTCCTCCACCCACTAAAATACTATAAATTTTGCTCCGTAATCACATAAATTCTATCATAATTTTCCCATTATAATACATTCATCCTTCATTATTCCTGGTATTTTTTTCATCATAATCAGAAGTATCAAATCGATGAATGTTTTCTTTCATAATTTTATACATATCAATGTCTTCCACTTCATATATCAAACTGTCGGAGTCAATATATTAATTTACACGTTTCTCCCACTCGCTTTTTCATATAAGAGTAGTGAAAATCCTAAACTAGTGTCCTTGATAGGTCAAGACTGCAAAGGTCAACGTATATAGGTTGTTTAATTGTAACACTTGTTTTTTTGAGCTGAATGGCAACTAATGTTTTTACCAAAAATTGCACAGCTATGAAAATTTAGTAAAGCGATGCGTGCTTCTGCTCCATATCGACCTGTAAATTTATTCACTAATCGTACATCCACGCAAGTTCATTCTCACTCGAAGCATTTTATATAAACTGTATTAATTAAGTGCTCTGTAGTGAATAACATATCTTTTCTTATCGTTCAAAGTAGTCAGAAGTTCTTTCTACTTTAAACCTGGGAATGCTGTGCACAGAATGGTAAATCGCGACGTTCGTTATGAATTTCTTCAGAGTATTTTAAACTCAGCAATATAGTCTATACCCAAATTTGCTAGAGCGTTGAAGAAGTCTGGATTGGATTCATAGTCAATCAATAAAAAAAATTTCAATTTTACAGTTGGCAGATGCTTTGCCATCATTCATCCATATAAATTATTAAAATCGTAATATAAAAGCGTTTTTTTCTCTCGTTTTTATTGGATGACGAACCCATGTATGGATTATTTGTCTTCGCATATCGATTACAGCACTGACTTATTCCTCCTTGAATGCTGGATTCGATGAATAATAACATATCAATATCTGTTAGAAGTTTCAACTCAACTTTCGTCATTTTAAGAGCTACTGCAAATGTCAATCCGGGAGTTGTGTAATAGTGAGCAGGGTGTAAGCTGTAGGCTTTAATAGATGTTTCTCGAAAACTTTCGAATAAAGCAGCCAACAGTAGAACATCTGTTTTTAAATATCAATCGGAATATTTTCCTAAAGTTCTAATATTCAATCTATCACATACTTGAACAGCATGGATACGAGGGAGCTTCAATAATTACCGTGTTTGAAGACAAAGGACGTTCCTCAGGGAAGCTAGTGTTATTATCGTTTGCTGTCATCTACCAAACGACGCCAAAACAATTTTCAAACTGATTGATAGTAATATTTTATATGATCATTGGACTATGAAAAAATTATCTGCTCGATGGATACCACGATTTCTCACGGTACACAACAAGCGGAAGCGACTGTTAACTTCGAAGCAGTATTTGGAACAGTTTAAGCCAGATCTGAAGGACTTTTTGCGTCGAGTTGTCATCGTTGATGAAACCTGAATTCACCATTATACACTAGAAACTAAGTAACAATCAAAACAACGGATTTCTCGTGGTAAATCTGCTCCAAAGAAGGCGAGACGATCCAATATGCCGGAAAGGTCATGGCAACAATTTTTTGGGATGCGAAAGACATCATTTTGGTCGACTTTTTTGAAAAAGGAAGAACGATCACTGGACGATATATACAGTGAGTTATTAGGCCACTTCGACAAAAAATTGAAGGCGAAACGGCCGCTTTTTTGGTGAAAAAAGATTCTAGTTATTATTATATAGTAATTAGCTTCACGTAAAACGTCTCTATATTGTTTGCATTAAAATTTCAAAATAAGATATTTTCATTATCACTCATAGATATATGTGTGTTTATAGTTTAAGTAGAACTATAAATATAAAATTTAATTTTATGATTTTCAATGTTAGATTTATTTAGTCTGATATTATATTAAAATAACATTGCGACGAGCATATAGTCTCGCGCAAATTACATATTATTTAAATTTAATATTATATTGAACTCGCGAAGTCACGAGCGGCGCGGCGCGACGCGAGGGTGAACGCCAGCATCACCGCGAAGACGCGCCGAAAGACTTAGATTTAATTTAAATTTAATTATTGTTAATTATTTATAATTTTTGTTAATTTAGTTATATAATTTTTGTAATAAATATTTTTAATGTTCTATAGTAAATTAGAAAAGATTTATTTGCGTCCCAAACCCAGCAAAGTCGCGAAAAGTAAATAAAAATAATAAAAAAAATCCAATTCGAACTCTGCCGGGCTGAGCGAGAGTGAGAATTGGATTTCACAGCATAGTGCATAGTCGAACAGCTTGGTGGCGGATTGAGTGACCAAGGACCTAGGCGGGTTGAGCGTAGGCCAAAGTACAGTGCGCACTGTGAATAATTAAAAATAAGAATCCATACATTGAACTTGCACAAGCGAACCTAGTGGCGCGTTGAGCGACTAGGGGAAGAATTAGTCTCAGAAAGATTATTCGTGTCTCGTCTATACTAAGGTGATTGTCATTTGTATTTGTCTTTCATTTATTATATATTAAAATTCAATTTAATATAATTCAAATACTCCCAGTAAATAGTATATTACACGACCAATGCAGAACGCTCTTACGGGAATACGCTTCAGGTCAGTGGGGAAAATCAATAATTGGCTCGATACTTTCTTGGGATCGAAAGACGAGAAATTCTTTTGCTCCGGACTTCCTAAATTATCAGAATAATCGGAAAATGTTATAGTTTCCGATGGAAGATACTTTAAATAAAGAATACCATATTATCAAATTTGACGCGAACTGGTGCATTTAAACTCCGCGCTTAAACTGAATCGGTAAAAAAATTTTTTCCGATATTGGTACAACCTTTCTTGATGTCCATGTGAAATTGATAATAATTGATCGCGTGTGTGTGTTTGTCAGCTGTTTGCTTACGATACAAAAAGTTTGTCTGGCGATATTGATTTTAGAAAAAAAGTTGATCAACGAGATTGTTTGAAATTTGTTGTTTCCAATGGAATTGTGGCTACGGAATCGTTGAAAATGTTGCAGAAGTATTTTGGAGAGTCTACTTTATCGCGAACGCAAGTATTTGAGTCACACAAATTCAGTGAAGGTCGTAAAGTCGTCGAAAACTCCAGGTGAAAGTCGGTAAAAAATCAAAGTGATGTTGATCGTTTTTTTCTATTACCATGGGTTGTTCACCATGAATTCGTTCCAGGAGGTCAAACGGTCAATAAGGTGTACTTGGCCGTTTTGAGGCGTCTACGTGAAGCAATTCGTCGTAAACGACCTGATTTGTGAGCAGACAATTCATGATATTTTCACCACGATAATGCGCCGGCACATTTCAGCATGATTGTGTCTGATTTTTTGGCCAAAGACAAAATGAAAGTCATCTCTCAGCCACCGCCTTCGCCAGTTTGGCTCCCAAGTGACTTTTTCCTCTTTTTGAAACTCAAAAATACGCTTCGAGGAACGCACCATAGTCCACCATACGCACCATAGGTTGTACCAATATAGAAAAAAAAATTTTACCGATGCAGTTTACGTGCGGAGTTTAAATGCACCCGTCCGGGTCAAATTTGATCATATGGTATGTAACCATGTTTGCATAATAAAACCTCATATTTTGGAAAAAATGCAGGAAACTTACTTGTACATTCAATGTTTTTCTTATTGTTGTTGTTGTTGTTGTTGTTGTTGTTGTTGTTATTGTTGTTGTTGTTGTTGTCGTTATAATTATTATACTAATTTGCGCCATTGGGTGTAAATGTGCAGGAGTTGCAGACCTCTATCACGGATCTATTCGAGTTCCGTTTCTCGACGTATGATAGCTTGTAATGTGTAGAAGCGTTGCAACTGATTGTGGTCGTGTATTATCTCTGTGTAAGAACGAGGATCCATGCATGGCATCACAAGCGGATTTAAATAGAGAACATCTATAAGTCCCTACCCCTCATACTCTGTGCCATCGCAACGCACGTGCTCCATCTGACCGTTCGTACAACCTTCGCTCGAGAAAGACCTTACTAATGTCAGTGTCCGACACTACAGTGTCATCGAAAGGATGACCAGAGTTGTTCTTGAGGTGTTCCGACCCGCCTAAGTAATAAGGTCACGCTATGGCTGAAGGAAGTGGCACCGGGTCAGCTAGACAAGGCGAGGTGGGAGGTATGCGAGGGAAAAAGCAATAGTTAAGAGTGTATGATGTTCTGTAGACGACCGCTTAGCCTGTTGACGCTGGCGTAGAGAGGGCACTCCCTTTTCCATTTTATTTACATCGTCTGGGTGAATAGGGACGATCAGGTCAGTAAGCGGAAGCCGCGCAAGAATTAGAATTTTTGTTCAGATAAATTAATATTGTATTTAAATTTTTATTTAATTCTGTGTGTTTATTTTACTTCTTAATTTACTAAAGTGGATATTATAAATGTTTAGCAATTTTTGAGTTTAATTAGTTTGTATTATTTCTCCCCTGTCCCGCTTGCTCACATTAGCCCGAATCATAACAGTATATTATATTTTCAAAAGCCTGAAATATGAAGGATTAAAAATTAACACATTTATCCTTCTTCTCATCACCTTTGTCCTGAATTCTTTATATATTTCCAAAATATTATACATTTTTTAAAAAATTACTAAGATTTCAAAAGAAATAACCTTGGTATTTAAATTATTAAACTTGGTTTTCAAATTACTTGTTTAAGAAGCTGATGTTTGCGAGTTGAATAATAATACTCCCTTCAATAATACGATTCCAAGAACCGCTTTTAAAATAAACGAATGGAGAAGATATTTTCGTTATATTTCAAAAGAATTTATTGATACATCATATTTCATTATCATATGAAAGAGTTACTATCAGTTTATTAAGTATATATAAATTTAGTAGTAAGTACTATTTTAAAGTTACTAAAAATGAAGTTAAGACTCGTATTATTTCTTTGTCTATTAACCGTCGCACGCTCACGTGAGTTTCCCAAATTGACCATTTTTCATCAGATAGAAACTTATTAAACAAAGAGTATACATATTTTTTTTTGAAAATTGTATCAAAAAATTATTATAAATCTTCATTGAATATTCTAGTAAATTACTAAAATGTAATCTAAAAAACTTCTAAAACCTACAAAACACCAAAACTTTTAAATTGAATACTACTAGTAAAAAATTTATATGTATTCTGACATTTATATGCATCATACTTGAATTAAATAAAAATATTGATTTAAATCAGAAGCCGAAAAGGAATTAGCATAATATTTTCTAATTTAATTATATATTTCGAATATTTTTATTAACATCGTCGTACTTTTACAAACCTCAGTAATGCATTGGTAGTTTAATAAATCCTTCCTTATTGAAAATCAAACAAAGAAGCATATATTCAAAATATTGACCATTACTGAAAGCCACTTTCTCCTAATATATGAATTCCTTGTTGAAAAATCGAGATATCTTTTAAGACTATCCAAGAATCGATTCATTTTCAGCTTTTTGGTAAGATTGAAAGTCTGAAACACTGGTAGATAGAACGTATGCTATTAAACGAAATAGTTGAAAATCCCAACAGTCTATGTTAGATGGATACGACGGTTGAACAACATCTTCCTATTCAAGCATTTCTAAGTACATTTTCACTTAATTTGCAACATGAGGCGGAGTGCTGTCAAATCACTTTGCTGTATCTTTACTTGTATAGCGACCGTTTTTCATTTAGAGCTCGACTCAAATCCATCGATTGAAGTCGATAGAAATGTCCCGTGATAGTCTCATTCAATTTGTCCAGCTCATAAAACATTACACACTGCTGACCCCACCAAATATAGAGAAGGAGCTTCGAACCATGAATATGACGTTCCATGTGGATCATTCCTAACACTTATGAAAGTCTTGAAACAATTGATTTATCTACTTGTAATTTTTTACCAAGTTCTACTTAGTACCTGACATAGATTGGTCTTGCCGAATAATTCCTCCAATTTTATAGTTTTTTTATAAATTTTTTCCTCACGAGAAAACGATCTTTATCTGAAAGTTTAATTTCATAACTTTGAAGCATCGAAACCAATTTATGCAGATGACATCTGACAGAATTTTCATAATAAGTCTCAGCAATTATTCATGTGCTGCAACTACAGATTTCTGTTGAATATAGTAGTGCAATGAAATTCATTATTTGGCACAAAAGTAGACTATAATGAGTAAATTCAGGGATTTTAAGTAATTATAGACAAACTCAAATTTATATAAAATGAGAAAATGTATAAAGGAAGAAAAGAAAAGAATAATCCACACACGCTCGAACATCGCTATTATATAAACCCCGTATTCCATTACAAAGGTATCCAATTTTAAACGATAAGCCCCATTCACAGATCACAACCCAAACTCTTCCTGCAACCGGACAGGCGGAGAGCCCGAAGTGTCAAGCTGTACACGTGTTCTGATTTTGAAATTCACGATATTTTCCGAAAGCCAAAAGACAACCTATGTCAATATAAATCTGTAGAAAGGCTATCATTTAAGGAAAATATCCTAATTTCGTCACAACATGGATCACTATTTTTAGGAAGTATAACCACTTATCTACTTTCGAAAACCTCAAGATTTTCTCAATAACAAGGACTGAGCCACCTTATTTATGAAATTGTATATAAGTTATTTTAAAGAAAAATCTTTGATTATTCCGTCACATACTTTGGCCAAGAACGAATGTTCGTTCGCGATTTCTAGTGCATCAACCTTACATATTTTTCGTACGTTCATTTAAAAACATATCTTACAATAATTTCATTTAGTTGAATCTTTCTTTTCTCGTTTTTACTTTCTAGAATTATTCATCTTCACAAAAATTCTTGTCGATCATTAACTGAGTACAGATCCTAATCCCAATCATCTCACTCGGTCTCCTCTATAGTTAGTAGCTTACATACAGCGCCTTTTATGTGAACACGTCAGCATGTTTCATTTTATACTGCCATCATCGATTTATCAATAAGGAATCGGTATAGTTCTTGATGAGAAACTAATAGTCTCCTGTAAGACATTGGCATTCGCATAAGTTACAATTAGTACAATTAGTACTGAGAATACACTGGCAATTCTGAATAAGGTACATAGGCTGTACTTCACAATGAGGTATTGCTATCTGCCCAACAGAATTCTATAATATAGATGATGAGTTTTCATATACTCGTTCACCTCGTGTTATTTATGCTCTCAAATAACGGTCTTAATCAGCGGCGAGATCTACAATGTGTTTGTAAACAATGCACAAAATGTAACTTTTTTACAACGGTACTTGTGTCAATCAGCTGTGACCGAGACTTGAACTCGGGCACCAAATTACTAGTCCTTCGCTCTAGCGATCAAATTATTGTCAGCCTCTAACAGACGATCATCTTGTACTTCAAATAACTTTTGAAATGTAAATTTTTGAAGTATAATGAAAACGATAAAATGATATTCAAACATTTATATACTCGCATGATTATCTGTGTTGTGGATATATAAGAAGGGATTAGCAGTATCTTAGTGCAGACTATCGCTGCCTTATGAAAGACTATACTACTGTTTTAATCATTTATCTGTATTTATAAACTTGGACGCAATGAATTAGTACGTATAACACTATCGGGAGCAATCAGCCATAGTGGCAACACTGAGTTTGTACCATTTGTGAAGAATTTTTTCAATTGATTCTTGATTTCGATTATTGAATTTTTATTAAATATAACAGGTGGAATATTAAGATAAAGATACGCGAAATAATCTTTTAACGTGAACTTTATTTCAAGCGAGGAAAGAAAAGATGTCTGTTCAAACGAAAGGACGACACAAGACCAACTAGAGTACTCGAAATTGAAAACTCTGCAAGCTTTTGTGAGAAGCTTAAAACCTATAAAAAAACTTCCGGCATCTAAACAATAAACTCATAAATCATTTGCCGCGCAGGGCAGCGAAGACGCAGATCGTAATAAGACCCAGTGGACTCATATGTTTACATACCTTTTACGATACCGTCCAATATTTAGTTTCAAGTATTTTTTGCTCTATTATTATTTATAGGAGACTAAAATAATCTAACATCGATTGACTGTTGAAATAATAGTTAATAATAAATATTACCGATCAACAAAATATCTTCTTATTTTTATATAATACAATATAGTGCTGTAATATTTTTAAAATAAATTTTGTTAATTAAAATCGTAAATTTGGAAATTATACTATTGTATAATTTAGCAAGGTAGTTTAAATACGTATTTAAAAGAGTCAACTAACGTACAGAAAGTAGCTCGAACACTCACGTGACATTAGTGCATACCTCCATGCTATAAAATAACTTAATAAAAATTAAAATGCTTCATTTAAAACTAAAAGTAAATATAGTCGCAAAAACATACGTGAATTAATGTAAGAAGTTAAAACTTGAAAGAAACTGCCTTTTTACACGAACAAGTAAACTGTACACAGTATTGTTCAATCGGTATGTATTATTTCACTTCGCCTACTTCTTATTCCATGCGTTAATATAATTTCTTGAATGTTAAATGTCAGCCAGTATTTACTACTGTAAATTCTTAATAATATTTAAATGTTCTCAATGTTTTTAATCAAAGTTCGAAGAAAGAAAAAAATGTATAAAAAAATTAATTAAAAAACTTTTCTATTTAATATTTTAAAACATGTTTATATACTAGTGCCACATAAATAATCCTATTTGTACCAATTAGTTTAAAAACATTAACTACAAACGTTTTTTCTAACACATAATTAATGCAACCATTGTTTAACTAATTTTGTGCAAAATACATCTTACATTAAAGAGGAAAGTTCATTCGATTGTAGGTTGTTGAAAAGTTAATATTTGTCTTTATTTAAGAATTGGTCATTACCTGTATGAATGTACTTACAAAAGAGAAAACAAGATTGAAAATTAAATAAAAATATCTATACATTTAAAAAATAAAAAAATTATATTAAAATTATTGAATGCGCAGACCAAGGGCTAAGTAAAAAATTGTAATGTTAAGTAAAACAACATAAAGTAAATTTTGACAAAAAAATCATATATTTTTTTTAGAACATTCGCTAAAATCATATTTTTTAAGACATAACTTCTTCGGCCAGACATAAGTTACATAGAAAATATTTATATTTTAAGATTATTTAAAGATTATATTGTAAAGATTTTAAAAAATGTTCATTATTGAATATGTTTCTGCTAAAAAAATTAATTGAAAAAATTTATTTTCTTTCGACTTGAATAGGTTTCTTAAAACGAATTGTCGGAGGTAGAAATGCGGAACCGCGTTTTTTTCCAAATACGGTAATAGTATATAACAATGAAACAATTTTTCCAAAAATGGGATTATTTTTTTGTACTGGCACCATCTATAACGACAAATGGATTGTAATCACAGGAGATTGTGCTCTAGGAATCGGTCCGCTTTGTCCGCTCAAAAATGTCAGGGTGGCTGCTGGAAAATGGAATATCACTCAGCCTGAAGAGTTCGAGCAGATAAGAACTGTAGAAATAGTTCGTAGACATCATAAGCATCAACCGAAACAGTAAGTCAATAAAGAATAACTTAATTATTATGACTTATCAATACCGTGTGTCGTTATATCAGGAATACTCACAATCAAATCATATGTGAAAAAAATAAATATTTATTAAATTATTATTATATTTATTATTATTGAGTAAATACCACAAATAGAGTATCGCTACAATAACAAAACAAGTATGGCCATTGCTGCGGAGTACGGACAATGTATCATTACCCTACGTATAGTAAATCAACTTCTACAATACTATATATTCGCGAAGTTCAAGAGGTTAACAATTCTGTCCTATTGATTATGTATAGAATAATCAATAAAACAACTGCGAATATATTATAGAGAATTGCTAATAAAAAATTGATTGATCAAGAGTATTCTAATAAAAACATGAATAAATAAATACTTCTTATAGCAACAGTGATCATTTTCAATAATAACTGCTATATTGTGTAGTTAATAAAATGGCCACCAGTATCGCATACTAATTTAGAATTCTAATTGTTAACTTAATGTTTAAAAGAATTTGGAATGAAGTGAAAAAATTGATCTCTGCTAAAGAATTGTCTTTAATTTTGCATAAGTTTAATCAGACTCAGTATACCGTCATCAAACAAAATAAAAAATTTGATCATGTTAGTTGAATCAACGAACAGTACTATACTAAATATTTACAGATAATCAAAGTTGATTTGTTCCACTTTATTCCAGGTTATTCTAATTAATAATACAGTCAATTATGATATGCAATTGTAATAATTGAGGTCCGAATCGGAGTTCCAGTCACGGTCTATTGACACAGGTACCGATGTATAAATTTACACATGTTTTGTTTACAAACATATTCTAAACCTATTATGTATGTATACATTTAATTATGTACTTATACATTGAATCCTGTACCATCAATGATATTTAATATATTAAATGCATCATTAACTATATATAATCTTTTCAGACTTGGCACATCTATTGATTTAGCCCTACTTAAACTACATATTGCACTCACATTCAATGATTACGTCAATGCTTTACCATTCTCTGTGGATTTCTGGTATCCCATAGGCAGTGCCGTAATAGTAAGTTGGGGATCCTCAAACATTTACGAAGTAGTAGATCGTTGTGCAGCAAGTATTGTACAGGTGTTGAATATAGAAGTGATGCCCATGAGCGTATGCAAAGATGCTATAAGAGCACATATGCAAGAAAATGGCATGGTGTTTACAAATGATTCCTTCAATAAATTTCATTTCTGTACAGGTTCACTCGAGAGAGCCTTTAACGGTCCAACTTGCGTAAGTATTACATAAAATAAACTATAGTTTCATAGTTTAATATTTTATTGAAAGATGTGCATCGTAGAAACAGTATAGAATTAGAGCTATTAAAATAGATTAAATAATACAGAAATTCTAACAAGTGTTAGACTTCAATTATTTTTAAGTTACTTTCTTACTATTTCGCTACCTTATTATTATTTAATATTTTTATTTAGGGTGACTTAGGTGGCCCATTAATGCAACAAAATTTAGATGGAGGCTTCGAAGTTGTTGGGATACTTTCCTTAGGAGTTGGATTTCCAGAGTTAGGAGTTTATATCCATATTTCTCATTTCGTTTCATGGATTAAATATGAAATTGCTAAATTCCCAGATCAAGTGTAAGAGGAATATTCTTAAAAGTTGTTCATCAACTATTATTAATTATAAAGATTTATTTAAAAAAAATAAAAGAATCGATCAAAAAAAAATTTTAGTGAGCCTTTTTCACAACTTTAGAAATAATACTCAATAATCATCATTTTCCAGAAAAACGAAAAGCGAAGATATTTAAGTCTGATAGTGTAGGAATCTCTATCACGTAAACAGTATATTATTTAGTTAGAGGACGTGACATAAAATTGATAAAGGCGTATTAACTATTAAGTTGGTTGACTGTAAACTGTTCCATCTTAGAATAGATTTTTAATTGTGTAACTCCAATTTGAAAAGATAACGCCATAAAGCAGTAAATGATGTAGAGGTGTTAATTATTGTCTAGGTATAGATATTTTTGACATTATAAAGATTATGGGAGACTATCTTTCCAAGTTCTTTATAGTATATGCAAACGTGTTTCCAAAAGCGATTTAAATCATCAAACTGTAACGAAAATCCCTTTGCAGTTTCTGATTTGTGAGACTCTGCAAAGGAAGCTGCACGTAGTTTCAGAATCAATGTCACCTGATTTTATTCTTTACATTACTATAAGTAGCACAAAAATATCATGTAGATCCGGGATAGATCTTAGTGCAATCGAAAACGACTTTAATGATAAGAAGTGAATGTGCTAGCTGAAAAAGACACCTCAATATTATACCACACTAATGGTATGGCAATGAGACTCTCAAAACTTTGCAATTGGTAAACGGCAAACTATGATACTTTTCTTTTTTATGATATTTTTATGATATTTTTCACTCTCCAACGAGACACAATTAATGCATAGGGATAGTTTTAATTGCGAATTTACCATACCTGTTTGTCAAGAAAAATTCTGGAGCAATTATTATTATAATATAATTATTATAAATATTCATATTAGAAACGACATGATGCTTTGCATTATAGGATACATAATTAGATTTCAAATTATATCCATATTTTTCGGAAATGTGTCATAAAAAAGGGCCTTGTAAGATATCTATTTAAATATATTTTTATTTTAATGTGATCTTTGAAATAGTTGAATGAAAAATTGGTAATGCAACATGCAATTGAATAAATTTTAAAGAATTAAATTTAATTAATATTACGGCTTAAGAAAAAACCGGATGTTTTTGTGGAAGTGTAGATTATTTTTAGGTATATTAAACGGTTTTGTGCTATTTCCCGGATTTAAATTAGCATTACAAAGAATCTCAATTTGTATATGTTCATCTTGTCAAAATATTCAATTCATATTCATGCTTCGTAATAGCTGTACCGTATGATATGCGAAAAAATGAACATTTTAATTTAAAATTAAAAATCATTCATAAGACTGATCCTATTACGTCGAAATATTATTCTTCGGCAGCCTGATGTAGTATTAATAATTTGTAGCTCGCATACATACCAAGTTTTGTTTCATAAATTTCTTATAGCTAATCTACATAATATTCTATATTTATTTATGATTGATGATTAATTGTGATCATAAATACTTTCAAATGATGGTTGGAGTCTCCTTCTTACCACTATCGCTTTCGAATAAAATATATATTTTGTTCTAATATAAATATTTAGAAGAAAACAAATTTTTAATTTCAGACTGACGACTATATTATATTATCTAAAATGGTTGATGTATTTACTTGTTTTAAGTGGAACTTCTAATTTCCATTATTTCTCATTTTAGATAAAAGTAGGAAAAACCTAGTTTCAAAATAAAATATAATAAAATAAAATTGATATATAAAGGAAGTATTATGAACGTTTAATAAATTCAATCAATATTATATATCGCAGTCTAATTACAAACAATGCAGTGTCATTTAGAATTTAAATTAAATTTGAAATATATTCTTTCGTATAACTATTTCGGTGGCATTCAAGATTGCGAAATGTTGCATAACATATAACATAAGATGAAGTAAGATAAGTTGTATTAATGTGGATCATATTTTTCCAAACTCCTCAAAATTTAAA
Organism: Sycobia sp. Sy_11; assembly: GCA_018907035.1. Taxonomy (NCBI): domain Eukaryota; kingdom Metazoa; phylum Arthropoda; class Insecta; order Hymenoptera; family Epichrysomallidae; genus Sycobia; species Sycobia sp. Sy_11. Next base: position 720,559 of record JACCIC010000107.1, read on the forward strand.
TTCAATAATAATTATTCATTTATTCATAGATCGGACTGATATAGATCTCAATGTGTTAATTACTAAGAATAAAAAATAATTTTTTTCTCATTTTAAAAGTCATCTCACAAACTATTAGTGTACATTTGAAGAAAATTCTTTGCTTATTTAAAAACTATAAATCGAAATATGGCAACTCTTAATTTATTTTTACTCATTTTTGTAATTATTACGACGTATGTACCTACTCATGGTAAGTGACTTTGATCTGAAAACTATAAAATATTTAATTTATTAATTAATATATATGGTTTTATATAAAAATTTTAACTTGGCTCTACTTTAATGAAGAATACGTATATTTTTACTTTCGTCGTAAGTTTTTGTAATTAAACGACATCAGTTTAATTTTTCATGTCACTTCATTATAATCAGAGATAGACTTACGTACGATGAAGCTTATTTATATTTAAACAAAGTAATTAAAGTCAATCATATCGCATTTATAGCATAAATTTGGACCAGAGATCTAGCATCTAATGTTTTAGATGTAATTGTAAAAATTATAACTACTCTCCTTTTTCAATTCTTTTGTCTCCAATATAGGAGCTAAAAAATAAGTACGTGCATTGGAACCCCTTGTATGGTAAGAATCGAAAAGTTTTCTCAAGCCCAATTTTATGCGTACCATTTGAAACACAAATAATTAACGAGGACAGCGTATCTGATACGCCATATTCCAAATTAAGCTCCGTAAAGCTTTAGGATCTAACACTTTCCATCACCTAGATATAATAGTACTTTCTTATTTACAATTAGTAATGAAATTGGATATAATGTGCAGTCCGATGAACTTTTTTCATTAAAAAGAAAACCTTATTTTGGAGACTGGATTAAAAAAAACAAAGGATACTTAAATCAAAGAATTAATCGTAATTAACCTACGTGTGCAAATGCGTACTTTATTAGTTATTGTTCATTGAAATTGAGCCGAATTAACGTGAGTTAGAAGGGAGACAATCACATACTAAAGTGTAGAAAATAAATCGAACTTCAAATGAGAATACCTGTGAAACCATAAATTTGCAACAAATGTGGGAGTATATAACATGTTTTCTTGAAATGTCATTCCTTCTTCCAAATCCGATGTCAGACGTAGTGGTTCACATTAAAAATTTGTTTTAGGATATAATATATCTGATTTAATTGAAGGAAAGTGTTATAAGAAATTAGCATACCTTGGATATGAGAGACCATTAGATCCGAATACTTTACAGTAGGGCTCATTTTCGATGCATTCAAAGTAACATACTTATATCCCATAGACTGTCCTCGTAAGTTATGTTACCCGTATTTATATAATCTATTTTTAGTTTTACAAATACTTTTTTTACTAGAAATTGATAATTTTGAAATGATAAATAAATGTCATCTCTTTAGTTTTCATATTCCAGAATAAATAGTTTGAAAATATTTTTAATCGCCACAAATAAAAATTATAATTCTCACAATTAACTTAGAGTAGTTTCTAGTAATCATATACGTTTTTCAGCGAGAATTTGGTAAATTAAAAAAAAAAGTAAGTTTTTATATTTTTAAGTAGAATAGTTGAAAAAGATAGTATTAGATTTTTATTTCATTTTTGACTATACATATTTTTAACTTGTAAGTTATTATTTATAACTTAAAAATTTTATGACCTCCTTTTGCACTTGATATCGTTCTCGAAATTAACAGAATTAGCATTTTATCAAACTAGCTGAATATCAATGTTAATGCTCCATGAGATGGCGTCCTTAACCCTTTAACATTTCCTATCTTCATTAATGCGTTTCATTTAGTGTTGAAATTTTGTAAACGAATATGAAACGCCAATACTGGCAAATAAAAACTCTTGATGATCGTGAAACTGCTATTTGTGTCATTAGCTGGTGTTTAATTTGTAAATAGTCTACAGTTAAATCTCAATAAAACTGAAGCAATGATTACGACTGCAAATTCCTTTATAGCATATAGACCCAAAGTTAAAAGCCGTGGGATTTTTGATGTTTATAGTGCAATGTATATATTTTCAAATTCATAAAAATAACTATGTATCGTAGTTCCTAAAAAACTAATCCTCTCTATCTTGGGATTTACACAAAAGTCATGATGGGAAATGTCTCTTTAACCATATAGTGAAAAAAACAGTTAGTGGTAGCTAGAAATTAGCGAATGAAAAATGATACACAAATTTTATTGGCTTACACTAGCTTGGCAATGCACCTACCGGTGTAAATTCTAGCGCAATATTTTGTGTCCGTAATGTATTTAGTAAAAAGGAAATTCCAGCAGAGCGAGTAGCCGCAACTGATCTTGGGAAGAGTTCAAAACTAATTATTTACCTCGCGAGACTTCTTGCGTTTCACCCGGACGTAAAATGTCTAACAAGATAGATACTCAACTTCCATACCAGTGATATTCATATAACTATTTGTAATCGAACTTTTTCCACATATATCGTAATATACTATTAACTTCATAGAATTATATAATAATATAATATCAAAAATTATATTAAGTAACTTTAAAAGTTTAAATATTTATTATTTACAATGGATGATATACAGTCGACCATGATTTATTTTAATAAATAATCATAGATAAGCATAGATTCAATTTTCCAAACTATTTCCAGCATTAATAGGGGAAAGCCTTATCAGTACAAAGGAGGCAAATTTGAGAGACTTTACTTATCAAGTTGCTATTATGGGCAAAAAGAATGGAAGTAACGTACCCGAACTTCAAGGCAATGGTGGAATTATAAGTCGAAAGCATATATTGAGCGCTGGACAAATATTCATAGACGAACAGGGTGAACATAAAGAACTGAGTTTTTCGATTGCTGTTGATGAAATTGATTTACAAAATCAGAATATTATTTTAAAAGAAATTAGTCGTATTTATTTACCCGAAGAAGGTAGCTATGTCAACAATGATATTTCCGTATCAGAGGTAATATTTATTATAAATTTTACTTTACAAAAATATTTTTACGTTTGTGTTTATATATATATATATATATATATATATATATATATATATATTTCCTTTGTTATCAAGGACTAAGTGAACTGTTCCTTTGATTACCTTCAAAATCAAGCCAGCAGAGGTTTATAAAGCCTATCTAATGCTCTTCTATTTATATAAGATAAGATATTAAATTATAAATTCATACTTGATCCTTTTAATTAAATTGAATATACCGTGCTATAATGCAGTTATAAATGAACATCCCTATAGTGTTGATATCACATTCTAAGAAAGTATATTTCAATAAAAAAGTTTTTAACGGCTTGCACTGCACTTGGTGAAACATATTTGAATATAAGAATTAAAAAACTTAATAATAATTAATATTTGGATAGGGTCCAAAAAATTTTAATTTAATGAAACTGGTACAAATGCTTATTATTTTTAATTCATTAAATTTTTGTAAAAATTTGTAATGAATTTCTATGTATCAAATGTATAGTTTTTCATTACTGTCGATGGAAAAATGGTTGAATGTACATACATATTAACGAATCATTGTCTACTTATAATTTCATGCGAGAAGTAGTAGGTCTTTTAATTAATATAAACCTTCTGATTGTACAATATATCGAATCTAATCATTAATTAATAAAGTACTTATCTTTGGGAATTTCAAAGTGTTAAGTCCTAAAATTTTACTAGCTTAAAAAATGACCTGGGAAAGAATCGAAAAATTTATTACTCTAAACAGGAAAAATCATCAGCACCGCTTAACGCAGATGTTACTTAGAATACTAGGTATCCAATAAATAATAAAATGTATTTTTATTTTATAAAAATTTAGAACAAACTTATACTTTGTTCAAAAACATTACAGAAAAAATAAATTATATCAATAATCATACATAATATTCCTTATAAAATCAAAAATTATATCCTTTTTTTTTAAGCTGAAGGAAGAATTAGATATTGAGAACAATCCAAACTTAAGCAAACTTGATTTATCACAATTTGCTTCTCTATTTCTTAATATGGTCGGTAAAGTGGCTGGATATGGATACAATTGGGTTAAAACTAAATTGGACCAGAATCATATGAAGGTATTTGACGACGGTAATACGGACAAAAAGCTCAGGTATGCAGATGTTGAGATTTTACGCGAACCTACTTGTGCAACTTCTCGGGGCCTCGATGCTTGGAAATATGTTTGTGGTCGAATTAATTCGGAAGAAGCAGAACGATACTGGGGGCTATGTAAGGTGAGATGTAAAATGGTACTATCCAAAATTTATGCTCATGAATTTAGGCCTGTAGAAAAGATGTTCCTTCACCCCCTGGTTAGTCAGGGATGGCCATGACATCTCCATTAGTAACTGATCACGCATTCATTATCAGATCAAGATCATTTTTAGTTTTATGAAAGTCCTTGTTTTTGCCTTCGAAAAATGAAAAGAGCGAAAAATATTAAGTTCAAATATAACCTAGAAGGATTAGAAAAATTCAAAATAACGTGTCATTGGGTGCTTATAATTTATTTATTTTCAACAGACATCGTATGTCTATTATCAAATATCACTATAAACCTATCACACATCTGTCATGTACGTGTATAAAAAATATTATTATACTTTTAATCTCTTGCCGATCACGAGTTGTCTATACTCGCTCGTTACGTCAACTTAATGATACTTACTTATACTGTTTTTTACATATTTTATGCAATGTCGATAAGATATTTACAATGGAATAAACTTTTTTTCTTCAAAAATTCAGATTTTAATACACGCAATTCTGTTCCGTTACAGCTTGATTACGGTAGTCCACTTGTTGTTGAACGTAACGGTGGACAGGTAGTTGTCGGCGTAGCAAGCTCAAATAATGTCGACTGCGATGATCACGGAGTCGGCGGCCTATACACTGACGTAGCCCATAATTTTAACTTTATATTTGGAGTCACTAAAAATCGCCTTCCAGATGGTGCTATTGTCTTTAATAATCGACGCCACGTGATAAATAATGAAAATTCAAGAAGTAGCTCTTCTTCCTTGATAGGCAAGATAAAAAAATTGTACATCTAAATGAAGATGTATAAGTGTAATCATAGTGATTTGCTGTATATAAGAAAAGCGTGTATAAAATTAATTATGTATATTTTCTAAATTAAAAATAAAAAATTTATTTAACTAATTATTTAATTATTGAAGTTTCAAGCATTACTGGTCTTAGAAAATGTAATTTCGTCATTTTCCAAGCTACGAACCCAATTCTTATTTTCAGATACTATCCTGTGAAAACTCATAAATATAATTGTGTAAATTTATTTTTAGACTTTCCTATCTAGCATCTAGCACAACGAGAATGAAAAACGAGCAATAAATGAACTTTTGCATATATACATCGATGACTTATAATTTGTCAGTCTGTGAATTCAATTTTTATTTCTAAAGCTTGTCTATCAAAGCACTTATCATGAATATTTATATTTTACTCCAATATGCTTTTAAGAGAGTAAAAATGAATTCAACGTATTTGCTAATCTTATGAATCCATATTTCGTTCCTAAAGATTGCTTTTAAACATATCTGAATATCGGTTTCTCGATTTCATACCAAATTCAATACTACGAGGTCTCGACGAGATTAATTTTCGTCATAAATTACACAATCTAACAAAACTGTTGATTCAATTTTCGTACACTATGTTTTTTTTTTCTTCAAAATTGCATCCAAATTACGTTTTATCGTAAACTCATAGATTTTCGAAAGTTATCAATTCTGTTTTTATTCATTTTTTATCAATAGTGGACTATAGAAATTTATTCTCAGATTTTATGCCAATCTATCCTTCATGATATCAAAACGTAATATTGTGATTATACAGGTTTTTACATTTTTTTATACAAATCAAATTGTCTGACTATTAAGAATGAAAATTTCAGGCTATTCATAAGCATATTTAATTCTTCATCATCTTCGTAAGGCTAGAATTAATGAAAATCTACAAAATATTGTTCAATCACAGCAATATTACAAAATATATTGTAACAATCCTATATATGACCTCATCTACGACGGCCAGTATACCCAGATCCCAATATCACGACGAAATATTATATTGTAATTCAGGACGAGGTTATGCGCCAATTTTTAGCTCTCTTTGACTTTGAGAGAGGGATTAAATTCATTGTTCAATATTTTTGTCTATACTGCCATCGATCAAATCCTAATATTATAATAAAATATTGTGTCGTCATTTAGAATGATTACTATATATTACTTAATACTTTTTAACCATACACAACGCGTGCAATTGCTTTTAATTATCTGAATGTTCAGGCCCCTATATTACGATGGACATTTTCATTTAAGATCAAGCGTCTGTGCCAATTTTCAGTTTCTACTACACGACATGTCGTAGTCCGTTATATTAATTCATGAAGATCTGAAAAATATCCTTAAAAACGAGTAAAAGGAGCCCGTATACAGGTCGTCCCAAATATGATTGTTCACCGGATCGATAATAAACGGGGGAAATGGTAGTATACAAATGGTATATACATACAAGTCTTTTTGCGCTACGTTCCCATGTCCATCGGCCAATTAATCTAACAAACAATACAATTTTATTGCTATGAATACAAACTTAAATGCATTAGAGCACACGTATAATAGATTCGTATTACGCTTACGATGATTATATTAAAAAAGAATTTGACCATAATCATAAATTAATTATTCTTTATTTTTCAACATCCGCGTGTACGATCGTTTTCCACAGTACTTGCCACCTGGATGCGTCGACATCCATGCCCTGTCTTAGCTCCTTCGCTTTGAAGCGAGAAGCAATTTGTAAACAAGTGAATAGTGCCGAGTATTTTATTTTCTATTTATATGGATAAAAAATTAAAAAAAAAAAAAAAAGAACGCGTTTACCAAGAATATCAGTTTTGACATTATCAAGGCAAGGATCTTCGTAAGTAATAGATAGGCTCCATATAGTAATATTGCTAATTCATCCGGTACAAAATTTGATTACACAAAAGAAAAAATAAACTTAAATGTGAAGGAACTCGCATGTCATCTGTAGTTGACGCTTTTCTCGAAATATTTAACAAACAAATCGATTAGGACATTAAGAATCTATAAGAACAATTTAATACTGCAACTGAGAAAAACTGAAAAGAAAATAAATTGTGATGTTGAGAAACAAAAAAATGAATTAAATTTAGACGAGGAATATCAAAAGTTTTTTTGTGAAAAGAAATTAAGCAATTTATTGATCGATTCAAAGAATTGAAGATTTACAGGAAAAAGAATCTTAACCAAAAAAAAGATCATATTAAATGGAATTCTATGTATTATAATTATTAAGATGTACTGACATACCTGAAAGAAGATACCAAAAAAGAAATATGCGATATAATCTAAATATACGTAAAGTTTCTTTATAAAAAAACTAATTCTACAATGTGTTATAAAACATGTCCCGCCATTAGGTACTTTATTTTATAATATCGTAATAAACTTTTATCTTATACTATATCTTATTTCTATAATTAACTTCCATTTTCTCTCATCAAAAAATATCGAGGCGCAACAGAGATATTTGCAATATTTAATTTTACAGAGAAGCTTTATGGTTTATAGCTTAACCCATTATAATATCAGTTCGATACTCGATTGAAAAAAATTTTAATTGTTCTTGTACTATATTTTTGTTAAATCAGTTTGCGTTTCGAATAATACGTATAACACATAAACTTTTGAAAAGCTATCATATATACGTTTATAAGTTTAAAAGCATAACGGAATTCCAACGTCTTACCTGCAATCCGTTTTCTCAAAAACTCAAATCTCGACTGCGGCACTTTCTTCGAGATGCAAATAATTTCTTGATCTATTGTTTGTCGTAACGTATTTGCCTCTCTGCATTCGTGATTGTCAAGCGTGTGTCTAGTCTGTAAAATGAATTAGAAAATCGAATACACGTCGTCTTATCGTGATAACATGAACATGAAAAATTAAAAAAGAAGAATTATAATTTCAGAAGGAATATGTACAATGGTGATACGAGCTATTTTTTATATAAAAACGAATTGAACTATCTACTATTACAACCTTTACAATACGTAAATGCATTTAAATATTGAATATCAACAGTCACATACCGCTCAATTTACAATTTACTACCTAAAACTGAAATATTTGTGTAAAATGAAATATTTGTCATTCGCTAAATATATTTTATACAGAATCTGAGATCTAAAGATTTTTAATATGTGTTAGAATACAGTCAGGATAAATATTTCCATAAGATTCTATTCTAATTGTTTGATAAATCATTTTTTCATTACTTAGCCTACAGTTGATAAAGTTTTCTAAAATATTACAATAATTATTTTTGTATATTTTGTTAACTATCTTCAAAGATTTATCAAGCATTTTAAAATTAATTATCTAGCTTAGGAACTGTCTTAAAAAATAATAGAAAAAAAGCTTTCAAACACCCTTTATCTTTTTTATCATCAAATAAAAATTTTCAAGAATTATTCGATCATTCAAACTTATCTTTTGTATAATCTGCTCTGTTAATATTGCCAATATATAATCTATTATTTGGACTTATTTTTATCCCTGCTCGAACAGACATTCTGATGCACTGACAAAAAAATGTTTGTTTCAAACTCTATAGAGTTAAAATAACGTTAGATAATCCAATTCTGATGTTATTTATTTTCGACAATTCGTCCTAGAGGGTGAAAATGACGTGAAGTTTTAAAAATTCACAAAACTGTGCAACAAACGAATAAAGAAGTTTTCTTTTCTATTCAAAAAACGACTATTTTTTACTTTAATAAAAAAATATCCTTAACCATTCTTCTTTTATTTAATAACTTAGTTACGATAACAAATATCGATTATTTTTATACCTATATAATTATCAACAATAATACTCATTATAGAATATTTTTGCTCGCAGCAAATAATTCTGACCACCAGAAATAGGCCAGATCTTCGAAGAATATAACATCACTTAACCTCCTTGAATCGAAACGATAATATTTTATTATCTGTAACCGATAAACAAAATTAAAAGAAATTTTTTTATTTTGCCAAAAAGCACATCCCCGTAAGGGATTACTAATTTAACTATATGAAATAAAAATAAATAAACGGATGTTTCTGAACAGAAAAGAAAACTTTGTTATGTTAACTAGCTTACAAATAGCATTAGAATTGACCAGAACAATCAATGTTACCGATATAGTGTAACATTACTATTACTCTAAAAGGTAATCCGCAACAAAACTTTTGTCAATGTGTCCCGGAAGTCAAGTGAAAAACCACTGAAACGGATTTTCGCTTTCTCGCCAGCAATACAAAAGCCACTCGAATCTCTCGCAAACAACTTTAACATGCTCCATTCCGCGTTAACCTTCAGCAGAAGCTCGGTCCTCGCGCCGCCTCCGTCCTCGTCGGTGGGCACCGGAGCCTTAAGCCGTTCGTACAACTCGCGGCACTCGATCGCCGCCTGGTTCCTCAGGCTCAGCATCTCGACGCGCCGGCCGTCAGCCCATCGCCAGCCGAGTGGCGCGCAGTGCCGCGCCAGAAAGCGCTCCCTCAACCGCTGGCCACGCTCCTCGCGGGGCCCGCGCATGCGCGCCTCCACCACCAAGAAATTGCGTTGCCAGTCGGCGAGCCGACGCAGGCGGCGAGCTCGGGGCGATAGGCCCGCCCCGGCGGACGACCCGTCATCTGCCGCGAGCTCGAGGCCCTCCAAATGGCTCATCACCGCGTCGTAGTCGGCGAGGGTGCGCGGCTCGTTCAGCTGGCGGCACTCCTCACGGTAGCGCTCGCTACATGGGCAGGAACGGTCAAATTAGGTCGTGGTATATTATATATATCTATTTATTTATTTATTTATAGTCAGTCTAGTGAGAGCGTAGTTGACTGTACTGACAGGCAATGAAAGATTTCGCTCTAATTTCTTCGCGAGCCGATAGAGAAAAGCTTTATCCATGATGCATTATCAACAAAGTTTCAGTTGCCGTTGATCTTTTGAAAGAGAATCACGTAAAACGCCACGAGTGCTAAGTACGCATCGAACTACGAGACTGTGTTCTTTTACATCCAGCCAAAAGGTCCCAAAATGTCGCAATCAGTGGCTGCTAAATATATGAGAAAGTCGAAGGCATTTGTACAGAAGTGGGTACAGCGCTATAAAGTAGCTAAAAATATCGATGATTTGCCAGGCCCTGGCTCGATAGGCAAAGTGAACAAAAAAGATGAAGAAAGAATAGTGAATCTGTTTTCGCGGAATCCTGCTTTGACACGGCGGCAAGGACAAGCAAAATTAATGGCAAAAGGTTTAGATATATCCTACGAAACTATCCGAACCCATCTTCGTACTCATGAAGAATCCTCTGTTGACTGAAAAACGTGTGACCAAGCGACTTGCTTGGGCGCATGAGAATATTGAAAGATATTTTTAAAGTATCATTTTTACTGGTGAATGTTCTATATGGGCACGTTGTGCCCTCACGCGAGCCTCATCAATTTCTAACAAAATGCTTGTTCAGCGGACAGTAAAACACGGAGTAAAAGTGCATCTTTGGAGCTGCTTCTCAAAGCAGGGATTCGGAACTTTGCACCTCTTTATTGACAACCGACATAATAATGTAAATGCCGAGAAAATGATAAAAATCTATAAGAATGCTTTACTGGCATCTGCCAAACGATGGTTCATCAGAAAAAATGAAGATTGGATTCTGCAGGAAGACAATGATCCTAAACACCGCGGCAAGCTCTGTACTGAGTGGAAGACTTAATCTGGCATCGCTATCACCGTCGCAATCACTCGAAGCAAATCCTATTGAAAATATGTGGGCATATATTTTATAGAAGCTTCGTGAAAGACGCACACACACTTTGAAGCACACACTCACATTGGAGGGGTGATCACGGGCTAGAACTAGCAGAGACTGAAAACTGAGATTGTGCTCCTTACGAAGAAGTGCGTCCCCAGAGTGCAGCCGCTAATTATTGCGGAGATGTCCGTCCTGACCGAGGCATCTGTCAAGTACCTAGGGGTGATGCTAGATACGAAGCTCACCTTCTGGGAACATATTCGGACGTCAGCGGACAAGGCGGCGCTAGTGGCGGCCTCCCTTTTCAGGGTCATGGTCAACGTAGGAGGACCACGCCCCTGCATCAGGCAGCTGCTACTGCGAGCTGCTGAGTCCATCATGCTTTACGGTGCTGAAGTCTGGGTCGATGCGCTGCAGTACGAAAAGTATCGCAGGCGCATGGCGGCTGTACAGAGGAGATGCGCTCTTCGTGTAGCGTGTTCGTATCGTACGGTCTCGGAGGCGGCCTCCCTAGAGGTTACCATGGTGATCCCGGTAGACCTCCTAGCCCAGGAGCGGAAGTTCGTCCACCAGATAAAGAGGACACTTCGCCAAGCCCAAGCGAAGCAGCAAGCCAGAGAGCGTTCGCTGGCTTTCTGGCAGCAGAGGTGGGAGCAAGATACGCGCGGAAGATGGACCGCCAGACTTATAAGTCAGGTGGCCCCGTGAATCGGTCGGCAGCACGGACAGGTAAATTACTATCTCACCCAGATGCTGACCGGCCATGGGTACTTCCGCGCATACTTGCGCAAGATGGGCAAAGTCGCGGATCCAGGTTCTACATATTGCGGATCCACAAAAGACGATGCCCATCATACATTTTTTGAGTGCGGGCAGTGGGAGCAGCAGAGGGCGCTACTGAAGAAAGATGATGGAAGAATTACTTCGGAAGGCATCGTCTCCCTGATGATCTCCAGCCACGAGACATGGGGAAGGGTTGCCTATTTCGTCGAGGATATCCTTAGACGGAAGAAGGCTTTTCCTAGATTATTCTATTTTGTTGGGATCTGGTGGCGCCCAAAGGCGAACATCCTGGTCCCCTCCCCGAAGTAATGCCTACGGCGATTTCCAGGGTGGGGAGTTGAGCCAGGGAGAGGAGGTTTCCTCGGTGCACACATGCGGACTCCGGCTTGCAGCTCTTTCCAGAGCTGCGGGAAGCAGTTGAGGGAATACACCGAGGAGGTAGTTTTTTAGTGGGTCTGCCTTTGTGTTGGTTATTCCCACATACCTGGGGGTCCCCGAGATCCATAAAGGATTTTTCTCCTGCTCTATAAAAATTATTATTATTATTGTTATTATTATTATGATTATTATTATTTTATATTCAATATATAAGGGAGGATGATAATATGTCGAATGAATTAATCCTATGTACTTTTCTACTGATTTGGCGTATTAAAAAATAGATCGACATAACTAATGATTAAGAAAATATATCTTTGATCCTACATCGGTGTCCGAACAGATGAATACTCGATCAATTCTGCACATCGAACGGGGCTCGTGTCAATTTCAATAGACGCATGAAGAAAACGATCAGATAGAGGCTGCTTAACAGCCTGGCAGAACGTTTTATATAAACTTTCTGACACGTTGCTTATCAAAATATAGACAGAAAATAAGAATCGCTTATGTAAAGATCAGTATATGATATATATATATATATATATATATATATATATATATATATATATATATATATACTTCATGCTACGAATATTTTAATGGGCCTCGAAGCATCAATAACTATTTTCTAGTTGAGTATAGACTATATTCAAAGCTATTGAAATATATAAACTGTTCTAGATTAATATAACCAAATACAATCACACTTTTTTATCGCTTATATTTTTTGGTAGATAATCGATTAGGAGTCAATAAATTATAAATAATAGAACATAATGCAATAAATCTTGTATTAATTATAATAATTTAAATATATATATATATATATATATATATATATATATACATATGAATAGTTATGTAAACAAACTTTGATTAATAATAAAAGTAAAAGCAACAATTTATATATGTGTTTCTTTTTTACTAGATTTACTGGTTATATATATCTGCACCCGTGTAATGGTATTTTTTCATTCCAATGTTATTTATTTATTCTATCGATCATTTAGTCGTGAATTTTTTTTGTGAAATACGTATACATCATACGCGTAATCGCGCGGCAAAAACTAAGAAATCCAATTGTTAGCTATTAGCATCATATCTATATTATATTGGATTGAAGAAAATGTATTATTCTGCGAAGCCATGTCCAATATCAGTGTGTTCGTAAGGTAACAGTCTACGAGTCCCGTAGACCTTTCTAGAAATAAATTTACAGCTTCGTTAGTCGTTTAGTCGATCGAATGTTATAATGTTTTAAACATGACAATTGCAGAAAATCACGTTCGTAAAATTTTACTTTTCTACTTGCCAAAAAGGAAAAAAGTAATCCAGCGAGATAATAACTGAACGAAAATTGTAAGAAGCTTGTACGGCAATGAGTACTTAAGCGAACGCCAGCGTCAGAATTAGTTTGCTGGTTTGTTTTGTTTCCGAAATTTCGACGTCATTTGAAGCCAAATCTCGCCAGGGTCGATCATTCGTTGAAAAAAAAAATTTGATAAAATTTTCTGAAAAAATCAACTTGAACCAACAAATTTCATATCTCCCGACATAGTTACACACAAAACTCAAAATCGATCGTACAACAGAGTGTTAAACCGCCTTTATAAATAAGTCGATATCAAAAAAAAAATCTCCACGCATGGAATTATCGACGTAGCTTTCATTTATGAATCCCTATAAAAGGAAAAATAACTTAATCAATCGTAAGAAATTGTTTTTTTCAACCAATCATTGATACAACAATTGATCTTATAGAATGATTTTTATAGATCGGAATGAACATGAAATTAATAGATTTACAAAGTTTAGTGTTTTGAGTCTTTGCACGTTACCGAGCTGGCATAAATCTCTCTACCCATAATGTAAGGAATAGGGTGAAAAGAAGATAGAGTCTTATCAATAATTTTACTATTTCAAAAATGATTAAGTAATGTTGCATTTTAATGGTTTCTTATGAAAATACTTAAATATCTGTTTAAACCTATCAACTCGTCCTGGGGTAAAAGATGTTAAAATTATTTGAATGTTTTTTTACGAATATTTGTCAGATTTTAATAAATATTTGTTCCCAATCGTATTTTATCAAAAACTGTCACATTTAGCGAACTATTAATCCAATATTTGTTTCCAAAACGTGGCGTTGCAACATATATTGCATGACTGCTTAGTTTTTTTTTTTATATTTTCGATTTTAATATTTAAAAGCCAATAAATTTTTTTAATTTGTTATATATATATATAGTAAAAGTGATATTGAATTATTCGTTTAAATATTGTAAAACAAAATAATAATATATATTATAACATTCAAAATGAGTTTATTCTCTTAAACTAGTATTAAGTTAATTAGTTTGAAAGTAATTTTTCAGTTCCAACTATTTTACAATTACTATACATATACGACAATTAGTAAAAGCCAAAAAATAGCTTATAGAATTTGAAGGCAACGGCCTATATACCAACTCGTGCAGATTATAGAATCGGCTGTAAGAAGTGATTCGGTACGTCTGGCTTAAAGAGGCCCTTATCTACTTGAGACGAATGCCGCGTCTGCGTGCAACGTGCGATATTCAGGTCGTGTGTCCCTGCAAACAATGCCGTGTATTTAGTGCTTGGGTTCAAGACGAGATGTCCGATTAAACTAGTCGAAAACGTATGAATGATACCCGGCACTTGCTTTATTCAAATAATGTAAATATAAAACAAATTCGTCGATTCATTGGGTTTATACTTATTGTGTAATTCATACACAAATATATATATATATATATATATATATATATATATATATATATATATATATATATATATACAGTAATACAAGTACGCAGATAATTAAATTTGAAAATGAAAATGAAAATTTACAATGCATATGGATAACTGAATTTTAACGGACCGAAATGAGCCTATACCAATTTAGACAACGTCGAAGAGGCCAATGGCCGTAAGATGATCGCCTAATCGTCCCTTCAGCTCGTTCGAAAGTCGATGTTCAACCGCATCGCGTGCTAAACCCCCCCCCCCTCCTTGAGGTTTTCTACATTTACGCTATCCAGGTACTATATGTTTTTTTTTTATTATTTTCCATTACAACGAGACTGTTCGGTATGATTTTTTTCTAGCTCGTACCAATCGCCGACTAAAAAGTGCGAATGATCTCGAAGTGCGATAAGCATGGTTATCAGTTGATTCGATGTATGTACTATTTGATACTCTCTCTCTCTCTCTCTCTCTCTCTCTATATATATATGTAATTTGCATTTTTTCAGGTAAAACTGCTGCGATTTCGATCTATTTGTTAATATTATAACCTTTAAATCGGTATGATCATGATAAGCCATGTCGTGTCAATGCGCACACGACAATTATTACAAACGAGTACAGATGTGCGCAAACTCCGCCCGTTATATGATGAAAAATATATATATATTAAAAAATCATGGTGCGTCAAATAATTTTCTTGGCCAACATCGAGAAATTTGTGACACATTTTTACAATCATCGACTGAAACTATATCTCCCAAAATGATCGTTAACAAAAAAATATATATATATACATTTTTTCCTACAAAATTTGTTTCTGACAATGGGGCGAATTTCCGTTCTATTATATAGATTTGACCTTGAAATAATCATTTTTCAAAGTCGCATTAAAACAGATCGGATTCATTTCTTTTCAAATTAGGACCTCTCATTTTTCACGCAAGATACAATTGATTTCCGAGTATAAATGTTAAACACGCTCCTACACAGGTTCGGACGTACGTAGTTTTTTTTTAATAGTCGCGTCGCTGATACGCGAGCTATGATAATCAATACTGATTAACACCAGTCGTAAGCCAATTTGAAAACAATAAACGGCCCCGATATATCGACAAAGATTATCAATAAATTTATTATATATATATATATATTATACCATCGGCAGCCGATAAAGAATCAGACTAATATCGCCTCGCGCAAGATCGGGCCGATTGTTCGACGAAACGCGAATATTATATAGTTGATTCGTATATATGTATGTGTGTATATATATATTAGATTATTCAACTACATTTATTAGATTGTCGTAACTGAAACAGTTATTTCTTTTATATTCGACGATCAATAACTGCATTCTCGTATAAAATACACAGTATATACAAGACCTACATATGATAATGCCCGATTATATAATGAAGTCTATTTCGCTATCGAACTCCTCGTAAGACCAATCACACATAGCCAATCAAATAAGAACAGCGCGAGTTAAAGCGGCATTGGCACGGACAGGTGTAAGGATCTACCTTCGCGCCTCGCGCTTCTCCTCCTCCAGCCTATCGCACTGGGCGCGCAATATCCGATAAATCCGGGCGCACTCCTTCATCCAATTCACGAATCTGTGCGCCCTGTAGCATCTCTGTATTACGACGGCCTTGGCGTCGAGGTTCAGCCGAAGCCGCATCTCGTCGAACGTTTCGTACGGCTTCGCCGTCAAATAGCTATCCGTGACATTCTCGACGTAACAGTCCGGCCTGCGAAATCACAAATTCGACTTTTTATCCCGATGGTAATCTCATCGTTTACGGCAATGATTACGGCAATTTTACGCTTCTAATGCTTTGAGATGCAAAAAAAAAAAAATTGAATTATCAGATGGTAAAACATTTGTGTGATATATTTTTGGTATATTACGAATACAATGGTTATTAAAATCAATGAGATGAGAAATTTTTAAAAACGCCGAAATGACGAACTTCGTTGCAAAGATATCTTAAAAATATCTTAACGGCCAAGAATTTCAGCGGCCAAATTAAAGTAATTTCTATTGTACCGTATGCTCAGTGCGGTGCTCTCTTTGCATTGCAAAGTTCTAACAAAATTAATGGCCCACAATGTTTGATCACATACATATATGCAAATAATCTTCCGACAATTTTGTACAATGGTACAGGGATTAATGGATTTCGTTAAAAATTCAAATGACTAAAAAACAATAGCATACCTTTATAATTAAACTGATATCAAACAATACTAATAAATTATTTCATACAACACCCATAACTTCAGAAATTAAATGATATTTTTACAAATAAAAATGTATCTATATTAACATTTTTTACACCTAACTATAAAGAATTATTGATCACTCCCCTCGGAATGGGGATAAAAAATGAAGTATCAGATAACTGAAATCGTCGTTTACAAGCCTCTCTCGAATACAATTTCTTAGAGTAGTTTTGAAAAATTAATATTATTTTAATAAATATTAATAACATTTTAATTAAAGCTAAATAATTTACTCAAGTTGAATAATAGCAACTAATATATAATCTGTATATGTATGATACATTTTCTACATAGAATATTAAAGAATAAATCAATGTTAATTGTGGCACTTTTCAAAAACATGTAAAGACATCAATTGAAATTATACAATTTTTAAAATATAAATATGCCAATAAAATACTCTTAACACTTGTTTGCTGAATTAAAATTATTTGAATAATTATATAGGAATTTCTGATACAAAATATGAGTGCAATATATAATAAATATTCATATATTTTTTATTTTTAAATTAATTTTTTATTATGAAAGCAGAGCACAATTTATAATTTTGCAATAAGTACATACAAAATACACATTAAATAAATTATAGTTTTAACTTTATTTGTAATAAAATAACTTTAATTAGTACTATCTTACTACTGATTGCACGGTAAAAAAAACCTACCGCCACATTTGCGTGGCCCGGGAATAAGCAGTCTGACTTGTCTTATCCGTTACTTCAGATGTCTGAACTTTTCGGCTACATGTTCTTTCCCACGGAATTCGCTTCGGTGCCGGTCCGGTCTGCGAATCCCCATTCAAATATACCACCCCTGTCTTGATATTTTTCCAACCCCCTAATCGTGGCTTTTTTATAAGATCCCATTCTATATTCAAATACATGCTATTATATTTTGAAACACTAAATTAAAAAAACAAACAATAACTGTGACAAAGTTTTTAGTCTGCAAGTAAAAAAATATTTCATTTCTAACCTATGAAAAAATATATTGTAAATGATTATATACATATAAAATACCATGACTAAAACAAAATGAAATTCAGTGTGCATAAATTCATATAACTTGTGTAGTACAATTACTTAACAATGAAATAATTCTCAATGCTTGTAATTCATCTTACACTGTAGATAAAATACAGTAATTTATTATTTTTTTTTTTTTTATATTTTGTAAATTATATCTACAAATTCACGATGAATAAAACGTGTTCTTTTTTGTACATCACTCATATTTTAGCATAAACATAAATGTCTCGTATTCTAAAAACGAATTTTTTTATTAAATAAGTCAAAAATGACTTTAAAAGAAATCAAAATTTGTACATTATTAATTAATTTGGAGGATTCTTTAAAGATGTTTATTCTACCTCCATTAAAGCCTCTTTTGAAAAAAAAATCGCATGGGGCTTTAATCATCTTCAATCAATATAACTACAATGCCTAAATATATTTACAAACGCAGTCTTTAAAAAAAATGAAAAATTCGAAAAGCCTTTTGAAAAAATTATTGATAATCATTCTGCTAAATCTTAAATTAACAATCAGTATTATTTGTATTATTTGTTACGATATTTATATATTTTATAGATTGTCGAATTTGTTAGATATTTAGCACAATTTACAGCAAGAAGTTGTTAAGTTTTGAAGAAAATTTAATAAAATTCAAGGAAGACCAACTCCTTCCTATTGTGCACTTTAAGATGAAAATGTAAAATATCACGTTATAGACTTCATCTTTACTTTTGAATTAAAATAAATAATGGATCATACGACGCA
Source organism: Sycobia sp. Sy_11 (assembly GCA_018907035.1). Taxonomy (NCBI): domain Eukaryota; kingdom Metazoa; phylum Arthropoda; class Insecta; order Hymenoptera; family Epichrysomallidae; genus Sycobia; species Sycobia sp. Sy_11. Next base: position 739,419 of record JACCIC010000107.1, read on the forward strand.
CTTATGAAATGATATTGCCAAAACCAAATATTATTTAAGGAAGCTTAATAATAGGAAAGTGATGGTGACACGAAAAGTCAAAGATTGGTGGTTCTTTCGAATCCTTTTTATGACCACCATTCAGCAATTTTAGTACAATGAAGTTGGTTTTTGCTACTTTCAATAAATCATTGATCTGTAAATAAAATAAAAATTTTGAATATTAATTCAAATATATTTTGATTAAAAACATTTCTGTTAATACAAATTTCTTAAATTGTAAATCAAATTTGTAACTGTTATCTACAGTATAAATCTACAGTATAAATCTAGTTAAAAAAATAGAAAGAAAAAAAAATATATATATATATATCTACCTCATTTTTAGTACCAGGATTAACCGGATTTAGTTCCAATGCCCGATCTAACATATTTTTAGCCTGATGAAAGTGTCGGCAACCATCAAAATATTGATATTCACTTGTACAATTTTCCTTAAATGAGATGATTGAAATTAAAACTTATATATTATAAATAATTACTTATTATAAAGACTAAAAATAATGAGCATATTTGTATTAAAATTAGATTCAGGTTTATTTTAAAATGAAATTACATAAATTAAAGAAAACTTACGCCCTTCTTGTTTATCTGAGCATTTGTCATCTCAATAAACTTTTTGTAATGGACTGGCGGCGGCATTACTAATGGAGAAAAGGGCAATAATCGGTGTTCATATCGAACTCGTTCACAATCAAATTGAGTTTCTGGCAAAGGTATTCTGCCATCCATTCGAAAACCTATCAATGCCTAAAATAAAAAATATAAAATTATTCAAAAACGTGTAACTTGAATATATAAGTTATAATAGAATTCGAAAAATTATATAATATGAACATGTTTTTTAATTGTGTAGTACAATCATTGTTGCTTACCTTATAGAAACCACCACAAATATTTTGCATGGCTTGATTCAGCAATATCTCTAAATAATATGGTCTAGGTACTTTCTTCTTTTTATTTTTTGCACTCTTCTTACCACTCCTGCCCTTATGTGATTCATTATGCATATCTTGCTCCATTATAAACGTATCTGCTCTGGTAATAGCAGATACTAACCAACCATATAAGAACTCATATAAATACCAAAATATGTAATGATATTCGTGAACTGAATAGAGTTCAAGTTCAAAACCACTAAGCAAATACATCACCATCATTCGTAAAGTATGATACAATATCCATGTTCCAAAGCATGATAAATGTAGTCTCGGTGTATTACTCTTCAATGACAAGGTGTGCATATAGCTATCGACACGCTCAGCCTATAAATTATTCAATTATCTTTTATAATATAGTAACTAATAAGGTGAAAGATTATAGTATCTAAGAAAATTGGATTTAAATAATTTTTATTAGAAAATAAAAACAATACATATAAATTGCAATTTGAAATAATAATTTGGTAATAATATAAATACCTCATCTTGCAAAGCTGCAAAATTTTCAAATAAATAAGCTAATCTGTCTCTTTGTCTTGCTCTATTATGACCAGTTATTTGTAACAAAGTACTAAAAAGACTTGCACAGTGTGTCAAAAAAGTGTCAACGCATTCTTTTGCCTGATGATTCTGTAATAAAGTGCTTTTTGGCATTAAAGCAGGAGGAGCAATAAAATTTCTTGCTGCATCCTTTAAAACATCTATAAAATTATGAACACCAAGAACACGATTCATTGAAGGCATGTAAACAATTTGTAGCATAGATCTTGATAATACACACGGACTTTGTCGAGAAAATTCTAAAAAGAAGTCCTACAAAATGTAACAATATAATTAAAAACTAATACTTTTTATAAAGTGAAATATATTTAAAAAAAAAAAAACTACCAAAGCACTATGAAAGTTATTATGACTTGTGATTTTTGTAACCATTTTAAATCGATTTATAAGTTCATCCATATACTCAAGAGCTTCAATTCTTGGCTTAATTTTTGTATACCTTGGAAATGTCGGAGGTAGTAGTCTTTGGTTTATCATGGGATCAAAACCCATTATACTCGGATGATTTGCTGAAATAATTAAGTTAGCCAATACAAAAATATCAAATATTTAAATGTTTGTAGCATTTACATTCTATGCGATAACTTACCTATTTCATCAGCTTTTTCTCCTCTGTTAACTGTTTTTATCATTACTTGAAGCATTTCAGAACAATTAGAAAGGAGACGTGGACAAGTAATTAAATTCTGATGTAACTGCTCTTTTCTTCCCATTAAACATAAAATTTGATAAAACATCTTCGTAAATCTTATCCTAGCATAAAGAGCTAATCCATCATTATACTACAAGAAAAATACATTAATTAAAATAATTTAAACTATTTATTATTAAATTAAATATTAAATAAAAATAACATATTTTCTAATTATCAGAAATAAATTCTATTGTATTTACCTTTTTTTCAGACTCATCATCAACAGGTTTTATTCGACTTTTTCTATGTAATTCTTCTTCAACTTCTTTTAACATAGAAATAGTTTTTTGTTCTGTAATAGAAGGCTGCAGTGTATAACTACCATACATAACACTTTGGAAATCCTCCTCCTCATAGACAAAAGCTCCCAATATACACTCCCTAATCTCTTCAATAATTTTATAAACTGCATAACAAAAGGTTTTTAATGTCTTGTCTACAATTTGATCTAGCTGATGTAGATATAGATTTGTAAAAACTGTCTGAGCTAGACTATGACCTTCCAACCAAGAAACTATACAAGCATAAGTTGAATCAATTATTCCAATAATCTCTGAAGGAGTAAGACCATCTAACTTAATAATTCCATTTTCAGCTGCCTGTGAAAATGTGTATGGCTTATTATTGCCTCGATTACATAGCATTCCTGCATCCATTTTTGGATCCATCATCTCAATAGCAGACATTGCTTCAAATAATCCAAAGAGCTCATCATGTAAAAGCTCTCCAAGCTCCAATTCTAAAAAATTCAGAATATTATATTAATTTATGAATTCACAAGGAAAATGAACATTGATCAAAAATTTTAGTTCAACAGCATCATAATTTTTTTAAAAACTTAAAGAAAACGTACCAGTAATAGCTTCAAAGAAATCTTGTGTTACATCAACCCAGTTATATGACCTTTGTTGAGTTCTGTAAAAATAGAAAAAATATTAATTTCTAACAGAATCCTAATTTTTTAACTAATGACATTAATATATTGAAGCTTAACAATAAAATAATATTTTCATATAAATCAAATCGAATTAATTCTTTATATATTACTCTTCTTACAATTGAAGAAATATGAAATCATCATCTAAAGTTCAAAAGGTTCTCAAAAAATAGATTAATTTATTTGTTCTTAAAAAATTGTACAACTTACAATGTTTCTTTTTCTCCATTCAGCTCCATCGAACTTTGCTCTTCCATCATCCTCGCCATTTTCGTGGCTCGACTGCCCTAAACTAACTTAGTTCATTAATTTTTTCTGTTTGTAAGATTAACTAAACTATTAAGGTGTATCTTAAAATTTCTAACCTTCTTTACGCACTTGTGTTATCTCATCTATCTCCCAATTATATTACCATACTGACAGAAAAAAATATTACACTATATATGAATATTTGATTAGTGATTACTTTAGAAACTTTTCAAAATCACTAAATAAATTTTCTGGTTTGGTTTGATTTTAAAAATGACGGTCACTAGTACCCACTGCCACACCAACACCTGCCTACCCCATATGGTCACCATGACATCATAAAAATACAAAAATCACCAGAATATACAATTGCATGGAAATGAAACACGGAACTTGATCTGTATAGCTGTATTGGTATAGTCTGGTATAATATAACTAATAGCAGACTAGTAACCATACAAAATATTATCAAATTATAATATATACATATAATAATTTTTATTTAATTATAAAACTATATTTTATTCCAAAATTTGAGAAATCAAATATGAAAAATATAAAAAACATAAAAAATGGATTAAATATTAATCTGCTAATAATGATACTTAATTATATTTTGAAAATTCCATAAACCAATTGAAATAAAATTAATATAAAAATATGCTGATAATGAAAATATTATTATTAAAAAAAAATTTTTTAATAATATTATATAAGGAAAGATTTTCTATTAAAAATTACTATATTGTGTTCTATTAATAGGGAGACCAAATGAACTTACGGGGATTTTACATATAAATAAATGATAATTATGCATAATAATTTTTAATACAATATATGTTATAAATTAGTAAATCTATTGTAATGATTAATATAAAATTATTAATTAATTTTTATTAGTAATGTAAAGTTTCTCAAAACTTAAGTTTGCATTCTGTAAATGTCTGTATATAGCAGATTATAATAAAAAATGTTCTTTGTAATAATTATTATATAAATGTATAATATTCGAAAACAATTCTTTTTATTTTCAACAATGATTATTTATATAATTAACCCGTTATAATTTTATGGTTCATAAATGTACAATTTTCCGTTCATCAATAATATTACCAACATTAATATAGTAGTATTCAAAGGAAAAAGGAACCTGAACTTCCCAGCTGATGGAAATTGAATTATTGCTTTATTTTGTGCTTTATATAAAGAGGGCTCTGACTTTCATTGATAAATTGCTAAGAACCAGATGATAAGAACAAAGCAGTAGCCGCTATACTAGTATATATATAGCGGCATCAATAGAACACCAAAACGTCAACAAAGTTACGAAGCACTATTTTGTAATTTTATAGGTATTGCTTTTTCCCAATTATTCGAATAATTTTTTTTCCTCTGCTATAATTTATAAATTGCGTTAATACAGTTTCTATTAATGAAAACTCCTCCTGCAAGTTTTATTCGAAAAAATAAGGTACAAGCATTATAATATGGATTATTATGATAATAATTATGATAAGGTAAATATTTTGTCCTTACACGTTAATAAAAATTAATTTATTGTGATAGATTTTTGTAAATATATATATTTACGGATTTATTTATTAAAATCGTTATTATTAAAAGGAACATCCAAAAAATTTAATACCAGAACTGTGTAGACAGTTTTATCAACTCGGATGGGTTACAGGAACTGGTGGAGGAATATCTATAAAATATGAGTGAGAATTAATCAGTAATTATATAAAAAATTACTAAAATAAATGTCTAATCTAGATGTACTTTATATATTGAAAAAAATATACTTAATATTTTTTACTTACCATTTTTAATTCTGAAAATAATAAATTTATTTACTGATACAGAAATAAGATATATATTGCTCCATCAGGAGTACAAAAAGAAAGAATCTTGCCAAATGATATGTTTGTTCAAAACATGGAAGGAAAAGATTTGGAATTGCCACCTCCAGAAAAGAAGTTGAAAAAATCACAATGTACACCATTATTTATGTGTGCTTATACTTTAAGAAATGCTGGAGCTGTAATTCATACCCACTCAAAATTTGCTGTTATGGTTACACTTCTTTCACCAGGAACAGAATTTCGTATTACTCATCTTGAAATGATCAAGGGTAAATTGAAAATTAAAGAAAGTTATATTTTTTTATTTATATCACTAATATTTATTATTTATGTTGAATGGAGGAATTCGTAATCAGGAGTTAGGCAGATGTTATAGATATGATGAAGAACTTGTGGTTCCAATTATAGAAAATACACCATTTGAAGAAGATTTAAAAGATCGAATGGTCGAAGTTATTAATGCATATCCAGAGACATGTGCTGTCCTTGTCCGTAGACATGGAATTTATGTTTGGGGTGATACGTGGCAACAAGCAAAAACAATGTTAGTACACTACAAAAATTTTTTAAATACTTGCAAAAAAAATTAACTAGAATAATATTTATATAATATATACTTTATTTTATAATCAAATTCTATTAAACTATTGTTTATAATAAATTTATAAAAATTTATAGCATTAATATATGCTACAAATATTTTTGAAGAAAATTGTTACATTCAAACTAAAAAAAGATTTAAACAGATATAAGAATAAGATAATGCAATAATTAAAATTTAATGGTTATTCAGAAATTAAACAATTAAAATACATAATTATTATTATTTACTATAATATCAAATCAAAAAACTAATATTATTATCAATTATGAATTAATTAATCGATATATTAGAAATCAATAATATTTTACTATTTTAGGACTGAATGCTTTGATTATCTTTTTGATATTGCAATACAAATGAAAGCAAGTGGACTAGATCCTCTTATGACACCAGAACATCATGAACTAAAGTATCAAAGAAAAAGCACACAAGTTTAAAACTTGTTAATCAATGTGCACAAGTACAAAAAAAGTGCCATAACGTAATGTCCAAATTTTTTATAATTTACATTTTAAAAAATCATTTACATTTTTTTACAATTTGTACAAAATATAAAGTACAAAAAATTATTTATTTTTATGTGAATTATCTTTTAGCAATTATGTAGTAAAAAATGAACTTTAAATAAAGGTATTATATACACTGCTTGCACAAAATATTTGCAGAACAAAATTCTTTTTACCCTACAAGAATACCTATTTACAAAATTAATTCAATAAATAAATTATAGACTATATAAATACATAAGTTAATTTAAATGCAGCTTAACTTTTACAGTTTTACATCATATGGTTGAAACTGATTTTTAATTTTTTCTGCTAAAATGAATTCTTCTTCCTTACTCAATTGGCAATCTTTCCAGTCAAATCTATCGGGAATATCTAAAATTCTATCACTGCAAACAACTTCCCGGCCAAACTGTAGAGGAAAATCCTTTTTTATTCTATAATATAACATTTCTCCATCTGGTAATTCTACGTAAAAATAAAGTGTTCCTGCAGGAGCAATTTCATGCAGATCTACATCCAACTCTTTCATTGAAATGTGATAAATTGAAGCAATTTCCTGAAAATTTGTAATATACATATAATAAAAAAGTTAAAAATATTTCTTTCTAAATTTTTTTATTAAATGAATTCTGAAATGACATTTTTTTAATGAGTATTGTTTCAATAGTTTGTCATTTAACTTAATATAGGTTAACATAAGTTTAATACCTGAAATGTATCCTTTAACGCTGGTGCTTGATTTTTATGGATAGGCACTGCCTGAAGCTGACAATGAGAAGTTTTAAAATTCCTTTCAAAAAAAACTGGTACTCTATTAGTCAATGAGTAATAATTTTTAATTGCCTCCTGGAAATACAATATATAAAGTTATAAAATTATCCTCAATAGATAATTAACATATAAATACTTATAACTTTGTTACCTTATAAAGTTTTAATTCCTGCCTAATTTCAACTGGTAAAATTGATAAACTTTGATGATGGGAAATAGGTAAAATTAAGAAATGATCATCCACAACACCTCCTTTTGCTAAAGCTAAATAAATTTCTTTGCCAATAGAAATAACTAAGTGCTTTGAAGCATCTTGACTTGATAAACAGAACCAGCATTTATTCGTATCAAATTCTATTTTAGGTCGCTTTGTCTTTTTCTTATCATCCGTAGATTCCATGTCATAGAAAAATTGAGTTTTCTCTTGTACAGTTTTTCCTGGATAATTTTGTAACATTGTTTTAGGATATGGACTAAATGTTTCATCAGTCGTTTTCATCATCAATTCAGACATCCTTGTTTTATCCACTGGAGTTAAATTTAATGCGTACAACCACTTTTTCTTTTCACGATTCGCTACTTTTGCAAGTGCCATGAATCTAGTTGCTATATCGATGCCATCTTCACTTACATTTTGATTCCTGTTAAAAGAAAATTTTTTAATTAAATTTAAGTTAATTAAATTTTACAGCAGAAATTAAAAAATTGTTAATGATGAGATGATAGATAAACAGTTACCTATAAGGAGGCCTTTCATAATGAATATTTTCTAACCCACAAGCATGATATCTTGGTTTAATATGTGTAGCTAGCCATGATATTAATACTGATCCATTAAATTCAAAGCCAGGTTTATTCTGATCCAAATTTGTTATACCTTCTGGCCATTGTGAAGTTAACAGAATATCAACGCCACGAAAACTTGGACAACCCTTTAAACATGAATTTCTCACAGCAACAACATCATTAACGTCAAATGTGCATTCTTTAGATTCATTATTATTTTTTTGAACTCCACTTAGATAAGCTATTTTTAATCCTGAACTGGCTGTGTACAGCCCATGTCTTCCTAAATAAGTAAGATTTGTACATACTTCACAGCCGTTTGATTCTGGATAATGTTTTATATCTTCAGTTCTATTCGGACCAATAATATATGTAGGAATTGAGATAGATTTGGTCCCACATTTATAAGCATCTAGTTCATCATTTTTATCACTGAAAAAATTTCCGACACAAAGTAAAAAATCAAAGGGTCCATTTTTCTTATTTATAGCGTCTACTTTTGAAAAAAGTAACTTAAAGTGACCTTCAACATCTCCACAAATCAAAACTTTTTGTTTCTCTGCCATAGCTTTACTGATATTTTAAAATGTAATATCACCAATTGTAATTTCATTGACATAGACGTATACAAATACAGCAATGCACTAAGATAATAAATGAAAATAAAACCTTGAAGATTTAAGTTGAAGTATATTTTTAATTTGTGATTATTGATTGATTTATATTTTATAAAATAATATATCTTTATTTTCAGAACCGGGCACTACTCTCACTTCTATCCTCCATATACCCTCTCTAATCAAAAGCATAAGAATAACACTAAACCTAACCTAACCATATTTTTGTCACGTGTATATAGTCGAAACTGGTCGAAACAGGTCGAGATAAACTTATGATGATCCTATATTCCTACCTGGCCTTACCTGTTCCTAATCCTACCAGTCCTATTCTCTTATCCTGTTCCTACCTAGTCTTACCAACTTATGAAATTGTGCTCATACAACTTCCGATGCGGGAAGTTTAAAATCGTTTCATGCGCAACTCCAAATTACCAAATACACTAAAAATATAAAACCTTACTTTTCTCATTTATAAAATAAAATGGAGCACTAGAATAATAAAAGTAAACGTTATAATAATTTTTTGATAACATTTACAAGTATTTCTATAACTTTTGTAATCCGTATAGATTGTCCTTATTGAGTAATTACAAGATTGAATGAAAAACTCATAACTAATACATGTTAGCCTATTGTAATGATTCTGTGTTTTTTGTTTTCATTGATTTATGAAATATTAAATACTATATTTATTTTCCTATTTAATGGAGCGTCAAACCGCTATTTAACAAAATAATTTCATTTTTAGTATCCACATGGAAATTTAGTTTTTAAATTATCAATTGAAAAATTAACCAAATAAGAAAGTAAATAATATTTATTATTAATGTAAAAAATATACAGTTACAATAATCGGTTAATATTTACAAATACTAAATTTAATTAACAAGTATTTTTATCAGTCTTGTAGTTTTATAGAAGAATTTATTATATTTATATAATAAAAGTCAGATTATCCTTATTTACAGTCACCCCCGTAGAATCTGAAATAAAAATTACGATTAAAAATAAAATAAAATAAAAATAAAAAAAAATAAACATTAAATATTAATAAATTTTACATTAAATCTGTTTACAGCGCAATAAGGGCAATTTATATAGTTGAAAAAAGGTACACGTACGTGAGAATGTTTTCAGAAATGATAGCGTTTGCTTATATTTGATTATTCTATTATTTTAGTCTATTTTATAGAATCAAAGCGTAAGATACATTATATTTTTCACACGTTTCAAATTTCGAAGTTGCACTCGCAAAATACTTCAAGTCACAGCTCGTATTCAACTTTAACGAGGCTCTCCACGAAATTTCATTGTGTGCACTGCAGCGCCATTGCACAATGAATTCTCGAATCTGTAAAATTAACCGCGCCAGCGGAAATACGCCTGAAGCATAGAAACACCGATCCCCTATCTGAATTACGTTGGCAGCGATAAATGCTATCCCCCCTCCCCTCCACCGCCACCCACGAGGCAGGCGGCGGGTCGATTTCGCATACAAACTTAATGTTTTGTGATGATTGTTATTCACCAGATGTGCGTGAACGTATTGAAATGCTCAGCTTCGTCTGGCCTTATGGATGGGGGTACAGGTGGCACTCGTTTAAATGCTGGGCAATAGGGACCGTATGATTACAGTTAAGTCTATATTCTCATTGATTGCGCCAAGATTCAAAATAATTAATTGTCAATAAATTTTCGTAACAATTGCCCCGACAGAAAGTCCATGTAGAACTATTATATGCGCGTCTATGGATAAATGAAATTTTTAAAGATTTTAAAAATTAAAATCAATACTTTTGAAAAATGTTAATGTTCAGACTTCAAAAAATTATTATTCTGATGCAAAACGTAACATTATAATTTATTATCTATCGCGTGTATCTGCTTAGCATAATTGATTCACACGCTTCATTTAAAAAATCCTGACTTCGCATATTTAGGGTGTCTTGCCTCACCGTTCTCATGAAGTTTTATCCCGGGGGTGAGCTTCCTTTGCCCCCCCCCCCTGATCCACAGCCGTCATGTACCAGTTACGAAACAAGTATAAACTTCAATTGGGCCTTTGATCTATAAACGCGATCTATATATCGAATGGAATATCGAAAGGACTATTTATACAGCACTATTATGTTAGAATCATATTTTTACACTAAATAACATAATAGTGAAAGAAACAAAAAATACGATAAAACGTATTATACATAAAATAAAACTTTATTTGCAATTTAAAAGAAAAATAAATCCTTATTATAGGTCCTAATATAATGCCTAGAATTTATATAAGCTGTCAATTATTCATATACAGTTTATTATTATATTAAAAAACTGGCTAAATAAAAATCCTTAGAATATGGAGCTGACAGTCTATTATATTAGCATGATAAACAATTAATTTATTATTCAATTACCGGTTAACATATATGTATGCTACTAGAATTGTCTATAAATAATCATTATGGATGTATATCGGATATGGTTGTGTGCGTGTGCGCAGATGTAAATACAATATCAATCATTTCAATTTGTTTCATATCGCGCACGTGTGGGTGTGCTTTATGTCAAATACACCATCAATTAAGCTATATATATATATATATATATATATATATATATATATATATACATATTGCGTCCTAAAAATCTGCCAAAACTCATTCGTTTTATTCGAAACTTATATATACATTGCACAATCCACTAATTTAGGAATCGTAAATAATTACAGGTACAACAGTTGTAGGGTATATAAGCCATATATATTGTTTACATACAATTATATAAAGTATAAGCAAAGAGAGAACGACCCCCCCCTCGTAAATTTCACTGTGGGAGCGTATCTGGTAATACACTGCACAACCTGTACAGCCAGATATTTACTCGTGAAAAGCTCCTCCCTTTCACCCTTATGGCGTTTAAAACAATTCGTCACCCGCAACTACTGGCCCCACCTCTCATTCCCCCCCCCTCTCTCTCTCTCTTTTCTCGTCGCATCGCCCGATCGTGCGGCGCGCGAGAAATCTGCGAACCGCACTTGCCGTGTCATCTCACGGGTATCGATATCAACCCCCAATCCCTGGGCTTTACCTGACCAGCGCAAAGGTCATCCCGGCCATCACGGGGCACTGTATGTGTGTGTGTGTGTGTGCGCGCGTGCGCGTGTTATATGCCCATCGGCGCCGTGTACATATACACGCGAGAGCATAGAGCCGGTGCAGCAGCAGCAGCAGCAGCAGCACGCGCCCATAGGCATCTATATAACTCCGCATTACGCACAGGCCGTATACCGGCACGCACGCGAAAAAGCCGCGCGCTCGGGGGAAAGTTCTCGCGCGCGCGCGCGCGGTGGCACCTGATGCGTGCAAGGTGCGCCGGCGTGGAAATGCCCTCCCTCCCTCTCTCTCTCTCTCTCTCTCTCTCTCTCGCGCACGCACTCTCGTACATATCCCCGCGCGCGTGGGAACGCCATCCTATACGTGTGTGTATGTATGCATGTACGCGAGAGGGAGGAGGAGAGAGAGAGAGAGAGAGAGAGAGAGACACGGACGGAATCGAGGACGACTATGACGGGAAGAACGGTCGCGCGTGCGTGATTTCGGCCGGTGCGCGGGTGCGCCCGCGCGTACGTGTCATAAAACTTCCGAAGATTTTCCGGTACCTGCTGTCCCCTGTGGCCCCCGCGCGCTCGCTGCCCGGAATGCGCGTTTCGGGAAGGATGGTATATATGTACGCGCGGGTGAGAGAGAGAGAGAGAGAGAGAGAGAGAGAGAGGGTGGGAGGAAGCGAAAGGGAAGTGTCCGGCGAGAACTTTGTGGAAGGACAAGTGCAATAAAAACCTGCAGGTTTTCCCACGGATTTCCAGCCCCCGAGCGCGTGTATATACGGTTCGTATACATATATATACACACGCGCGCATTTTGCGCGCCAGCCGACCCTCGCCGCCGAGCCTCCACCGTGCCCCGTAGCTCTCTATTGCGGTTCTTGGTTCGAGACAATGGCCTTAATTATTATAGACGTCTGCGAGCAGCCAATATAACCCTTGAAGGAATTAAACGTTGGGAACGGGTCGGATGAGCTGCAGCGCTTTAGCAATTCCCTCCCCCTCCCGCCTCTTTTTCTTCATTTATACAGCTTTGACGCGCAAAATACGTATAGATCTGAACCAATAAATTACAAGAGCGATAAAAACATTTACGGTAATAAAAAGCGCGCGATCGAGTTCAGTAAGAAAAAAAAAAGGATTGGCGAAATTTACATATATAATCGGGTAAATCCGCGTAATATATATATATAATTATATATTATAATTGTACGGCAATGTCTTGATGAATTTTTTTTTCTTATATTTTTAAACGTAAACTTGGATTATTATCAAGCATAAATACTATACAAAATTAACTTGTATTAAATTAAAAATATTTCTACAATAATATTTTTGCCTACATTTTGCGACCGCAGCCAATTACTATAGATCTCAACTAACTGGGTGCAGTAACTTAATATTAACATATATCAGTGTATTTATATACAAGTGCACTCCTTCCGGCACGTCGGTGTCTCGTCTACGGCGAGAGTCGCGATTATCCGTCGATAATCGGTTTTCAGAAACGAGGGGGGGGGAGCGGGAGGAACAATACAATTACATATTTATCGCTCGCCCCATATTTTCCCCCACCCCTCCGCCTTGATGCTATGCATATAATCAAAAAGCTCGCGTTAAAGGGGAATGCGAGAGCTGGCGAGGAATCGTGGGCGAATAAACGAAGGGTTCGGAGAGGGTAGCGTGCGATATACACATATGTACGTTGAATTATACGCGACCTCGGACATTCTCGCCGATCGTGTCGCCGCCACCGCTGATGTAATATTATAATAGAGTCAATGTTGTAATCACGCACTGCGTTATTGAAAGTCTTTTCGCGAGCTTGCGGCGGCAAATTTTCATCGCTGTATCCCTGAATAGAAATGGCATTCTATTTTTAAGGTATAAACAAGGAATTTTCAAATGAAGATACCTAGTAACAGGGTATCTTTGTTCGGTAGTAAATAGGAAAACATCTAACGTTTTTTACAGTCATTCCGGCCGATTTATAGTTACATTTATTAAGCTTTTTTTTCGGTATTTAAGGCCTATAATATAGTTACTTTCATATCAATGTATTTTTTGTTATGACTAAACTTTATCATAAAACAAGGTTAAGCGAGGTTTAACATATAACCTAGCCAAATAATTGATATCGTTATTATGCTTTCTTATATAAATTCATTGACTTTAATCATCATATTAATTAATTAATTATAAATGTTTATCAAGTTCATTTCGAAAATTTTGAAGTAACTTTACTTATAAGTTTTACCACTTGCGGGTGTGGCAAATCATCAGACATGCCGTATGAACACTCTCCACAAAATCAAGTTACAAATCATAGTTATGAACTAAAAAATAAATTTTATTTTATAAAATTTCAAAAATTTCAAATGATATTATTTATTTTATAAATAAATAGGATAGAATTACTAACTAACAACCAATAATTGAAGCCGGTATCATCAAAGAATAGAATTTTTTAATTAATTCATGCGAAATTTTAGATATTAAATAATAAAAGGAAAATATTTCCAAAACTAATTTATTACGTAGAATTTTCAAGATGATAAAGTCGAACGAAAAGTAGACTTTATTGTTACTTTGTAATTTTTTAAAATTATTAGTTTCCGTATCTTATGATTTTTCTTTTATTAAGTCAACAAACATAATGTTATAATATTATATAAATATTAATTGTTAAATAAATTGCTCATTTACTAACCAGAAACAAGGTTCAAAATAACCTAGTTTCTATCTAGTTTTTAACTAGTTTTTAAACCTAGTTTCTTCTAACTCTCGATGCGCGTTCGTCATCCGAGAACAGTACACCTCTTTTTTTCCTCTACCGTGATTCTATATTATATGTATATCTATTTAGATCTGTGTGAAATCGCAATGAAAAAGTACAGGAATAATCAATCAAGAATAAATATATGGTGTGTGTATGTGTGTGCGCGCGCGAGTGCATACACCTGACTTACGTCGCGCGCTTATATTAAATGCGAATGAAAGACGCGAGGAAAGTATGAATGGGAAAGGAAAAGTGAAAAGGAAAGGTCTTCTCCGAGTGTGCGAGACGAGTGTATACGAGCGCGGTATATGAGAGCCACGAATACGGACGGCCGTGGCAAAGTATAAGATGAAAAAAAAATAATCAGCATGGAAAAAGAGGCGGGGGTCGGGATGGCTGGCTGGCGCAGCCAAGCGTTGGCTCGGGAGGCGAAGAGGCAAAAAAAATGGCGGGAACACTATAGTTTGAGAAAATAGTGCAAGTATATGTGCTATATATGTACGCGGATATGTATTAAAAATAATTTTCCGTGAGTTACGCTCAAATCGACGATCCAAACGCGCGACGCACTTACTTGTACGATTAAATTTTATTTGCGACGCGCGATCCAGCCTTCCTCCTGTGAGAGAGGCAGAAGGCGCAATTTTAGATCTTTTACGCTTTATTAAAGACTTATTTGAAAAGCCTCGTGTTGCAGGAACGCCTAAAAGAATCTAGCAATATAATATGCAATGCGTGCACGAAAATATTTTACAGATATAAATTAATATAGATATTGTTATCGGTCTTAACAGTCTTTATAATATGATATATTGATTAAAATAATGACAGCTATTATCACCCCCCCCCCCCAAGAATCTGAAATAGAACCTATTACTACAATAAATTATATCAGAAAATTAAAAATAAAAGTAAAATTAACAATAAAATAAAATAAAAATAAAAAACTATGTTCTATGTTAGTAACGGAGAAGCGGACGGTCCTCACCGCCTTATTTTCCCCTTTGACATCCGACCTTTCGAACCGCTACCGTTCATCCTCAGGAACTAAACCGATACAAAGTTATATAACCAAATGAAAATTATTCCAAGAATAAAATTATTATATTAATATAATTTTAATAATATATTATAAAATCATTTCATAATATAATCTACACATACAGAAACAATATATATGTTATCGATAAAACCGCAATTTTGCTGTGCGTATTAAAAAAAAAATCTATATTTTCCAATATAGAGATAATATATAGAGATGAGATCTTGTTGCGCCACTGTTTGCGATTATTGACGCCGGTATTATATAATCAGCTATTTTATTGCACTATATATATATATATATATATATATATATATATATATATATATATATATATCCCTAACGAATCCCCTCTTTTATCTCTAGATAAACAGGCGCGCGAGCATCATTCGCCCGACAAACAATATTATAATACACACATCAGAGGAATATACACACATTATATATATATACCCGCGTCGCCTCGTCGATTAATCAGATCGCGATGCGCGTCGGCCTGCATCACATTATTGCATGGATCGTGCATATAGAAATAAACTTTAGCGCATAATACAATTATTACGCGCACGAGCCTCCAGTAGTCGCTCCGTACATCATACCCGTCTATATCCTACCACCTCCCCTCAACTCCCCTCGCGGTGGAACGAACGAAATATGCTCTGTGTCTTGCATGTGTGTGTGTGTGTGTGTGTGTGTGTGTGTGTGTGTGTGTGTGTGTGTGTGTGTGTGTGTGTGTGTGTGTGTGTGTGTGTACGCGTGCAAGTCCGTCATTGTTATATACCCATGAAAAGTCCACGGCTGCTGTAAAGTATAAACCCTTTCCGACGTATATTATATATATATATTTGTTCACCGGTTCATGTAACCTCCTCTCTGCCCTCGCCACGAGCCACCCAGCGCCGCCGCGGGAGGATCTTATCGTAAACTCAGGAAGCGCATGTGTATATAAAGTGGATGGAACGGCGACCATACGTGTCGGGAACGGGGGGAGGAGGAGGGAGGGCTCCGTGTCCCATTCGCGCACTTTCGCTAGCTTACAAGAACCGGTATAGCAAGTATAATTATGTATATTATATATGTATAGCTGATTTTTGCTCCCTCCCCCCCCCCCTCACTCTCTCTCTGGCTCACACACACTCTCCCTGGGTCGTCTCCTTCACCGGCGCTTGCGCTCGCCCCCCCCCCCCCGTATTTGCCCCTGATGTTACGCGCGCCTGGGGAGGGGGGGGGATGGCGCCGCGACGACGACGAGGAGGACAGTAGCGACGAGGGACGCCCACTTCGAGGCCAGAGATTGGCTCGGAGCGAGTCGAGCTCTCGGCCCGTGCGCGCGCGCGCGCGCGAGCTCGGCCACGCCCATCCCCGCCGGCTGCGCTTGGCTCTCCCCTCCCCCATACTCCGCAATACTCGACGCCCCCGCGCAGAGGTATAGACCGGTTACGGTAAGCAAGCCGCCGCCGTCGCCGCCACCTCCACCGATTTACTTTCCCCGCCCTCCGGCTTTTTCATAGGCGCGTCGGCTCTCTCTCTCTCTCTCTCTCTCTCTCCCTCCCCCTACGGCGCCTCTTGTAGCCGCCCTCCCTACCTCTCTATCTCCCCTGCCACCCCTTCGCCATGCCACGACGGGGCTTTTTTTCCTCTGCCTCTTCGTTTTCCATTTTTTTTCCTGTTCTTTTTTTTTCTGCTTCTTTTTTTGCAACCCGAGCGGATAATATCTGCACGCATATGCATTTGTGTACCATTGTATGGGTTTATGTACGTGTATGTGCACAATGCAGGATATAGAACGGAAGAGGATGCTCCGCGTGTATAGTCGAGTTTATATTGTTTATCCGCGCGCGATGGCGCGAGAGGAGTTTCTTCCGTAGGCTATATATGGTGTATATATATATATATATATATATATATATATATATATATATATATATATATATAGATTGTGCATCTGCAGCTCCGTCGTGTACGCTGCAGGTATAATGGCTTAACTGTAACCCATGTATATTTAGCGAGAGAGTTTATATTCCACTCGAATCTTTATTTTTTCTAAGTGTATATATATATATATATATATATATATATATATATATATATATATATATATATATATTATATAATTCAAATAATTTAAACAACAAAACATGTATTAAAACAATGTTCGCTCGTGTACAACTTGAACTACTGCAGTATAAGTCTTGAAAACTTGAAAATATATGCTACTGAAACAATATATTTCGTATCTGATTTATTGTTTCCAGTTTTTAAACGTTTAATGTGATTTTGGGGAAAATTGCGGAAATTCATTGCGAGACGTACTTTTTTGTACAAGTATATAATCGTGGATGATAAAAATGAAACGCGTATATAATTTGGTAAAGTTTTACCCGTTTTCACTACCTCATAGGGGTCGAATAAGACAAAATAATTGTGTTTAAGAGTAAACTCTCGGATAAGTTACTTCTGTAATTATAGGATAGACGTCCTGTAATCCTTATAATCTTAATGAAGTATTCAGTTTTTATGTAGCGAAGATTTATCCACGCATATTATTGACAGATACGTATTTATATCCTATAAATATTACAATGCTTATAATATATATATATATAGCTTATTAAACGAATTATTGTATATTAATTCATTATTTTTAAGCTATATTTAAAAATATAAGGAAGCGCGTTATATAAAATTTCATTTATTTTCTCAATTTGTCACCCCCCTCTGCACGTTTGTCCTCCTATATACCTAATCCTTGTACACATATAAATTCCCCAAACTTTTCGATCTTTGCGTTCTTTATCTTTTGGGCTCATTTATCTTGCTTTAGCTTATATATATATATATATATACAATGCACGTTTACTCGGAATCACTGGGCGGTTCGCATCTCGGCAGCTTTTTCTCCCTTTTCATCAAATATATTCTTTATATTCTTTGAACGTAATATACGGATAGCCCGACGATTTTCCCTTATCCCCGACATGCACTACATTCTCCCAGTCCTTGTAACCCTTTCATTTATCATGACTTTTTTAACTGCCTATACTATATAATCAATGTACGTATATCTATTTTTCACTTTTTTCATAATGATAATGTTATTTATTTAACAAAATAATCATATTTATATCTGAATTTGTTAACATACTGATATTTAACATAACATATTGTACGTATTTTATTGAATAAATTTACAAATGATGATAATAATAAAACTATATACATCATATAATTACAGTCTCAATAGATTTTACGCTATCGTGCTGAAGTTTAATGTACTAATTATTATTAAAATTTTCTACTGTATTTAAAACAATACAGCCTGTTGTTTAAGGGCGAAAATTTGAATTCTATACAATCCCCCCCCCCGCTTCTTCTTCTGTCATTATTATCTTCCACGGAATGTTCAAGAACAACAAAATCTATCATTATTACACAAAGAAAAACAATTCTATAATACAACATATGTACACATTATTATAACCTTCCACGTCGGCGGTCGTTCATAAAAAGTGTGGATAATCGACGAGATGGTTATATATAGTATATACAGTGCAACAATTTTATACTTACGTTGTTAAGGCGCAAATTATGTTAAAAAAAATTACTGTTTATAGAGGATGAAAAAAATTTTTTTTCAAAAGTCCAAAACAGCATTTATTCGAACTATATATTCCAATAATGGCTATAAAATAATACCCGAACGATTATATATAATTATGTAATATTAGACGAAACTCTAGCATTATGCATACGTGTATTAAAGTATCTGCAACAGTCTGACAGGATTCTTTCGAAACTACGGTAAAAAATGATTGTCTTTTCGAATATTTTTACCCTGGTTTCTGTAACCTTTAAAATTACATTATACACTGGTATACTGTATTCGTGGAAACTGTATGGTATAAAAAATATACATTGAAATCATATAAAGTTGAAATTTCAGAAATTTATGAGGTTATAAATTATTTGGATATATATATATTACGAAAAGTAATAAAATGTTTTTTATCCCGTTGGAGAGGATAGAAAAATCAGAGGACGCGTTTAAACGAAGGTGCAGAAGTGCAATTTTTTTTTTAAAAAAGCCTATTCCTGTAAGACGAAGTAATTTGCTAAAATTCTCAGAACCGAACTATAATTCTAACCATAAATATGCCTAAGGAATATCTTGATAATTAAATATTACGTATACGAGAATTTATTCACGTGTTTTTTTTTTTACCCTCGGTAAATCGGTAAAATTTATACAAATATACACGTATAGTATTGCGACTATATAGTTGAAGTTATAGTATATGGAAATGAATTAATATGCAAAATTGTTTTCTTTTAATACCCTACGCGAATCAGTATACGCAAGGCTTCCTGAAATTTTTCTGCCTGCCCAACCGACGGAGATCGTTATCGCAGATGCACAAATTATAGCTCGTAACATAATTAATTACTATATATTTAACTAATTGATTTTTAATCGAGGTTGAAATTCATTTTATAGCTCGCGAAACTAGACATTATATATTATTGTTGTAAATAGCGCGGGAAATATCAAATGGTATATATATTTTTATTGCTTTAATTCACACGCACGCGCGCACGAATATGTACATATATATATATATATATATATATATATATATATATATATATAAATTTTGTAAATATAAAGACATAAATGTAACATTTAAAATCGCATGCTCTTCTCTCAGACTCAATTCAATGGTACACGAGGTCTTCGCTTTGGCGAAATTACGCTTGGCCAAACACGTACGTCTCCTTGTAGGTTATATATACACACCTGTATAGAGAGAACCAACTTAAGAATGGAGAGAAAGACGCGGAAGACGAAAAAAAGAAAGTGAGAAACAATCGCCAAGACACGGCGCGCGAAGTACGTTCATTAAAAACGAAGAAATACTCCACGCGATTTTATACATGCACCGGAGTCGACGACAACCCGAATGAAGCTGGGGTGTTGTATGGGCACCACCTCTTATAAGTATACTTTATATATATATATACATATATAGTCTTGCAAAAGAACGCGCGTATAATGCAAGCAAGACCCGCGGTCGCAAAGATCTCAAATGAGGAAGCTCATTCGCGTTTTTGCGGAGACGAGGTCGTCCGTCGTCGTCGTCGTCGTCGTCGTCTTCGTCGTAGCCGTCAACGCGCGTATCTCATTCATACCGCGACCGCGTCTCCGCTAGACTGTACAGGCGTACACAGGGTAAAAAGGGTCTGATTAAAGAAACGCCCGCCTCGCCGCGGGTATACATCTTCTGCGCGGGCGTGTGTTTGTGCGTGTGTATGTATATTATACACAGGCGTCGCTCTACGCGAAAAGTGGACGCATGGCGGAGTACCCAGCGCGGTTAATTAGAATTCTGTGCTATAACGTATACGTATGCATGTATATAACTCGGCCTACTATAGCTCGCCCGCGTTGGAATCATTCAGCGGCTTCTCGCCATCTAATACGGGGGTGGAGGAGGGATATATATATGTACCTCATTCACGCGCGGACTGTGTAGTGCGGTCTAAAGGGCAGCGCCCCTCTTCCAACCTCCCATCTTCGTGGGAGCCGGTTGACTACATATACGTACATACACGCGCGCGCGCGCGCACGCAGGCAAATTTACAAATGCATGTAAATAAGCTGTCGCGAAAAATCACGAATATATTGGTATAGTGTGCATGACCGTTGTACTACTGCCGTGTGCGAAGATGACGAAGGATAAGGTAGAGAGAGGGAAAGAGAGACAGAGAGAGACAAAGAGAGAGAGAGAGAGAGAGAGAGAGAGTGATGAGGAGCGTGTACGCGTGAACGCGAGCGCGTACACGCCTCGCGTCCTTTGATACACGCACGCGCGCACCCCGATACCGCCAAGCGAACGCGATGGCCAGGGAGTAAGAGGAACGAGCGCGTACGTTCGGCGGAAATCCCCCCCCCCCTCACGCGCTCATCCCGCGCGACCCGAGACGATTTTTCGTTGCTTCCAGCAGTTGGCGCATGGCAGATATGTAATAAATCGCGTATTAAGATATGATTATATATATAGCAGATGGTATTGTGCTGGGTAAACCCTCCAGTGCAAAGTTACAATCGTGCCGAGTAATTAGATTACGGACGGCGAACGTCTAAGACGTTGTACCATATCTTTCTAGAAAATTACATGTATTAAAGCGTCAAATTGAAAATCATCCAATTGCATCGCAGTATATATATATATATATATATATATATATATATATATATATTGTAATTGTTTCTGCAAAATTTTTCTCCTCTTAATAAGAGTTACCATCGGACACGTCAATTATGTATAACGAAACGCATCGCTTAATGTCATTTAATATACTCGTGTAATGCACGTGTTCAGAATTCATACATACATCGCACATACTTATTATATTAACAGAATTATATATTACATATAGAATTATGTAGTAATAGAATGAAAAAAAAGAAGAATTCGCATTCACGCAGAACAAAAATTAGCTAACGTTCAATAACTGACATGCCTTTTATAACGCAAATTATCTCTATTATATATTATACTATATTATATTATGTATTATGATTATATTATAAAAATTAATAAAATTTATTTCATATCGAAATAAAGATATACATTATGCTGCATTTATATAGATAATAAAAAATCTGTTATTCAGACAAGATAAACTTTTGGTAACATTGTAACAATATAATTACAATACATAACTATAAGATCCTCGATATATTAGCTTTTATTCGGATACACATCATGCATGGAATATATAAATATTATAAAAATTAATTTAAAACTTAAATATTATTTATTTTCATGGACTATTGTTAAAACGGGAGTAATTGTATGTACATGAAATATATACTCTTTTTCCAATGTCAAAAACATTCTTACAATGTGCCAAAAAAAAGATATACCTAAAAATACTTATTTGAAAAGACAATAGATTTGATTTTTTGTAATTTTTATAAAAAAATATAAATAATTTATTGCTATAAGTAAATATTTGTTTATCACGTGGGATATTTGCTCCACGTGTCAGGAATTAAATTGGGAAATGAAAAAAATAAAAAATAAAACACACAAGTTTGAATATAATTGTGGCACTGCATAAGCTGAATTTATTAAATAAAATTCTTGTTTTATTGCCTCGCAGCAGTAAATTCGCGCGCAAAGCCAACCATCTATTGCTTGCTCCAGTCGAACGCGTGGCGAGCACTGAAGGACCCCTGTACCCCGCTGCACACGACGTACTCTCCCCCCTCCCCCGTCCGTCGCGCAACGTTCGTCGTTCGCAAAATTCGGGGAAACCCGTCGAGCCGTTACGAATTTCAACGAAAAAAGCAAAAAAAAAAATTCAAAAATAGTGCATGGCAAACATATCCTACAAAATTGCAAGAAAAACTGTATATAATTTGGATGAAGAAACTCGATTTGCATTATACTTTGTTCATTTACTTTAATATACTTTAGTACTGAGGTAAATATTCGGTTTATTTGGTATATATGTATAATATAAAACTAACAATAAATGTAAACAAAAAATAGTTTTATGTGTAAGTGAATTTTTTCACTTTCATGAAAATTTTGTATTAAAACATTGAATTCGTGATATAGAAAAAAAATTACTTCCTTGAATTTTTTAGAAATACAATTTTTTTTAACAACGTAATTGAAGAAAATCAAAAATGAAACAAGTAATATTTTAACTTATTAGTCAGACATTTTGATAATGTTTATCTGAGCAATAATTTTGCTCCTCGAATATTCCATACACAGTTTAATAAATGTTGATTTTCTTCCGTTGATTATTATAATAAGAATTTATTGTTAAATACATAATTTACTTTGTTTAAAATATAATATTTTCGTTTTACAATGTGGCACATTTATTTCACTTAAGGGAATATTTAGAACATATAATAGCTTCGATCTCGCTTTGCAGTTAAATTAAACATTTGCACAAATTAAAGTAAATATTTTCTACTCCGCTACGAGTATTACATATATATATATCACTTGAACTGAGGAAATTAATTAAATGATAATAGTAAAATAAAGTCTTTTTTTATGAAAAAAAAATATATATTTGGCATGTTTTACATGTCTATAATCTGTTATAAATCTTTTTCTTAATTCAAAAGATGTTAATTTAAGTATTTTTATTAGAAATATACATATATATTAAATTTAGAAAATATAATATAAATAAGTATTCAACTGTTATATTTCCATTTGTGCGTATTTCATGAAATTGCAGATCCTTGCGCATTCAAGCATATTATGCAGAATGCTCCGTCGAACTTTTGGGCTTTCTGTAATATATTTTTTTATAATTAACCATCGCCTCACATTCAGAATATAGATTAAAAATAATATGAAGTTATAATATGTACTTGAAGTTTGTTTCCCACTTACTAGCCCAATAAAAAAAATTTTCAGAGCTCTTAATATGAGATTTATACACTTTTCATCGCCATTACATTTGAAATCATTGTTAAATTTTCGTCTTCAAATTTGAATGAACTATTATAATATAATATTATCAAGCATATGTGGCGTGGGTAAGCCGTTTTCTTGTGAAAATTCCAGAAAAATTTTGCTTAATACAGAAAAAATGGCAATTTAAAATTTAAATCAAATACATTTGTCTTGGACTTATAGTAAATATTTTTCGAATTAAAAAATAAAATTCCTCACATTGAAAAAGACGATTTATACTTTGCTATAATACAAGAAAATCTATCTATTCGATAGTATACAGGCTCCCCTCCAATGTATACGTATATTTACAAAGTTTTGAGTATACACGCAGTATATGGCCATTGCGTATATGCAGAATACAATGATTAAAAAGAGCAGAGGGCTTATATAATCGTCCTGGCAAATCCCCGGCCCTGCAAATCCTCCAGCTTTCACGGCGTGCGCGTCTCCTGTGTGCGTGTGCGTATGACGTCGATCGAATCGTCAAACAAACCTGGACTTTAACACCTCCGTTCCGTGATCGCTAAAACAATATATATATATATATA
The DNA here is from genome assembly GCA_018907035.1 of Sycobia sp. Sy_11. Lineage (NCBI taxonomy): Eukaryota > Metazoa > Arthropoda > Insecta > Hymenoptera > Epichrysomallidae > Sycobia > Sycobia sp. Sy_11. The sequence continues at coordinate 763,950 of JACCIC010000107.1, forward strand.
TATATATATATATATATATATATATATATATATACATACATACATACATACATACATATAGACGACAGTATAAATGACCGATGACCGTGTGGAATTGAGCAGAGAGGGGTGAATGGTGCGCATTACAAAACCACAATAATCGACAAGAGATTATATATGTACGTATTTATACAAAACGAGAAATATCCACTCGAGGCAACGATCCTCCACGATCGCGGGCGCGCACACACCCACCCACCCACACACACACACACACACACACACACACACACACACACACACACACAACACACACACACTCACTCACACACACACACACACACACACACACACACACACAAAAGCGCGTATGCATGTATGATTTACATAAGTTATATATACATGTGATTTGCATGAAATGCTTACAAAAACGGTGGGAGGACTAATATATACTGAATCTCGTAGATCCAACCAATATGTATTATATATATATATATATATATATATATATATATATATATATATATATATATATATAATTTTTTCTTCAAAACCGTTCTAATATACAAAATGGGTTGAGTAGTAATGTTTATTGGCTTCATTATATTACTAATCGCTATTGTCATCGATGTGCAATTTTTTTTCTTTTTCTTTAGTAAATGAATTCATTGAATTATATAAATTAATATTCTTTGAAATATTTCTTATCCACGATCCCAACAAGAATTTTACACATATATGCATATATATATATATATATATATATATATATATATATATATGTATATATACATATATACAAATATATGTATATATATAGGTATAATTCACCGTCGTTCGAATTTCTTAAGTATGCGTCATATTGAATGGAGAAATAAATATTTTTTAAACGCGATTAAAATTTATAAATATGATATATCTTATTAAACTTTCATTTATACAGAATAAAATTTAAAAAAATTATTTTCATGGTTTTTAACTTATTTTGAATTTTGAAATGTTTCGAATCGAATTTTGAATACGTCTATAGATTGAAAAGGTTGAATTCGAAGTAACACAATTATACTTTCCATCCAAAATATAAAAAATATATTGTTCTTCTATTATTAATGTATTTAAAAAAAAAAAAGAAGCTGCAAAAAATACCAAGGAATGAGATATATTTTTTTCTTGTAAATAAGATACTGAAAATTTATGCATATAAACAAAAAATATACATACAGATATTATTTTATCCTGATTTTATACGAATAATATCGCAATTGATTGCAAATATCATATATTTTTTCTTGGAACTTAATTTCTTATATTTTTGTATATCTCAATTAAGAAAAGTCGAATGAATAAATGCAATGCAAACAATTGCAATAATATCGTATCGAGCCATTGTTGATGTGAACGATAAATGCAATAATAATCAAACCATGGATACGACAACAACAAAATCATAAAACTGACGGTCTATATGCAAAAGAAAATGAAACCAACAAATATTTTTATCGATTGTACATTATTTACAAAAAAGTATAATTATAATTACATAATGACAGACCGAACGATGTCTTTAAAAAATGTGTTTACAATCTCTCCCCACAGAATCTGAAGTATAAATGTAGTACTATTATAAATATAGTTCTATATAGTAATATAATAATATTATAAGAAAAAGAAAAAAATATATAATATACTACAGATTGATATCAAAAGATAATCCAACAACTCAGTACCACCAAATGGATCAAATTTACGTATCTGTTTCGTCCAAAATTTCGAGTTGCTACAGTCGTTTTCCGATCAGTTCAATCCCACTAGACCGACGAGTCGAAGCGGTTCGAAACGTTGGTCATAGTAGATATTCACAGAATGCGTAAATTCAGTGGCGGGGACAGTCAGATTATTCTCTGCGAGGAGAAAAATATTAAATATTATTTTTTAGTTATTTTTTCACTGCTTATTATAGTAGTATTTATATTTCAGATTTGATGGGTGGCTGATTTCCAACGAGGACAGTCTGACTGTCACTGTATTAGTATAGTAGATTATTGTATCAAGACAGTGGGATCGATGAAAAATTCTTCCTTTAGATTCTAACGATTGACATAAATATAATATTAATTATTAAAGAAAAAAAACTACTCGTATATCAGTACTTCGCACTCTTATAACTATTCTGAATAAACGATCGAACAAAGCAAGAGCATAGACAGAGAGAGAGAGAGAGAGAGAGAGAGAGTCAAACGCCTCTCGGCGACTCCCATTATACTTCCTAATTTCATTGCGCAATCGACGAAGCGGGGTTGCAGACACCGTCGATCTATACTTGTGTGTATATATAAACGAGAAAAGGACATCGACAGAGGCGGAAAAGAGAAAAGCCCCTGTGCGGCCTATAAAGAGCCGACTGATGCGGAGGTGTCGAGAGGGAGGAAATCCGGGCTGGGGTGGGGGTGTATAGGAGGGGCGCGCGAGACCCGAGGACAACTACGTAACAGTAGCGATGCGCGCGCCTAATTATATACATATATATATATATATATATATATATATATATATATATATATATATATTAATAGGGATGCCGTCGCACGCGCGGGGGTACAGGGGCGCGCGTGCGGGCTAGGTAGTGATTTTGTATATACGTATATGTATACACAGGCGAGAAACGCCGGTGGCGGCACGCGCGCATCCCGGTGTGTGTGTGTGCGCGCTCGCTTGCCAGGCTCCGATGATCGGGCGCTGTTGCAGCTCTTCGCCAGCGGGCTCCCGGTCACGTATATTTATTATATATATATATATATATATATATATATATATATATATATACATGTCCCGATAGCGATTCGCAACGACCCCCCGAGAGCGCGCCTCGAGAGCTATACGGCTGCGCCCTTATAGATATATATATATATACATATATATATATGTACACACGCACCTCTCTCCCTCTCAGTACGTCAGCGGACGCAGCCACGAAATCGCCGCGCCCGTGCACGCGACATCCGCGGACTGGCGACCAAGCGCCGCGACGGCTCGAATTTTCATATTTATATGCGTGCGCGTATAAATGTATGAATATCAATATAAGATTTAAGCGAGTGGCCTGGGCGCGAGCCGGTGCGCCTCCCGTTTAAAGGAGGAGAGGAGAGTTTTTTACGTTCGTTCGTTACAGTCCTTTTGTTTCAATTTTTGTTTGTTCCTTTTTGTTTGTTGGTTTGCTTTTTTGTTGTTGTTGTTGCTGTTTTTTTTTTTTTTTTTTTTTTTTTTTTGGTACGTACACACAAGCGCAGTGCGGAGAGGAATAAAGGGAAGAAATGTGACGGTGAAGGGGCTGTGCTCTGGGGATTACTGTGCGTATAATGATCGCAGGCTGATTTACTTGTGCCGATGTTTATGTGCGCGAGCCGCGGAGCCTTTCTTTTCCCATCCGCTTGTACATTAACACGCGTATCGATCGCGTGGAAAACGGGCGCGTCAGCGGTCGCGGGTGATTTTTCCCTTCCCGCCCAGCCGCGAGTACATATAAGAGAGAGAGAGAGAGAGAGAGAGAGAGAGAGTGTGTGTCTGTGCGTGAGTGTGTGAGAGAGAAAAGAGCGATTCTCCGTAGCCGCATTTACAGTTGACATAATAATATACAGAAGTGCGCGCGCGGCGCGTATCCGGAGGAAAAATTGAAAGGAGCCAATCCCGCGTGTGTCTTGTGTGATTATTATTTATTGCATCCTCAGTGCCGCGTGTAACGCCCGTTAAAATGCCCTGACTCCGACGAGTTATGGAGCGCCCATTGTGCAGGAGTAATAAGAAATCATTGCCATTGTCCGGCGACGAGCCGGGACAACCGGCGCGCTCATTCCACGATTCTAAGGTAAATTATTGGTATATTATTAAATTATGCCGCGTCTCACGGAGCCGGAGAATGATCTTTTTCAATTGCAAATTTATCAATATCTATATGGATATATATATATATATATATATATATATATATATACACACGAGATTTGGTCTTTTTTTTCATTTTTTTTCCTTATTTATTTTTTTTTTTTTTTAATGACGCCCGAACTGTAATTCTCGCGCGGCACGTGTGTGGAGCAGAGAGAGAGAGAGAGAGAGAGAGAGAGAGAGAGAGAGAGAGAGGAAAAATCTGACGTATTATAGTGTGCATAAATATTTGTTAGATAAACGCGGAGCGCAAGTTGCGCAATGGCTGCTGTCGTCGCCGCCGCCGCTGCTGCTGCACTTGCTGCTTTTATATACGAGACAATCGTATATTATATGAAGTAAAATGCACTCTTTAACAGTGGCAGCAGATATTTTGTATACATAGAAAACGAGCGGCGGCGGCGACGACGACGACACGTCTCGAATGCGGTGAATTTTTTACAAAACATATCTACAATAAGATATATATATATATATATGAAACACTGATTTTCAGTGAGAATCTTTTGGGTTATGTATTGAACACGAATATTATTTTAATGTATATCCGTATATATATTTAACATACGTAATTTATTTTATTCTAAAATCCAAAATTTATTAAATAATTGTTTGCTATTAAAAAGAATTACTTATAGTGCAGATAATGACGAAGTTTAGTTACAGGAAATATGCATTCAATTTCAATATTTAGCATTTTAATATTGTAATTTACAATATTTTTAACAATTTATTCATTTACAAAATAATACATGAAACTTTTCACTAACAGATTGCGCAAGTTAAAGTTCAGTTCTTTGTAAAAAATATAGTGGAATTGAAAATTCTAAGAATTAGAAACATACGTTCATATTTCTAATGTACATTCAATTTTGTAATAATCACATTGCAATTTAAGGTATACATTGACATTAGTTTATATAATACATTTTTTTAAATATATTATTATATTAATTTAGTAGTATCCAACTATATCATATACTGAAATAATACAAAAATGTCAATAAAAAATAAATCACACAAATTACAGCATTATTGTGAATCAGCTCTTTTGTCACCCCCACGGACGAATATTACTATATAATACCGTATGCAGCGACTGAATTTTCAGGATTCTACTGAATTTCTCGGTTACAATGGTGTTGAACCTTCAGTCGACACGTGTGTGACTTAATTTTCAACGTAAAATTGAATTTTCGATCACCATATGACCGAATATTCGTCCAAATGGCCAAGAAAAACTTCAAATGTATATTTTACTTAAATATTAGTCATAAAATTTTTACAACGTACATAAGCATTTCAATATTTTCTCTAGATCAATAATAATTTATCAATACGCTTAGGTATTGAATATTAACCTTTTCTAATATATTCAAAAATTTTACACTGGCTTAATTCATATTATATTACTTCCATGTAACCATTCATATAACCTCTCCATTTCTGCAAATGAAACATGAAAGACTCATTTTTCGATCTGGAGTACTCTCTGATGTTGAATTAGTGAAAATTGCATCACTCTTTTAAAAAAGTGAAAGGTGCCAATTTTACGAACTGTACAGCGGCCGTAAATTACGGCCTTACGAATACGCTCATTTTAGCGGTAAAACTATTTTCGTCCTTGGGTGTAATATACACACACACACACACAACACACACACACACACCACACACACACACACACACACACACACACACACACACACACACACACACACACACACACACACACATATATATATATATATATATATATATATATATATACACTATGTACATCGACTGGCTCTTTGCGAAAATAAACAACTCCTTTTAACGACACTTGAAAAGAATATAATGCGTCAGCGTTGTGTTAGCGATGATAAAATTGCCAACCGCGTTTATATCGACATTCGTCGAGCGCTCGGAAACGCCGCCGAATTTCGCGCTACTCTGATCAGTGACGCTACTCCTCGTGGGAGACGTCGGCGTAGCTATACCTCGTATCCAGCTTGGCGTTATCTCGGTCCGTGCGCGCACGCATTTGTCGCGCAAGTACGTAAAGTTCCGCTTTACGACCAGTGTCTAGGCGCCCGAAAATTACTATATGCTTTATATTACGCTGCAGTTATAGTCGAGAATTGTGGGAGTATCGAAAGAAGAAAAAAAAGACTTCTAATTAAACGATCGTAACTGTGTATAGAGATGCGTAATAGGTAAAAACTTGTCGGTGAGAAACGTCATGTCCTGCGAGATATGTACAAGAGGTGCCGTATACATTATTATGCGTCGGCGTAACCCAGAACGTCGCACGCTCATGCGCGTTATGTCAATTGTCGAGCTATAACGCTGATCATCACGAAGCGGTTTATTAATATAATCACTCGTTACATAACGTAGACGTGCGCATAATGTGTCTTTTTCCATCTTAAAGTTATATTTATATATACGTATGTATATATATATATATATATATATATATATATATATATATATATATATATATATATGCGTATATATTATAAACTCTCCGACGAAGCATCGACCCGCTAATAATGTATATTGGAATTGAGCATATAACGGTTTTGATGCTATAACTACATATTATAGAGCTGGAAATATAAAATAAAAATTTTACTTGTAAAACCTATAGATTGTTTGGCGATTCTAATTAAATTATCATTATTGCTATACAAGTGCAGCAACATCTAATCATACAACACTTCGGATCCTTTACAATATTATCATATATGTATATATATATATATATATATATATATATATATATATATATATATATATATATATATTATTTAAAAATATCAAAGGAGCGTGGAATAAAACGTGCCGCTACGTAATAAATTCTTTTGTTCCAATATACATATAATACATATATGTACATATAGGTATAATTGTGTGTACACGCATACATGTATAAAAAAAAGTTTTACCTTATGCTCGCAAGATAAAGCCGATGATTGTCGACTAAATATCAGCCAAGTGCCAATCTTTATTTAGACATTTCAATACTCGGCGGTCACGAACACGATAAAATGTTTCTCTTTTGCTAACTAATCTCGGTCACTTGAACGTAAAACATTTTTTTTTTTTCAACTAAAAAAGAAAATGTCTGAAAGAAAAGGAGGGAACTTAAAAAGATAATGGACGTTTCTGAAATTTTCAATAATTTCGTGTGTATAATAATTATGCAACCATGAAATTCCGTGGTAAATCGAGTAAAAAATTTGTCGCCCGGAGCATGCCCGTTTTAGAATTCTAAATTTGTCGTGTATGATTATGAAAATTCGCAAAATCTATATATAGGATTATCCTGTGCCGTTGGTAAAGTTCTTGTATTGCTATATAGAGAAAGGCGTTTTTTACTCCTCGTCCGATACAGAGCCAAAGTATACGACAGTATAAATAAACGTATGCATCGGCAATTTAATTGAATTCCTCGAGGATGATACGTAATAAAAATTTGAAGGCTACTTCTTATCACATGAAGGCTAATCGAATTGTAATGAGATCGCATTTCCCAAAGTTGATATATCAATGTTTCAATCGCGAATCGCGGAAAAAATACTTTAACGATGAGTGTGACGATGCCTGAAACGTTCGCAATATATATTGAAGACTACATAAATGTAGATTTATAAAAAAAAGTACTGAAAATTTTGCCAATTGCAATTAATTGCGCAGATTGAAATGCGCCATTAATGCGTAATTGTGCATTTTAATAATTTAACATTCGTTCCCGGAATATTCCACGATATATAGTTGCGTGCAATCATATAATTGCGCGAAGTAGCTCAGTGTAAGGTAGAAATTTCCATTCTCCATTATTTACGAAGTAAAATGCTGCTATATATTAAACGATGCGTACGTAAGGTTGAATGTGACGCTCTGTTGTCGTATTTTAATATACGTATATTTTCATCGCGAGATCGTAAAAGGGAATTTCACGAATCATGCGTAAACTTATCCGTATGAGGAGGACAGCTATTGCGTATATAAAAGAAATTAAAACTCTTACAATCCTATATATCGAGCATGATTTTGTTAACTTTCATTTATACAGTCTGTTTTTCGCTTTCATTGTTCATTATCGTTTATCTGGACATTGAATCAATGGAATTAACTCCCTTGATCGGGAAACGGTATTAAAAAAAAGCTTTTTACGACAACCATATCTAAAACAAACGTAAAATTTTTAGGGGTCGTTCTGTCATTTCGACTTTTATTCTAATGTGGAAGTTGGGAGTAAAGTGCATTCATCCATTTGAATCACACGTTGGAAGAAGTAACATTTTATTCCTTATGTATGAAGAAGCGTAAAATTACTTGTTACGGTTAGTATTCTTATATATATACACACAATGTGGATGTACCGAATGAAGCTTCAGCTGATCCTCATAAACCTGTGGCACATCTATCGCCGCTCGTGATTGTGAATTCGCATTTTACGCCCGAGTTGCATCATGCACTACATTTCTAGCATACGCCCGATGTGTCTAATTTTTTTTTCTCATTAAATAGTATATTGCATTATTCCAAATATAAGACAATCTGGCATCATCGTATATTATCATATACATCAGTTACTATGGATCGATAAAAATAGTCAAATTAAAAGATCGTCCGTATGCAAGCTGACGTGTTTGTGTACCCTCTATGACTATACGCAGCATAAGTACAATGTATGTACGTATGAATGCGAGTATAAACGGCCAATCTAGGCGCGTTATATGACAATACGAAAAGAAATATAAAAAAAAAACCTCGAATCCCATTAAAATTAACCAGATCGGATCTCTCACGCCTCCGCATTTGAATGACAACGCGCGCCAGCCCAGCCCTTATTCGCATTGTATGAGTGTATAATACGCGAGACGTCCCTCATTTAGCGCATCCCTTGCCGGCAAGTGCGCATCGGCTCACTCCCTCTCTCCCTCTCTCCTCTCTCTCTCTCTCTCTCTCTCTCTCTCTCTCTCTCTCTCACCCTCTCACCAGCTCTCTCACTCGCTCCCGCGCCGCGACGCACGCATCCTCGTACAGCGATGCTCCTCTCCAGCCGATGTCACACGCGCATGCCGGCCAATTGTTCCTTTTTCCTCTCCCGCGGACCCGAGGCGCGCGCCCGGAAAGATCGGGTTACCGGGACGGCCCGCATCTCGCGCGTGGGATCACACGTGTCCTGTTCCATATATAATATACATTATCTAGACGAGTCCTCGACGTAGACGATTTTCAAGGATAATTCGGACGGCGCGAATGGTGGGCATATACGCATGCAAATTTAACACCGTCGTTAGCATCGTGCCCATGCTAATGTAAATGTAGGCGTCAACGCGACGATAAAATACGGCGCTGGGAGGATTGTACATTATGTTTTTGTTTTTCACCGTACATTACGCCCGAGACGAGTCTTACTATTATTGTCCAGGCTCGATTGAAAATAAATAAGAAAACGGAAGTCTGCGAAGAGAGAAGAGAGTCCGGGACAAGGCTCGGGGAGCAAAATTTAGATTGGTTTCGAGAAAATTTTTGACGAGGTGTTGCTCGAAGTAGTGCTTTAAGCAAGAATATATATTATTTTGAAATCATTCGAAACTTGTGGGGCTCTATCAAAATTGTATAATACGTACCTAAGGCTATATCAAACGATTTTTACTATATTATTATATATAATATAGTTTTATACGAGCTTCTATATTTTGTGTGTGTGTGTGTGTGTGTGTGTGTGTGTGTGTGTGTGTGTGTGTGTGTGTGTGTGTGTGTGTGTGTGTGTGTGATAGAGAGAGAAAATACTTACAGACATTTCACCGAATACTCGTCTATTTAGACTGTAACTGTATGCATTTGTTCTAGAGCAAAACAAAAGTACATTTGAACATAATAATGACATTATAGTCTAAGTATTGGGCTAGTCTCGGCCGAATCGTCACTGAGCGCGGTCGTGTTTACAAGTTCGCGCGTGTAAGCGACAGAAGTTTTGCGAGTGCTTTTATTTATATTTATACTTCGATTTCGACTTTATTAAAATATAAACGATACGCCTATCCGAGAAATCTCTACCGATTTTCATGAGAGCTGCAAGAGTTGTCGGTAACGGGAAATCTCGGGGGGAAAAAACAAACAAAGAAAACAACGCAATGAAAAAAATATCAAAAATGTTCGATCGCACTGGTGAAAATGCATCCAAAGTTTCCAGCGCTCCCACAGTTGGACAACGAACGTCCCCGACTGGAGAGGGGGCGGCGGTTACCGATTCAATCGACGACGTCGATATTGACGAATATGTCCTCCTAGAATTATCCAAATTCATCGAACAGCAAAGTAAATGGTTTGTGTCAAAAATATCCATCGTGTCCGTGTATGTTGATACGCTTAACAAGACGTAGGTAAACTAATAGAAAATCCAACTCTCCGATGTTAACCCAACGGGTATTCATTGAACCCGATATTATTTCAAAGATACCTTCTTCTGTATAAAAACGATATCGTTATCATTTTCCTCTCTGGTCGAATATATGTATAATGGAAGTAATACGCGAATGATTTTTCGAGGCTTATAAAAAAGTCGTGGGCCTCCTGCCAGTCTAGCCCGACCCTGTTGTTCGTCGCCACGCTAAGTTCGGTTAAAATCCATCTTCTTTAGAATCAGAAAGGCTTATAAAGAAAATCCGATTGTCTGAAATGAACTTTCGTATCTTCTGTTGACGACTGCTGAAAAAAAATTACCCGGCCTCGTCTAGAAGCTGCTAGAAGTTACAGAGTTTTTATAAACATATCAAGTAGAGGTATTTTAGGATGATGACTAGTCAAAAAATATAAAATTAGAAAAGCAGAGTTAATCCTTAAATCTTTTATTTAAAAAAATACATAATCTAGTACGACGTTTTGAAGCTGAATAATTCTCGGAGTGATCAATATTTACAAGAAAAAAAGCCTGGAACAAAGAAATATAATCGCAACTGTCCTTAATAGAGCTGTTGCAAGTCCTATACTCACAACTTTAATAAAACAAATGTATATAAGAACAAAATTTTTTGTAATTTTTACATTTTTAAAAATGAGCCTTTAGATCCCTATAATTATATAGTTTTCTCATTTCTCCCCCTCCCTCCCTCTCTTATAAGCATTTCTAACAGTTAAGCATGAAATCTAATTCACTGCATGTCAGCGCGACTACTTGGTTAAACTATAACCATGAGATAAAAATAACGAATCAGATGTTTATTCAAGCTCTCACAAGAGTCACTTATAATGGGATGAAGGGTTTCCCTTGAGTTTATAGACATACTTGAATGTGTATATCAATCATTATCTTTTTTCTTTTTCTTTTTTTTTTTTTTTTTTGAAGAAAAAGCCTATCTTATAGAAACCTTGTATAGACGAGCTATGTAGAGAGCGTTATAATTAGAAAGGATATTTACGAAGAAACAATTTTATGTTATATTTTATATAGGATTTTATTCATTTGCCAAGGATGCAGCTCATATTGGTGGGACTCATACTGTTGGGGTTATTACTGGTGGGGCTCAGATCTTATACTGTTGTCACATTATACTTGTACCCGAACCTATTATAATTATTATAAAGTTCGTCATATATATATACATAGATATATATATATATTTCATAAAGTTTAATGTATATTGCTCTTTAGACGTCACTAGTAAACTTATGGTTTTGCTTCATTAATTCGTCATTGAATCCATACATACATTTTTTTTTAAATTTTTGTTTTTTAAATAATAATAAAATAAATCTACGTATGTGTATGCGTGTAGAGAGAGAGAGATAGAAAGAAACAGAGAGAGAGAGGTAGGGAGAGAGAGAAAAAGGGAGACTTAGAGAGAGAGAGAGAGAGAGAGAGAGAGAGAGATGGACAAAATCGTATACGAACTTATTTTTTCAGTCTCTATGCAATAATTTATATATAAGCCTATCGACGTTGGGTTGTGTATATGTATGCATGTATACCTACCCCCCCCCCCAACATCTGATCAGATATATGCTATATTGGGGGAAAAAGGGAGAAAAAGTATAATCGTGCTTTCAAAATAATGAATTCCCGAGCAAACAGTTTCTTTGAATTGAAAGTAAAATAAAACGAAGAAGCAAAGTGAGAAATGCTTACACGGATACATAGAAGGGCATAGCAGGAAAAACGTGAACACTGCAGCGAGTATAGATATATATGTATGTATATATATGCACTGATATATATACACGCGTGCGATACGATAGTATAACGTGGATAGAGCGATCGCACACGATCATCTACATATATATAACGTAAAAACCGGAGCAACCCGCGCGGGATATAGGCGTGTCGCTTCCTAAACACATTTGTCGCGCTGACGCGAACGTGATCCTCGCCCCTGACGGACGTCACGCGGCAGCGCGGGGAGGATCTTCACCGAGCCTCTCTTTCCTCCCGCCGACCTATATATCGGACCTCCCTATTATATCTGTGAATTCTTTTTTTTCTCTCCTTTTTTTCATATCGATACACATGGGCCAGGAGCGGCTCGCACAGTCGAAGTGTGACATCGGTTATAAAGTCTATATGTAGATATATGTATTTATATATACTGCATATACGGGGTTGAAAGGATGACGCAGCCATTACGGATAGGCCGAGTATTGTAGGCTCGTCGCGCGCAGAGGGTGGTCTTGTATTTTTTTTTTTTTTTGCTTTCACGTAAGTATTCTATATCGTCTCTCCTCCTTCCCCTGGCATATAGCGATTGAAAAACTGCTGCTGGGCTTTTATGCTTTAGCCAGCCACAAAGGTTCCTAATTTTATTTGTAAAATGGGCATTTCCAATAATTTGAATCCATGTATATTCGTGAAAATCATCGAAATTTCGTAATAATCCAATTCAATAGTAATTATTGTTTACAAAAAAAAAAAATAAAAGTACAAAAACACGTACTCAAAGCCTTATATATAAATACATGATTTTTCTATTTCTAAGATGAAGAAATGAGATGAGAAATGAGATAAATACAAAATATTGCTTCGAATACGATTTTTTCAAACCAATACTGTTTATTCAGGCATTTACACTTATATAACTACAAATAAATATTCAATCATATAAGTGAATTTTCATACACTTATATAAGTCATATAAAATATACAATGCATGTAAGTTTTTTTTTTGTTTTAAATACATAAAATTTCAAATGATCCATCGCAAAGTTGTTGCTGACTCTTATTATGTCGAAAATCCTCTATCGATGCTTCGTCTCGTGAATATTAGGTACTTTCTACCTTCGTACGCCACTATCACAAAGTACAGAGACGAAAGATCATATATTAGCTTGTGTAAAATACGTTTCAGCGCGACCGTTCTTCGTATATATATTTGATTTTACCACTCTTTTTTCACTCGTTCGGATCGAGCATCCCTGTTATTAATATACGTGCAGATGATTATTACAAAAATTCGATTACGCATATGAGAACGAATAGCGTCGACGTTATTTTCGTTCGCCGTATAATCGCAGCCGACCGGATATTATTATTATGATTATATTATCATCATTACATATAAAAGAACACTTATTGTCCTGAATATCATCGTCCACTTTATACGCCTTAATGCGCTTATAGATTGGCACGTTTTAGCGTTACAAGATATATGGATGGTTATTTAAATAATTTCCTCGTCCTTGCATACGTCTACATTGCATTCACCTCTCGACTTGCGGATGCGTTTTCGCTCCATGAACATGGCCAACCTTGTAATCCAGCAGGTGATTCGTTGGGATTGTATATAGGAGCAATTTTCGTTCTTAAGCGCAAGGTGAATTGAAGGTGTAAATTTTTTGTTTTCTCGTTAATAAACGCATTTGCTCATGTCTAGATGCACAGACAATCCTCGGAATCTTGGACGGATGATTATTCTGAGAAAATAAACCGCCTTACATATTCATGACCATTTCGCTTAATCGCTTTAAACGTTCATTACACGCGTTTCGTTAGAAATCGCGCGATTATCGCGCGAAAGAACACCGCCATCGTTCGGATTCGTGACTCGAGGATAATTCGCCAAATTATATATCGGGCGCCGCCGTTCCGACCAGAAAAAAGAAAATTAAATTATTTGAGATTCAGCCTCAAGCAACGCTTCAGCAACGACCGGCGCGGATCTGCCAATGTCTCCTTCTGCTTCCTCTCCCAGTACTCTCTGCTTCTCCAGCTCGACTCTGCGGTGGCGTTGAATCTCGGCGATGGCGAACATGTTTCGTTTACGTGTATATATATATATATATATATATATATATATATATATATATATATATATACATATATGTATTTATATCAAAGTATGTGTTAAAAACCGAAAGAGCCAGGTTCGATCCGCCGACCTGGAGTGAACTCGCGATACATACCGTCTTGGCTGAGGCGAGGTATTCGCAGTCTGCTCCTCCTCCTCCTCCTCCTCCTCCTACTTCAACTCCTCGGCCCTGCCGACGCGACGTCGCGGGCGGGGCGTGCGACACGTTCCGTCCTGACTCGGGCGAGCGAGGACGAGGAGGCAAAATTTTTCCAAAGGCCCAATTACAATCCACCGGCCCGGGCGCAAGCGTCGTCGGCTGGAAAAGTGCCGAGTGACTGCGTTACGTCGCGCCGCGACCAACTAATGGTTAGCCTGGAGCCGGATAATTTTCCGTTCGTTCCGAGTGGATTCTTGTATATTGCATACGTATACGCCTCGAGGAGGTCATTAAAGTGCATGGTTCATAAAAACAGACAATGAGGATTATCCATTAATCGATGTTGACTTTCGAGATACAATTTAATCTACTTTTGGGGTGGATACAAGCAGGATCAGGGAGAAAGTTTGCCCATTACGTTTAGTGGAAAATTAATATAGTGATTCACACTTTCGTCATATATATATATTCACGGGAGAAATATCGCATCTCTGATGGATATAATCACAGCGACTTGCTCTAGAATCATTTCATAACAATATTAAAAATGTTATTTTTTTAGGGTATTATATTGAATTGGGTTCTTTTTTTTGGGGTATTATTAAAAATCTAGCATTAAAGGTGTCCGCTACATTGAATAATACTAAAAAGGATGAAAAAAAATTTCAAAATCCTGGAATTATATATTTTTTTCTTTTTACATACATTTTAACAAGATTAAAATAGTTAAAATATCGCGACGAATCGAACTGTCAATTAATTATTTTTGATCCAGACTCTCGGGCGCCAAAATCGATCGCGCGACGTCACCTCGTTTTTATATTCTAAAATCATATCTTTCCAGGGTTCGGAATGCGTTCAACAATCATATCGCGAGCCAAAGTACCGTTAGAAAGCCACAAATTTGCGCGTTTGCCCCCTTCGATGGAATACGAGGCTCGTTCGAAAACTATAATAACAGTATAGAGGCGTGTTCGTCTTATGAGTTTTCGCGGATGAGTCGCCCCGATTAGGCATAGTTATATGCGACGGCTGGAAGAGGGTGGAGAAGAGCCGCCTTAGCATTGCGCATTTTTTACAATGTCTTTGAATTATTTAATAATTTTACTTTTTGTTCTATTTAAACTATTCACTTATAAACATATGGATAATATATTTGCAATTCATCCAGTACGTTGGACTTTTTACATTTCATTTTACGTTTCATATTCGTGAGACATATTATGAAAATTTGACGCACGTATGTAATTGACGCTTGTCTCGAGTGTTGAATATAAACTCGAAATGTTTATATCATTTAATGATTGTGAGGCATTATTGAGCTTAAACGATCTTTTTTAAGCCATGAAATCATTATTGTCATTTCTGTAAATATAACGAACCGTATATATACACGAATTTGGCCTTTCTCGTAACATTCGTTGCTCTTCAATTACAAATATTTTACTCGCGTTAACAGGTATAATCCTTTTATTTTTGAACGATTTCGCGACCTATACTTCTAATGTAATATTTTTTCTCGAAGTTCGAGTCTCCGTGTCTCCAGATTTGACAGTATAAGGTTGAATCGGAATGATCCAGACCATTCATAATATACAATAACTATAATACTGACGTCCCTAATCTTAAAAAATAACTTTTCTAGTAATTCAAATGGCTTAAATAATATAATGCAGTTAGAATTTTTGTTGAAAAGCAAAGAACGTAAAAAAAACATATTCGTGTATAAATATAGAGAAAAATGTTTCTCGATAGAAGCTGAACAGTGACGAAAATATATATACATTTGACAAAAAAAAGCAGAAATACTACGCAGATTTTTATACTCCGGTAAAATTGAAAACTGCAATTATAAGATATATATCTATGCGCTTTGCCACTTTCTACAGCATATACTTTACACTTATAGTACTACACACACACACACACACACACATATATATATATATATATATATATATATATATATATGTATATAGTCGCGTCCAAGCTATAAAATACGTCAGCGAACCTCCGAGTCTAGAGCCTTTTGGCCGAAGATCGACGAAAGGGCGCGAAGGTCTGGACGAAAGCGTTTCTTATAACAATACTATATAAATTGCAAAACGCCCGCGCGTCGAAAGCCGACGGCCATGCGCATTTGCGCTCATTTATATTAACGCGAAAGAGAGAGAGAGAGAGAGAGAGAGAGAGAGAGAGAGAGAGAGAGAGAGAGATGCTAATATTAGAATGTATAGGTTGTGTATATATATATATATATATATATATATATATATATATATATATATATATATATATATAGGCGAACGTCGATAACTGAAAATAATGTATATATAATAGGGAACGGGTCGCACTCGCGCGCCTTACAACATCCTGGCACGTGCGTCAACAGCGGGCTTATAATTATAAGGTATATATATATATATATATATATATATATATATATATATATAAAGTATATTATAATGCGAATTCGCGCGTCATACGTACCCAGAGAATCTGGAAATATCCTGGAATGCACGCGCGCGCTGGAGAGGTCGAGCGATTTCCGAAAAATCACGGAACACCCAATTGGAAGTTCTGCGTAATATGTATATACGGGAAATGCGTTTTCAATGGAATGGATCGTATACGTTTGGAGGAGGGGGGATATATTTCTATAAATGTAAGGAGGAACATTTTGCTTTTTAATTTGTTTCTCGCTCGCTTTTTGGCATATGCGGTAAGTGGCGGGGGAGGGGGGGCGATCAAAACCATTGCAACGTTCGCAGGACATGCGTATTTTGAGATTTAAGCGCAGGTTTTCGAAACGATGTACTAATGGGTTTTGCTTTGACTTCATGGTTGCTATCGGATCTTTAAGAAATTCAAGCCCCCCCCCCCCCCGAACGAAAGTCCTAGAAGTCTACATACCTATAATTCTACTATACCAATTCAGCCGATGAAATATTATTTTCATAATTATTGTACGAACTTTACAAATGCATAGCTGTATACGTTCAAATCTTTTAATTCTGCCGCTATAGATTCATCCGAAATTTTGTTCATAATTTGTACTCGAGTCAAAAACTATTGTTTTCCAATGACAACGCGTTGCATGTCTGATTTTAATCGGTTGAACAATTCAACGGTGTCGAGCGGCTCGATAGAGCAAGATCGAGTTATAAGCGAAGAAAACGAACGAATCAATTGTTATATACTCAAGCACAATGTTCCTTATGAAATATTGGCTAAAACAATTTTACGTATCATATACGCATTTTCCGACTCTTACTTTTTTTTTGGTCTAAATTAGGAATATAAATCTTCCGATAGACTTTAACGATATTTTGACCAAATAATGTGTTTCGCACATGTATAAATAACTTTCGCATTTGGAATAACCCGAAAATTCAAGAAACAGTCAAGAAACAAGAGGAAAAAGAAAACACATTTTTTACGAAACAGCTGTGCACAAAAATCAACGCGACCGAATATTGTCGAGCCCTCCGTCTTCCAGAAGTGCATTTATATATTTTTGTAATGGAATTTTTAACGTGTATTTGAATTCTACGCAGTTCAAAATACACCGCGACACGTTCTGTATCCGCTATTTGTTCCCCCCCCCCCTATTTAATCAGTTCGTTCGGCTATTAAGCCATTTTCATCTACCGCAGCGCATTTTACCCCTTATTATTCCTTGCCTTGGAATTGTTCGCGAAACAAACGCGACGTAACAAATCAATTAAAAATTGAAAATCGACGATAAGACGGGTGTCTTGAAAAAGTGTATTTTGCACAGGTTTATATAAAGTCAAATATTCGACAAAAAAATTGGAAGGTTTTTACGAAGAAACAAAGACGCCCATAGTCTCGCGGGGCCTCTGCTACGTATGATGGATCTAAAACCGTTCGAGATATTAGATTAGCCCCTTTAATTCCTGAGATATACTTATGTTTTTCTACGTTTCATAAATTAAAAAAGAATACCCCGTGTATACTCGTATATACGGCCGCTCGTTATGCCCAGACTATGTAAAAATATTTATTACACTCCCTCGGACTATGCGTATGAAGATCAGATATAGGCAGACACTATATGGAGCCATTTTTCTTCATCTTTTGGAATTCCCAAATCGTATGAAGTTATACGCTGAATTTAACTTCGTGCAGCACTGGGTTCGACGATCGATTTCGAAACGAGGCGAACTCGTATCGCTCGCTTCTAATGTATCGTTGCCATAATATACCTATATAGGTATATTTAATACGCCGGAATTTTGCCACCGGCGCGGGCGTCGCGGCAATGAATGGGCTACATTGACGGGGCCCGGAACACGCGCCGGTGTACATTATATACGGCATAGCTGAGCAGCGAAATTATACATAACGCGAGACATATATATATATAATAAGGGGCTAAACCGGAGCTCGGGTCTCTCTCTCTCTCTCTCTCTCTCTCTCTCTCTCTCGGATTTTATTGGCACCGCTGGCGCGCCCAGCGCTGCTGCGTAGCCTAAACATTGTCGAGAATCTGGGCATACGCATAATGTATGTGGTATAGAAAATTTCGCGTGTATAGACACACGCACATATTCATATATATTAGGGGGGGGGAGGAGGTGAGAGAGAAGGAGAGAGTTAGGGACCGTTGCAATTCCATGAATTTTTTTTCTTCGCGTGATTCGATTTGGTAACGAGACTACGTTTTACATTATAATAAATCGACATTGTTTTGTTAATTTTATACTTCATACTTTATAATGGTCTTTAACGTGTATGTAACAATTCATAAAAATAATTCCCAATATTGATGAATTTATCTTACTGATGAGATCACAATGCGCAGTATGTATATAAAAATACGTATTGATATATACGCAACATATCTATAACATACGTGTGCAAGAATTTCCCGTCATTATATATAGTGCACAATAATAAATTTTGAAACGCAACACCAAATTTCTCATGGATTTCTTCGAAAATTTTTTTTTTAACTTATTAAATATTTAGATTTTGATCGATATTTTAATCGCCAAATTTAAAATAAATCAATTTATGGCTATAATAAAAATTGTTTCACTTTAAAATGTCTTAAGAATAATAAAATTTATATAAAACTATTGCAGATTTATAAATTTTCTCTATATGCGATCGTGAATTCTAAAAACAAAATATCTTCGATTTTTTGTAATGGTATTAAAAACTGGCCGAACCTTAGAATTGCCCTCGCCTTCCCTCGAACTCATTTCTAAGAACACACCCATATATATATATATATATATATATATATATATATATATATATATATATATTTCTACGGTCCCGGAAGCCCGCCCTTTTATATCAAAGCTCGAGTCCGATCGGAAGCGACGCGCACGCGCGTGACATATAGTATCGGAAAAGCGCGGGAAATCCGATTTTTCGCAGCTCTTCCCCCCCCCCCTCTCTCGCCCGCATACCCAGCACGACCGAGGACCGACTTCACTGGAACCGCGGAAGTGTCATCGTGCCAGCTGCGCGCGGTGCATCACAGAGATCACAGCTTATATAATCGCTGGGGCTTATGCGCGCGTGCGCTCGTGGAAACGTATAATCTCGTGTGTGTGTGTGTGTGTGTGTGTGTATATATATACGAAATTCGACGCTTATTTCCCGGTTTCTTGGCCTCCCGCACCGCGCCCGTAATATCGCGCCTCGAAGATTTAAATTACAAAAAGACCGAGATCTGTTTTTCCGAAGGGTTCTCCCACGCGCGCTCGCTGACTTTTGGACCAATTTCTCCTTCGAAAATGACACACACGCGCGCACACACCGAGTACTGTATCTCTATATACAATATTTTGTCGTTTTTTAATTACGTATAATTACCGTATATTACATAGCAAACGTATATGTATGTGAAGAATTTCGCGAATTTACATAAATAATACGGAAAGTGTACAGCATCACTCATTTCAAAACCATCTACCTATATTTATATTAATATTAAAGATTTATCGCTAAGCGGTACAGTTGGCTGAAGGTGGGTGGGAAAGGGGACTTCGCGAGAAACTTCATACATAAAATACACAATTAAAATTGAATAATATTCGTCCGATAAAGTACGTTGTTATATATATATATATATATATATATATATATATATATATATATATATATATATATATATAGACACCGCTGGCCGTTTTGTTCGGCAACCCTCCCGCGATAAAAATCGCCGTTAGTACATGCGCTGGAATATTTTATTTTTCCCCGCGGTCGCGGGGCGTGTGGGGAGCGAAACGAAAACCGCCAGTTGCGAGCTGACAAATATTATACGCGTCAACGTCGAATAATTCGAACGTTCATAGATTCATATCGTCTACTGTATCTCGCTGTCTTGCTCCTTCCCCCACTCTCTCTCTCTCTCTCTCTCTCTCTCTCTCTCTCTCCTTATAATTCTCACGACAAAATGCCCGCGAGTACCATAGTGGAATATAGAGGAGCTTGGTTTTCGCAGCTGCGTTTTCTAGATATTCGAGATTTCCATATGTAGATATATACACGCGACACATACATTTATAATTATTAAAGCTCGTCATTACGTAAGGTTCTACACTAGCATATACGCATGCATACATATATATATATATATATATATATACGCGCGCGCGTGTGTGTGTACATCGGCGTTCCCCTCAGCATCAGCAGCAGGTTATAATAGAAGCAGCGGTGCTCCCGCGAACCACTCCAAAAACTCGACCGAGAAAGAATCGCGCGAGCCTGCCTCGTTTGGAGCATATGTATATTATATATATATATAGATGCATATACATATACACATTACACATGCACGTATACAGAGGCGAAGAGTGGGAGAGCGGGCGCGCGTGTCGATTTTTCTCCCGCTCGCGCGCTCGCTCGGCGCGGCGCGTCCCCCCGCGCTGCACTGCCCCGCCGCGATGCCGATGCACCATCTCGGCCGCGGGTCCGCCGCGGCGGCGCGGCGACTTTTTTAGTTTTTCCGCGGTTGACGGGAGAGACGGGCGCGCTCGGGCATCGCCGGTCAACTTTTACGCGCAGGATCGTGCGCGCGCGCGCGCGTGAGCGGCAGAGAACCGCGGACTTTTTGCGAGGCGCCGCTCTTGCATCCGCGATAGAGAGACGGTGAGAGAGAGAGAGACGATTAAAACGTATGCGCGTAGTACGCATATATCGAAGGTGACGAGGACAAAAGTGCTGTCGGCGTGTGCCTTACTAATAAAAATAAATATATCTTAACGTGTATCGGCGTCGGCGTCGGCTCGGTCCATCCGCGCGCTCTCCCGGATCGATGCGATCGCGGCGGATCGTTGTGCGCGTCGACCCGAAGAATCGCGGGTGCCAGCAGCGCGACCAGCAGCAGCGGCCACCAGCAGCAGCGCGGCAGCAGCGATATAGAGGAGGGCTCGCGCGACGCGACCGCCGCCGCCCCGTCAGTGCTGTAATACGCGCGCATTGTATATTCCTATAGACCGCAGCTCGTCGGAGGCCATCGCTCGAAGGGGGCGCGGCGAAGGCGACTCCCCCCGCTGGGGGAGGGGGTTGGTCTATTATCTAAAGATATAAAATTTATATATATATATATATATATATATATATATATATAAATTTGATTGATATGGATAGATAGCCAGCGCACAGTCTGCGGAATCACACACCAAGATGAAGCGTAAGTCGAGCTGTTCGTTCTGATGTTGTATAAATGAAAAATTCCATTATGTATATATACATGTATATATATATATATATATATATATATATATATATATATATATACACGCATATGGCAATTAAAAATTTCCGACCGAAACAGTATCAGAGTTTGTAATAACGAACCACTCAAGGAGAGCTTATAATTGCACCTTTCAAGCATCGAAGTACATATCGACACAACTGCATTGAAAGCCAACACTAATCGTTTCACAGTTTGGCATGAAAAACTGAGAATAAGAACGGGGTTGTACTTTCGTTACTTTGCGTCGAGCCAGTGAATTATAGGCTTCCGTGTGCGTCGGGGATGTCGATGTTATAATTCCAAAGAGATGAAAATTTGTATTAAATTTTGGGTTTTTCGCTATAATGCCGCGCGAAAATGCGATGAGCAAACATACGTACGTGAAAAAAAAGTTGTAACATAACTGAAAACAAACATATATATATGTATATATATAATAATTAGAAATTGTAATACAAGAAAGTGAAATATTTATTTATATCTTTGAGTTTTTTTTGGAGTTTATTTTCAATGAATTTTAGTAGCGTTTAACTGAAACGATATCACATTTATTCACGTACGTTTTTCCATTAATATTATTTGGTAAGAAATTTTTAATTGCTTATTATCTATACGTGTACAAAAATAATCCGTGAGATTCTTTATAACCAAATATCTGTGAAAGATCCTCCAATTGTCTATAACGATATCTGAGAACCTGCCCGAACTAATAAAACAATTTTAATGTTTCCGATAATCCGCCCTCTCTGGCCCGTGTATACTTTTTTTTTTTAAAAGATTTACACGCGTAGATCGCCCTTACCAAACAAGAAATCGCAACGAAATATTCCGTCCCTTTTTCGTTTCTTCTAGCCTTGCGCGCTTTCAGCATGATCACAGAGTAATAAAAAAGAAGATGAAATTGTCATATAGTCCAGCTGCAGAGGCAAAACTGTTATCTCGAATAGGAGCGAAAACGTATAAACGAATTCGTATATAATAGAGCATATGTTTTATATAAATGACCTATTAAATTGCTGGGCGATTTTTTCATTTTTGGCGAATAAAATTATGAATACATATATATATATATATATATATATATATATATATATATATATATATTACACATATATATTAAAATTATTTACTTGCATTTTGAATATTATATACGTGTCTAAATGAAAATTTAAACGTAGAATATTATCAACGAAGCCCCTGTTAGACTTGACTTTTAGCCAGATAATTGTAAAACATAATTGTATTTTTTTAACATTTGAGAATAAGCTTAATACGAAGTTTGAAGCTCGAAAGTTTTTTTTTTTTTAATTTTTCTGAAAAAGAAAACAACAAGTCCGTTTCATCGCGTTATACATACACATTTCGGAATAACGATGAAAAATTTCAAAGAGCATTATTATCGCTTTGAAGGAAAGGGTTAGCCGTCGTCAGCAATTTTTGCTTGATTATATACATATATATATATATATATATATATATATATATATATATATATATATATATATAATATAATCCAACTTCGTATTTTTGGATGATTTGAAGAATAAAAATATTGTAAATGTACGTTGTATGCATATTTCAGAGATAACCATATATACCTATATAAATATATACGTATTACGAGGAGTAATATTATCATATGTATATACTCTCTTTTGACGAACATGCTCGGTTCATTATACGAGGTGTGTTCAGAAAGTAACGAGAATTTTTAAATTTCGCGGGTTTGGAGAGTCCGCCTGTATAAAAATTTATTTTATTATGTTGGTACGCATGCCCCTGAATTATGATACAATTTTCAACAATATTCATTGCTTACTTTTGAAGTGGCAGCCGCTAACGTTAGACGTGTTTTTTCGAGCTCGGCGATTTTCGTTTGTGAAAAAAACTGGAGCAAAGATTTTTATTCAATTTTGTGTGAAAAATGAAATAAAGTGTAGTGAAGTTTGTAAAATGTTAACAAAGGCAGATGATGAGCCTGCTACGAGTAAAACAAGGATTTACGAGTGGTATAAGCGTTTCCAAGATGGCCGCGAAAACGTTGAAGATGACGAACGCCCAAGCACATCAACAAACGACGAAAACGTGAATAAAGTGAAAGAAATGATTATCAACGATCGCCGAATCACAATCAGAGAAGTCGCTGATGATGCTGGCATATCAGTTGGCTCATGCCATGGAATTTTTTCGGATGTTTTGGATATGAGACGTGTAGCAGTAAAATTTGTTCCAAAATTGTTGAATTTCAAACAAAAACAAGCGGCGAATGGAAGTTTCTCTGAAGTCGCTAAATGTAGTTAATAACGATGCAGAACTTCTAAAACGTGTTATAACAGGTAAAGAAACATGGGTTTACGGATATGATGTCGAACTAAGGCTCAATCGTCCCAGTGGAAGCATTCTGGATCGCCAAGACCTGAAAAAATCTCGACAAACGAAAATCGCCGAGCTCGAAAAAACACGTCTAACGTTAGCGGCTGCCACTTAAAAAGTAAGCAATGAATATTGTTGAAATTTTTATCGTAGTTAAGGGGCATGCGTACCAACATAATAAAATAAATTTTTATACAGGCGGACTCTCCAAGACCGCGAAATTTAAAAATTCTCGTTACTTTCTGAACACACCTCGTATATATTAACCAACATCTATATAATAATTATTAAATATATGTGATTACGAATAATATACGCACTGGTTCGTTGTTTAAAACAGAATTTTGAAACTTCATTTTTTTTAATATCTAGATTTTTAACATCTACGTAAGAATGGCGAAAAAAGCAATATAAACTAATTTAATTCGCCCAAAACATGCATACATATGAACTGTAGACATATATATATAATTGTGACGAATTCTTCATACAATATATGCCATCTCTTTATCGAGGAAAGATTTAAAAATATTTACGATTAATACTTTATTTACTGCATTTTTTGTTTAACAAAAAACAGTATTTATTTGTTTTTTTTCTTTTATCATAAGAAAAATTTGAACTGAAAAAAATGAGACGATGTGCACACACTTCCAGAATAATATTCAACGATGCGCTCCCAAATGTAACTATCCTAAATTTGCCAATCCATATGGAAACTAGTCAAATTTATTGCACATACACAATATACAGGACGATTTCCGTTCGAAAATTTATTAGACTTCGATAATTTTCTTTTTTCATCCATTGATTCGAACTGACAGACAGATTATATATGCAATAAACTCTCTCTCTCTCTCTCCCTCCCTCCCTCCCTCTCTAACCCCGCAACTCCAAGTGTAATCCCATCGTATGTCATCACGAGCGCGCATCCTTGTTGTCAAAGTACGTCGGCCGTCCAAGGCTACCGCATTCGCGCGATCCCCTGCGCGGGTATCGCGACGTGCATATGTAATTTTCGTATAATGAAAATTCCGTCTCGTCGCACAAAACACACTCACCCGACCACTCACGCGGGCCCGGGCGCCCGCTCTGGATTTGACTTGATCGTTGACCTCGGGTGAATAACCGCCGCCGTAAATAAATAATAAAGGATCGTCCGCGTATTTTTAATTCGGGACTTTATTATTTAAATCCAAATGTATATGGCAATTATATATACATAATGTACTCCGCCGTGCCGACGGCCACGGTTCTTCCGGCGTTTTTCATTTAATTTATAACACGCGCGCGTGCGCGTACACACACACACACACACACACACACACACACACACACACACACAAACACACATTATCATCGACACGAAACACATCAGAAACAATAAAAGTTCGTTTATTTTAAAACGATGTTAACAATAATTAAATTATAACAGTTTGGCATAATATGTATACGTATAAACTCGAGTATATTTTTACAATATTATATATATAAGTTTAAAAATTATATGATTAGTTCAATTAATCACCGTGCGAGTTAAGTTAAATATGTTATATATATATACGATTCACAAATGCCAAAACATGACATATAAACGGAACAATGTGCAGAAAATTAAAAAAAATCATTAAAAAAATTGAAATAATATTCCGGTCGTATAGTTCTTTTGTTGCATATATTTCTATCTTGTATTGCGCAAAATTCTTCCACAGCTCTCTCTCTCTCTCTCTCTCTCTCTCTCTCTCCTCTCTCTCTCTCTTCTCTTTATTAGGTCGGCATAAGGAATATTGCAAGGAAATATTTTCGCTATATACATAGATAAGCATGTCAGTATAATGTATATATCTTTATGCGACGAATATGCTATTTCGAATTGCAATTGTATATTACGCCCCTTACTAATTAAATCGTTTCATTCGAAAATTGCAAGTATAAATTTTCAGAATTTTGGTATTCTTCAAAAACTGAATCATCCAAAAGTTATCTCTATTAAGCATATATAGTTTGCTTTATATATTTATTTTATATTATACTACAATGTGGGAAAAATATCTTCTTGTTTGTTAAAATGTTATTTTTTATTTTTTTAAATTTTTATTATATTGTGATTTGGCGACAGAATATTTTTCAACAAACCTCTTGCTTCCTATATATCAGGCAAAGATCGGCTGCCTGCAGTGAAAAGTGAAATAAAAAACATATTATACATTTTCGATTGATTGTCTCTAAAGTCCGTGCACGAACCAATAACTATATTTTGATCTGATCTACAAATATATATATATATATATAATATATCACGCGAACAATACTATTTTTTGCATAGCTCGAGTGATGGACATATAGCCACTTGTCAAAAGCTGAAAATATTACACTGCAGGGACTACTGATAATATTCTATCGTAAAACAAAACATGCCACTAGATGACGCATTTTATTCAACTCTGTGTCTCTTCGCTCGCTCGAGAGGAATAAGACGTCACCTTCTAGGATATAAAAAAAAAAAAGAAAATTCATCCATTTGCGGTGACTGTGTTCGATGCTCTTCGAGAAAAATAAAGCCCATTTGAGACGTCATACAATTGCGTATAACAGACACAAATACACACACACACGCACACACACACACACACACACACACACATACGCGCGGGCGTTCAACTAATTAAAATATCCAACCCATGGTAACAGTTGAATTTAGCAGAAGAAAATAAAAACAAGTCGTATTCCCCGAAAGAAGCCGAAACTTCGGCGAGAGTGCCATTCCATCCCGGTGCAATGCACCGGTCATTTGCGAAATCCTTCCTATCCGCGTCTTTCCCTCTTCTCCACACACGCACACGCACACACGCGCGTGCACATACACAGTCCCATGAGCCTTGCACCTCACCCCCCTCTCACTCTCTCTCTCTCTCTCTCTCTCTCTCTCTCTCCCTGGGCCCAACGCGATTATACTCACGAGCGCGATATTATTTACGATGGAACAATTCGAGTCTCGAGGGCGAGTCCTCCGAGCGCGCGGCTTTTGGCATTTTTATATACCGCAGCTCTCAGCCGAATCGAATCGACGACGGCGCTGCCCCGCGTCGCGATAAATTTCGTCGCCCCCCCCCGCTCTCACTCTCTCACTCTCTCTCTCTCTCTCTATCTCTCTCACACTCTTACTCGGTACAGCGACGGGTGACGGGGTGGCACAGCGGTGGTCAAAGAAGGAGGGGAGGGGGGACGGATGGAAAGGCTCGCGCGTATAATACGTTGTACGAGGTTGGCGCGCGCAGCGACATCGTCGTCGTCAATTTTGACGGACGCGCGGCGCGCATTGACTTTGAGTAATGCCCGGGCGCGCGTTGTAATACACGGGGAGGGACGCACTGCTGCTTCGGGCGCGGGTTAATAAAAACGTATTATAAGTATATATCTGCATTACGTGCAAGAAAATTAGAATTAGTTTTAATCATCTTCGGTATCTATAGACGTACTTCGTATAATTAACATATCGTCAGGGAAATATATAATCAGCAGTTCAACGTTCGTTTAATCTTTTATATACAGATATTATATATATATATATATATATATATATATATATATATATATATATATATATAACTGTTTTATTTTCTACAATTGTTAAATAATTTACCGATATTTAGTTTGATTTACATATTTTCAATCGACTTTCATCTCTGTCGATGTCAATCGATCAGGTACTTGAAAAATAATTTTATTTTATCTAAGTAATTATATGAATAATAATTCAATCCTATTCGTGTATGTGAATGATATACGTTTATTTGGATAAATTGATATGTTAAGCCGAGCATCGCATATCATTTATATCTTAAATTTCTTGTTCAAAAGTCAATCGCAACATAAAGAAATCAATTAAAATTTTAATTTTAATTCATCATTGTAAATAAATATAAATAAAGTTGAAAAAAATCTAAATTTTGCTTTCAACACATGTAATCAGTTTATTATAATTAAATTATTTACAATCTTATTTCATATACAAATATCATTGTATAAAAAACATTGCGTTACTCTTCACTTCCTGATCTGTTACCGGGACAATAAAAAATATTAGTTTAATACAAGTATAAAATTATAACACGGAAATGTTTAAATAAAGAGAAACTGTAATTACTTAAAGGTGTGTGTATGTTCGTAAGGTACGAGTGTGTGTCTGTAAAGTTTCTGGGAGTGACGTCATGCGACACGAAAAACGTGACTAATTATGAAAACAAACTCGTGCCATCCTACCATTTTTGCACGGAATTATCTCGCGCCGGTGGCTGATAATAATAACGAGAAAAGAAAAATGAAGTCGCGCAAATTGTCCTTATACTATATACAGCCTTTAGATTAAAAGCCAAAAAAAATCAGACATACACATATACGTATATAATATATTATGAACGATATTATATTGAATGCTTTGATTTTGAAAAAATGGTCGGTATAAGTGTGCTTTAACGATGATAACTTTTGTCTTTCTTTATTATGATTCTTCATTTATCGATGTACTAATGAGGCGCAAGGTGGCGCTGTGGGAAGTTTTTCAATTAAAAATTTTCAGAGCACACAATTAAAATGCAAAGAAATAGCGAATGAAATGTAAAAGAGTTGCTCATCGATACAATAATAGTTATATTATTGTTTTTTTTTTTTAGGACTTCATTAATGCCCAAAAGTTATTTTGACTATGTAGATATAATTATATACTGTAACAATATCGATATTACATGGCTACATTATATATTATTTTGATTCTGTAATGGATTAGAAACATTGAGGTTATTTGTTTACTGAAGATGCGACAAATCATTGCTAAGAAGAATAATTATATATATTCTTTAGAACTATTTAAAATATTTGATTTGTTTATTTAGTGACTCGAAACGAAGTAGAGAATTACCACAGCTGTTCATGTACATTTATATGGTTATGTTTATTAAAAATTTCTAGAAATTTACGGGCAAGTACGTAAATTAAAAAAACTCAGGATATAGTTGTATATAGTTATTTAAAAAACAAATTAAATATTGTTTATAAAACAGTATATATATATAAACATACATATATATATATATATATATATATATGTATTACTTATTAAGGCGGTAGGATAGCTTATTTCAAACATAAAAAGCCAAATGCTTTATTCGGCTTTTCAAACATAAATTTGGCTTTTGTTAGTTTTAAACAATATAAAAAGAGTAGTAACTTGTAACGACAGAGTCAAGATTTAGTATTCCATATAATATATGCATAATTTTTGTAAAATTTTCGATCTTTTGTAATCGTAGCGAATATGACGTCGGTATCTTCTAAATAAAAAATTGAAAATATCGTAATATCAAAAGGGTAAGAGCTTTATTATGCGTAAATCTAATAAGGACTAAAGCTATGGATTAAAAATTGATATATAAAATTATTTTCAATTCATTAGCTTTATTTGATATAATTTTTTTTATAATTTTGTTATTTTATAACCCGATGGCGTTGGCATGAAAAAATATTATTTATTAAAATAAATTTCTTGGTCTTCTCAGTGATTACTTTTTTGTTTTTTTTTTTTTTTTTTTGCAAGTATAAGACATGGCGTACACTTTAAAGATTCGTTATATACACGCGAGAATTCAGGGTAATAACTTTAATTGATAATATTTTTTTAAATATCAAGAAGATATTTTCAGAATCCACGACTTTGTCCCGGTATTGAGGAATTAAGCGCACTATATTGTCAGCTTCTTCTTAAAGCACAACGAACTTTATATTGTCTCTTGGACAGAATAGGTTGGACTGCATGAGTTCTACGGAAAAGTTTACAAGTTATATCTTTCATTAATGCACCAAAGCGCAGAAAATTATCAAAATAAGCAAATCTCTGGGACGTACCAAAGATAAAATTATATTTAACGCCGTGGCGCGCTGGATATGAATTCGACCCCCCCCCCCCACACATACACACACATTGCTTCAACCATCGAACTTTAGGAAGCGCGGATCTTTCGGCGAAACTCCGTCGTCAGCTGAACAAGCAGCGGAGTCCGTCCCTCGGCCACCTTGACGGGAAAGGTGCACGGTGAGGGGGGGGGGGGGGGTGAAAAATTTACTAAACAAACCTCCATCAATTACCCGTTAAAAATAATATACAGGCGCGTTATATATACGCATATGGACGCGCGGCTCGTTCCCGGGGGTATTTGATTTTTCCTTATATATATATATATATATATATATACCGATGCACGCGATATATTTCGAAAAATGGATTCGGCAGCGAGGCTATTGTGTACGCGCGCATCTCGCGTCGCGACAAGCGCATCGTCATCGGCGGGTGGAGGGGTGGTTCGAGCCATTTTTGAAATACGTTTTATAAGCCCGCGCGTATTATACGACGAGGGTTTTTTTTGGGCGGCCGTCTCTCTTTCTCTCTCTCTCTCTCTCTCTCTGTCTGTCTCTCTAAGTCTCCCTTTTTCTCTCTCTCCCTACCTCTCGCAAACGAACGAACGATCAGTCACACTTAACGTCGGGCGGGACGGGCGGGTGCGCGGAGGAGCGGGCGCTGCGGGC